>CM062816.1:602897678-603497678 GCA_031772625.1 Pinus tabuliformis
ATAGTATCCCTTTTTTGTCAAACGTCAATTTTATTTTATTTCAGTTTTTTCAGTTTTTTCTATATTGATGATCTTAGTCCAATTTGTAAACTTTGGACCAGTAAAAGAGTCTAGCATCATATACAAATTATCCAATGCAAGGCATGTTGACTTTCTCACATTTGTGAATTCTGCAATATACATTTTGCAATTCTGAGACATTTTCTTGAGGTCATTCATTTCATGTAGCATAGGAAGAATTCCAACCAATGTCAATAACGTCTCTATATTAGTTAGTCGAAAAAATAAAATCTTGAGCTTTGTCTACATTGTAGCGATTTTCATACATCAACCTTACCAAAGATTTGAACTCTCTCAATATTCTTTGAGATGGTCCATTCAATGAGATCCATCTTGTATCAACATATTTCAATAGTTTTTTTTCCATTTGTAACACCATTTGTAAATTGTTGAAACTATAAAAATCATTTGGGACTATGAGAAAAGTATGCATGAGTCTTACATACAAGATCTTCAAGTTTTGAAACTGATGGAAACTTGCTTACTATTTTAAATGCAAGATTCATCCTATGAGCCATACAATGAATATAAAGCATATATGGTGAAGCTGATAGTTGTAGTCTAACACAAAGGCCACTCCTTTTCCCTTGCATTACTGATGCTCCATCTGCTCCAACACATACCAACTTTTTTGCAATCATTAAATTATCCATACCACTTTCCTTCAAACTGTTAAGAACAAGTTTATAAATATTTTCATCTGTAGAAGTCGCTCTCATCTTTTTAATCCCAAGCAGATAGGAATGCCTAATATGGTCATTAACCATATAAATGTTCATGCAAATCCATGAAGTATTATCTATAGCCGCAACCTCATTCAAAGACAATGCCAAAAACCTATCATTTGCAATCTTCTCTTTCAAATTAGCCTTTTCTATTTGAGCTAGATATCTTTCCCATTCCCAACCACTAGTTACAGACCAATGGGAAGATGGAAAGTTTGACATTTGAAGAAAAGATATATATTTCATGTGATCTAGATAATATTTCATAGGATGACCTTAGATAAGATGTGAAGTGCAGTACTCAATTGTATCATCTTGGATAACAAACTTATTTCCATCGTCTTTTCAAATAGAGATATGATGGTTCCTCCAGTTGCCTCAAGTTTTCTCTTAATTATTAAATATTTCTTGTATTCTTCTGCATATTGGATATGTCGACATTCCTCAGAAGATTTCCATCTGAGAATAGTTTTCTTTTCATACACCTTTCCTGCATGCTTCTGTATTGTATCTAGCTTCATTTGAAATTTCACTACCTTGCGAGTTTTCCAACTACATGCATTACATCTAACTTCTGTGGAAACCTTGTTCTCATTTGTAGGAGGTATTTCTTCAATAAATGGAAAACTTGAGACCCAATCTTCTTTGAATTGTCTCCCTTTGGTCCACTGGCCTTTTTTCCTTTTCTGTGAATGGATTGTGTCACCTTCCAAGGAAAAATCTTCAACATTTTCATCACCAATTTCTGTTGAAACTACATTTATCTCACCTTGATCACTTGAGGAACCTATTATTTCATCCATCATATGGATATCAAATGCATTTTCACAAGAGTTAACATCTCTCTCAGTAACAGATTGTTCAAAGGAGCTTGAAGCATGAAGAGAATGTGTATTCTTGGATGGAGGCTTTTGAAAGTATGATAATACATCCATTTTCCTTGATGGTTTCTTCCCATGATTAGCTTTTGACATCTCACTGAATATTCCACAAGTAAAATTTCAAATCGATCTAGAAACCTACATCAATAGTTTCCAAGAGTTGAGAATTACTAGATTTGTAAGTAGCATTCAAAGTAAAATAAGTGTAATGTTCACAAAAACCATTAAGCAATTTTTTATTAAAATGTTATGCCAAGCCCAAAAGAAAAAATAAATCATTATACGCAAAACAATAACATCATGATTCATCATCTATAAAACAAAGAACATCATTCAAATGTAAAATATATAAAAATTTCCATTAAATTAATTCATATCTCCAAATCACCTGATGAACACTTGAAAGCTTTAAACAAAACAACAAAGTATACAACACCTCTCCATCCACACACACACACACATATATATGTGTATGTGTGTGTGATGAGAATGTTCTCCAAGATCAAAGATTAATTAGAATAGGTGTTGCTTGCACCTATAGTTTTCCACTATACAATTTTTAAGGTTGATGTCTTTATAAACCAACTTATACATAGTCAAGCATAAATAGATATTTACTTTATGTATCCCCACCATACAATGACTCAAAAGATGCACATTTCATATATTCATACCTGTGGTTTTTGTTTCTAGTGCTAAAATACATGTGGTTTTTGTTTCATGCCTTGTGGGCCCTCTTTGGCTTGTGGTTATTATCTATGAAATGGCAATAATAATAAGTCATTCTACTACAATAGCATACCCCCATACCACTACAAGATGTAGAGAAATTGGCAACAACGTGTTCCGTTAAGGCACTCCTTGTGTGAAGTTTTCCGGCTCAAAATCTCGTGGGTACCTTACAATATTCCATGTCTAGCTTCAACGTTTAAAGTGAAAAAGGCTCTACGATACCCATAATTCATTCATTGTCTTTGGATGCTCATATTGCCTCTGTAACTGAAGGTTTTCACTTGAGCCTTTTTCACTTGAATTTGTAAGGTATATGACAATGAATGACTTATGGGTATCGTAGAGCCTTTTTCACTTGAATTTGTAAGGTATATTCAAATGATTTTTTAGAATAATTCTAATTTTTAATAAATTTGACTCTTGATGCATGGACATATTGAACTACCACCAACATTCCTTATCAACATCCTCACCTATAGACTATGAAGTACATAGGCCAATATGCTATTATCTAAAATTCAAGTTATTGAAGTCACTCTCCTTCATTTCAATACTAGAAATAAGTGACAATTTTCTTTGTTCTATAGAATTATGAGTTGGGATAACTGTGAAATGCGGAGATACTCTAATATGCCATTCTCTAAAATTCTAGTCAGTGAAGTTATTCTCCTTCATTTTGATAGTAGAAATAAGTGGTAATGTTTTTTGTCTTGTAGAATTATGAGTTGGGACAACTGTTTGAAAACTAAATTGCTTTTGTATGCTTCTAATTGTGTTGCTATAAGCAAATTCTTATGAACTTCGTTATAAATGGATTAAGATCCTATTACATCCTCTCAGTGTTCACTTCTAGCATTATAAGCAAATTCTTATGAACTTTGTTATAAATGGATTAAGATCCTATTACATCCTCTCAGTGTTCACTTACGGCATTATAAGAAAATTCTTATGAACTTTGTTAAGATCCTATTACATCCTCTTAGTGTTCACTTCTGGCATTAGTAGCGTAGGAGTACTCAACAATTTGGGGAAGTAAACATTGAAGATGATGTAGTAAAACCATTACTAACTCATTAACAACAAATGAGACATCAACACAACAATCACACTTCAATTTCAGAATATATAATAACACAACCTAACCCTTACACTTCATAGTATACCATGAACATGAAATTTCTTAAACCATAACAATCTTCTGTGTTCACATCTGAAATAAGGCTTCCATGTGCCATGGTTGGGATTTAAACTTTGCATCCACATTCTATTTAAGTGCAGAATGGGAACTGCCTTCTTTGTTTGCATGAAATCTTGTCCAAACACCACCTAATAGTCATCCAATAGAACAATGGCGAGACTTGTCCTTCTGATCCATTCCCCCAACTTGATTCGAACATCCTTGACCATACCAACAATTATCTGCTCATCTGAGTTAATGGATTTGAATGAGGTTTGAATTGGCTCAAAATACAATCATAGACTCCTCACCACATCCTCTCTCACAAAGTTATGAGTCGTGGCACTCCAACTACTTCCACAGTGAAATTGATATTCAGTGCAAATATATCTTCCTACAGCAAGATACAATAGAGCGTTGAGTAATGTCAACCAAACTGTGGAAAATGTCTTCCTCCAACAAGATACATCATACAACAGAGAGCTGAGAAAAGTCAACCAAATTGATGAAAGGGTCTGCTATAGACCACCGAATTCTGTGCATAAGCATAGTAAATATAACACCAATACTTAGGTTTGCAGAGTTCAAGTTTTGATCATTATCAAAATCTGTGTAAAAAATGTTCTTGGACTGTTTATTGTGCAGACGAGAGGTTTCTGGGAGAACTCAAACCCCAAAGAACTGAACTCCAAGGCAATTCTTGCCTAGCTACAACACATTGCTGGACCTTTTCTACTGTGAAAGTAAAAGAAATTGTTATAGTCATAAGAAATGCCCCCTCATAGTTTATGTTGCTATATTTACACTATTCATTTGAAATAATTAATAATAATAATCCTCTAATTTTAAGGTCACTGCCTAGCCAAATACCAAATTTTCTCATAATCAAATAAATGAAAACCCCAACACCAAGCAGTGCAAGCTTCACACTGGCCTAAAGCTTCTATATTCCATTTGAGACTAAAGTTTTTGCTAACCATATTATATTTTTAAGGCCCTATCAAACACATAACTGCGCAATCAAGGAAACAGTTAGCTAAAATCCAGGACAATGAAGAGTGTCTAACTTACTAGAACAACTCCATAATAGTTAGTATGCTGATCTAATAAGTGCTCATAAATGAAATAAAACTAAAACAATAAGCATGTGAGAGACACCATCTAATTCACAGAATTGTCCGTAATCTAATAGTATACATCCCACAATGTACAAACATACATGGATTGTTCAAGAATAGTTAGAAACAAGTACAAGATGCATGCAGAAATATAGCTCCAACTAGAGAGGATGAATGGATAGAGAAGTGTGAGAAAATGTGTGTGCAGGAGACAATGAGATATAGATAGGATGGCATGCAGATTGAATGAGATGAGAAGGAATGTCAACAGGTGCAGGTATTGGCATTTATACCCAGTGGATTGTGAATTGAGAGAAAATACAGTTGGGGAACAGGGAACGTGCCTAGAGTTGGGTCTTTATTCAAAAGCATTAAGCTGTTATGAGAGAGAATATATTTTGGGGATTGGGAGCAAGCCTGCGGATGAACCTTTTTTAGAGGCCTCAAGTTACTATGTGAGTGTCTAATTTGTTCCATTTCGTTTACCATTTTAGAAGACATTAGTGCAATGTACATTTACGAAGGAAAACTGAAATGACAAACAAATTGATGAAAGGGTCTACTATAGACCACTGAATTATGTGCATAAGCATAGTAAATATAACAACAATACTTAGGTTTGCAGAGTTTAAGTTTTGGTCATTATCAAAATCTGTGTGAAAATTGTTCTTGGATTGTTTATTGTGCAAACTAGAGGTTTCTGGGAGAACTCAAACTGCAGAGAACTGAACTCCAAGGAAATTCTTGCCTAGCTACAACACATTGCTGGATCTTTTCTACTGTGCAAGTAAAAGAAATTGCTATAGTCATAAGAAATGCTCCCTCATAATTTATTTTGCTATATTTACACTATTCATTTGAAATAATTAATAATAATAATCCTCTAATTTTAAGGTCACTGCCTAGGCAAATACCAAATTTTCTCATCATCAAATAAATGAAAATCCCAACACCAAGCAGTGCAAGCTTCACACTGGCCTAAAGCTTCTAGATTCCATTTGTGACTAAAGTTTTTGTTAACCATATTATATTTTTAAGGCCCCTTCAAACACATAACTGCACAATCAAGGAAACAGTGAGCTAAAATCCAGGACAATGAAGAGTGTCTAACTTACTAGAAAAACTCCATAATAGTTAGTATGTTGATCTAATAAGTGTTCATAAATGAAATAAAACTAAAATAGTAAGCATGTGAGAGATACCATCTAATTCACAGAATTGTCCGTAATCTAATAGTATACATCCCACAAAGTACAAACATACATGGACTGTTCAAGAATAGTTAGAAACAAGTACAAGATGCATGCAGAAATATAGCTCCAACTAGAGAGGATGAAGGGAAAGAGAAGTGTGAGAAAAGGTGTGTGCAGGAGACAATGAGATATAGATAGGATGGCATGCAAAATGAATGGGATGAGAAGGAATGTCAACAGGTGTAGGTATTGGCATTTATACCCAATGGATTGTGAATTGAGAGAAAATATAGTTGGGGAACAGGGAATGCGCCTACAGTTGGGTCTTTATTCATAAGCATTAAGCTGTTATGAGAGAATATATTTTGGGGATTGGGAGCAACCCTGCGGATGAACCTTTTTTAGAGGCCTCAAGTTACTATGTGAGTGTCTAATTTGTTCCATTTTGTTTGCCATTTTAGAAGACATTAGTGCAATGTACATTTACGAGGGAAAATTGAAATGACAAACAAGACACACTCCAACTTTATATCGCTGCCTTATGAGTAGGAGATATTGTTCATTTCTAAATACACCAGTATCCAATTACCAATTAGTAAGCCTCATCTTTGATCTAACCTATTTTCTATATGACAAATAGTGACTATTCCACCTAAAATATCAGATTGATGTAATGTGGCAAGTGCATCCTTTCTCTTTTGTGGTTTTCATGAGCCATATGGGCAATGGGAATTAGTGAGTATACTACTTGGAATATCAGATTTATATAATATGACAAGTGCAGATCGCCACAGGATTACTAGCATGCAGTCTTGATCAACATGATGTGTGCAAGGGGTGCACACCTGGAAAGTATGAAAAGACTTCTTTTCAGGGCTGAGATAGCAGAGCCAAAGGGATTTTGGAGTTTGGTTCATATGTATGCGGGCCCTTCTCTTCTCCATCTCTTATGAGACACAAGTATTATGTTACTTTCATTGATGATTATTCTCAGAAAATTTGGATATTTTTTATGAAGAAGAAAGAAAAGGTCTTAACTAAGTTCATGGATTTTAAGGCCTTGGTAGAAAAACAATCCAAGAAGAAGATCATGGCAAAGAGGATTGACAATGGTGGAGAATATGTCTCCAATGCCTTAAGGATTTGCGTGCAAAGGAGGGCATTAGGAAAGAGTTGATAGCACCCCATAACCCTCAGTAGAATGGGGTGGTTGAGAGGAAGAACCACAGTATTGTTGGAGCAGCTAAGGCCATGTTGCATGATCAGGGACTGTCTATGTTCTTGTGGGAAGAGGCATGAAACACTACAGTATTTTTGTAAAACAAGAGTCCACAAAAGGTTCTTGGATGAGTTACACCAGAGGAGGCTTTCACAGGAAAGAAGCCTGATGTTTCACATTTCTGTATCTTTCGCACAAAATTTTATTTCCATGTGTACAAAATAGCAGAAAGAAGTTGGGATCCACAACAAAAAAATGCATTTTCGTGGGATACAACAAGACAACTCAGGCATACAGGGAGTGTTTACCAGGACTCAACAAGATAGTTCTCAAGTGGGATGTGAGGTTTGAGGAGTCCATAGCTCTTAGGGAGCCCTTAGAGCGAGAGCAGCTTGTAGTACCTAAGAAGGAAGAGCCTCAGCCAGGATCACAGATTGTCTCAGCCAGGTGGCAAGAGGCCCACACAGTGGGATCCACAACAAGATGCACAGCAGGATGATGAGGAGAAGAGACCAGGATGAGAGTAGATAGTTGCTCAGTTAGAGACTCCTAGCACAGGGAAGAAGAAAGCCAAGTGGGCCGAAAATTTGATTCAGGAGACCAAGGAGCAAGGTGAAACTCCTAACACCATGTTCAAGCAAAGCAAGCAGCCACAGAGGTACACAAGATATAAGGCATTGATGGTGGATACTGAGCCTTCTAGTTATAAGGAGGCAACTTCTCAATAGGTTTGGCAGGATGCCATGGTGGAGGAATATTCCTCCATCATGAAGAACGATGTCCGGGAGATTGTGCCATGACCTTAGGGAAAACCAGTGTTAGGTTCAACCTAGGTGTACAAGGTGAAGCGTGGAACAGATGGGAGAGAAGAGAAGTATAAGGGTAGGTTTGTGGCCAATGACTTATCACAGATTGAGGGCATAGACTATGATGAGACATTTTCCCCGGTAGCAGGGTATTCATCCATCAAAGCTATTCTAACATTGACAACACAGATGGGGTGGAAGATCCACCAGATGGACGTGAAGACCACATTCCTCAACAGAGTGGTTGAGGTGTTTGAGAAGTTCAATAGACACATGTGTCTGCAAGCTAAAGAGAGCTCTTTACGGGCTAAAGCAGGCTCTGAAAGCATGGTACACTCATATTGATAGCTACCTTTGAGGATTGAGCTTCACTAAGAGTGAGGTAGATCCTCTAGTGCTCTATGTTGATGATCTTATATTGATTGGAGAAGACAACTTGATCCAGGATTGCAAGGAGGACCTTGCAAAGGAGTTTGAGATGAAAGAGATGTGGCTTATGCACTATTTCCTTGGCTTGGAGGTTTGACAGGGTGATGGTGAGATTTTTGCGGGATAGCGCAGTACACTACAAATATTCTTCAGAGATTTCATATGCAAGATTGCAAGCCCATGGTCATGCCTCTAGTCACAAACTAGAGGAAGGTGGATGCTAGTAAATCAGAGCGAATGGATGCTACAATATAAAGGTAGCGTAGCGGGTAGTTGATGTACTTGGTCAACACACGACCTGATATTTGCTTTGCAGTCGACTAGTTGAGTCAGTTCATGATGGAACCGACCAAAGTTCATTGGGTTGCTGCAAAGCATGTTTTGAGGTATCTTGGAGGCACAATAGATTATGGATTGTGGTACAGACAAGTTGATGGAGTGAGGCCTGAGGGCTTCACAAATGCAGATTGGGCAGGGTGCTCCATAGATCGGAAGAGTACGTCAAGTGGTGTCTTCAACATTGGGTCAGTGGTTATTTCTTAGTACAACAAGAAGCAGAGATCAGTTACACTTAGTTCAACAAAGGTTGAATACATCTTTTCCAGCTTGGTAGCGTGCGAGGGTATTTGGATGAGGAAGTTGCTTGTGGGAATTTTTAGACAAGGGATGGTGCCTAATATGATACACTGTGATAATCAGAGTTGTATCAATCTCTTTGAGAACCCAGTGTTTCATGATCACTCAAAGCATATCGAGATCAGGTATCATCTAAAGTATAAAGTCTTCTGAATCTGGGAACCAGACAAGTTGATCCCATATAAGCTTGGAGGAAACAATCTCTTTGGTAGCAGGAGAGGGAGCAACAATAGACCAGAAACACTTTCAAACAACATTTTCACGTAAGTACCTACAAATGAATTGGTAATATTAGTTTTTCTGGTTTATTTAAAAAATTAAGGCTTTACATTCTGGTATCAGAGCCGGTTCCAAAATCTGTTGGACCTTCTATGTTTACAATCGACTTCGATTTCTGCTAGAGTTTTGTTAGATACTTCAAATGTTAAAATGATGTTCAATCCTACAAATCTTAATGAACGCTCGACACAATTATATTTAAAAGAGAGAATCGATGTTTTGATGAATACTTATACCAATTTCAAACTAATTCCCTTGTCTCTTTTCTTAATATTCTTTATTTCCACGACATACCTGAAATCCTTAAATTACATTATCCCACGCCACTCCAATTTGGGATTTTTCTTAGAGCATGAATGGTATATTTCTAGTCATATTGTATTTCCATGGATCGATTCAATTCCATGAAAGGAAAGGGAATATCACAGTTTTGCATTTATATTCGTGGGTCACATACAGGTTTGTGAGAGTAGATTCCTGTTTACCAGGTGACAGAACCAACCGAAAGTATAACTTTTTTGGAAAAAATTGATGTCATTAGCCTTTAATGACGTGAACTACATTTTTCTCATTGACGTCATGCACGCTTTAGATGCTGACAACGGCCCATGGGTCTGCTATCCGCAAAACAAAAAATATTAGTTGTAGAAAATATAAGTTTATTAAAAACTATGGTATTAATTACTAATATGATTTTTTTTTTTTAAAACCAATACGTCTAGCATCACAAGTCATCTAGCATTAAGACATTTAAGAGAAGGGGCCAGGAAGGGGTCTAAAAGAATTTTAAAATTCCCAATCATACAATGAAATGACCATTATTCTAGGCACAAATCTCATAGTAATGACATAAAATTTCAATTACATGTAAGTGTCATTTAAAATTTAATTTAATGTGTGGTAACATGAGGTTAAAATTTTAGAAAATATCGACCGTCCAAATTATATGCTCCAGGACCCGACTCTACACAAACACTACTGTTATTTTAAAACAATATCGAACGACTCCCAAACATTTAACTCTCCATTTTGAATGTGAGCTGGGCCGAATCCGAATCGAGATTCTAGGTTATCTCATTAAAAAAAAAATCGGTGATGTCCTCGAGGGTCTGGTGTTTAGTGAGAGTAAATTGATGACTTGTTCGATTTGAGATTAATCGTAACTCTCACTTGGAAACCATTCACACAAAACTACCATACACCTACAAAATTCACACCATGCTTGGACAAAATGTTCAAATCCATGGTGTGGAGCCTGGACTACATATATATTTGTGTGTTTACAGTAAATTGTCTGTTGCGTTTGTCTGTATGGGAAGTAAATAAAAGTTTGTGGTGTTCTAATATTAGATAATAATTTTAATTGATTGGATGATTTTAGTAAAATTATAGCTAGGTTTTTATCTATTATCATGAGGTTTAGTTTTATTAAGTCATTGGTGATTGGGTTTTTGGTGAGCATGTTATTCTTCGGGCCAATGTTTATAATTTTAATATATATTTATTTTATTTTAAATAAAAAAAAGTTTAATATATATTTAGTGAGTGAAAATCATTTATAGAGAAATTAATATGATATATTATATTTTTTTTTATACATCCTTATAAATTTATAAAATTTTGAACCACCACATTCTAAGATAATTTATCAAAAATGCATGGCTTTATTTTTATAATATTTACTCACTAAATATAAATTAAAGTTATAATTTATAAGAAATAGGTGTGTTTATTTTAGAATAGGATATCTATAATTTAATTTTAATTAATATTACTAGGTGAGTAGTGGGTATGCAATTTTAGGGAAATAGTTACATATAATCATATGGTACATTTAATTATATGGTTATATTGCATTTTACAAAGCACACAACTATCCTAGTTCTTTAATCTATTTAGGCAAATGTATATACATGTGATCATGTGTGTTTATATATATATATATATATATATATATCATGCAGTAGTCAACAACAATCAGGAAGAACATCAGTCCACTGTAGTGGAGTCCTCAGGTACTATTAATGACATAAAACTCAAAATATTATTTGATATTGGTGCTACTGATAGTTTCATTTCGTCATATGCATTAAATAATGTGGGTTGGCAAACCCATAAGCAAAACGATTTCAGACAGGTAGAAATGGCTTTAGGGGAACTTGAGTTTGTAGATTTAAGTGTTGAGGAATGAAAAGTTGACCTAGGGATCTGTTTGACTAAGTTAAAAGTATATGTCACAGCCCTGAGAACTTATGATCTCGTCATTGGGATGGATTGGTTAGAAGCTCATCAAACTTGGGTAGACTGTTACAGAAAAATAATTCTCTGCATAAATGACAGAGGAGACATGATCCAAATCCAGGGTATTAAGAGGAAGGTATCTTTACACTTCAACTCAACATTGAAAATGAAGCATTGCATAAGAAAAGGTTGTTAGGTATATGCAGTTAAAGAAGTAAGCAAGGAAAAAGGACCATCCCTAGAGTAATATTTGGTGTTATCTGAATTTCTGAATGTTTTTCCAAAGGAACTACTAAGGTTACCTCCTAAAAGGGAGCTTGACCTCACAATAGAATTAAAAACTGGTACAAAACTGATGTCTAAAACACCCTATAGAATGATGGCTTCGGAACTTCAAGACCCACAATTTCAATTAAAGGAACTACTGGACATAGGACACATCCAACCCAGTATTTCACCTTGGGGAGCTCCTGTAATTTTTGTAAAGAAGAAAGATGGTCCCTTGCGACTATGCATAGATTATCGAGACTTAAACCGAGATATAGTAAAGAATAGGTATCCAATGCCCCGAATTAATGACCACTTTGACCAAATGAAAGGAGATTCAATCTTTTCAAAAATTGATCCACGATCGGTTTATCATCAATTACGATTTAAGGCAGTGATATTTCTAAGACTGCATTTCGAACACACTTCGAGCATTACGAGTTCACGATGGTACCATTTGGGTTGACCAATGCACCAACAGTACTCATGAATCTTATGAATAGTGTTTTCTGCAAGTATCTCAACCATTTTGTACAAGTCTTCTTCAATGATATTCTCATCTACTCCAAAAATGAAAAGGAGCATGAAGAACATTTACGGATAGTATTATCTTGTCTCAGGTAACACCAGTTATATGGAAGGTTATCAAGTGTTTCTTATTTCAAAAGAAGATTCATTACCTTGGTCATATTATAGCTTATGAAGGGATCTCAGTAGATCCTGAAAAGGTAAAATCATTTATGGATTGGCCGATACCGAAAAATGCACATGAACTGCGAAGTTTTATGGGTTTAGCCAAATGCTATCGAAGGTTTGTTGAAGGACTCTCAAAAATAGCAAAATCTATCACAACCATCTAGCGTAAAGGAGTTAGGTATGAGTGGACCGATGAATGTCACATGGCATTCTCTGAACTTAAAATATTTTTAACTAGTGCACCAATCTTGCGAGTACCTGATATGGACAAATATTTCACTGTATGCACTGATGCATCCAAGCAAAGATTAGGTGTAGTATTAATGCAAGATAGAGGAGTAATAGTGTATTCCTCCAGGAAGTTAATGCCTCATGAAGAACTCTACGCCACACATGATTTAGAATTGCAGTATTAATGCAAGATAGAGGAGTAATAGTGTATTATTCCAGGAAGTTAAAGCCTCATGAAGAACTCTACGCCACACATGATTTAGAATTGGTTGTTGTAGTATTAGAGTTAAAGATATGTATACACTACCTTGTAAGGAGAAACTTTATGCTCAAAAGCAACCACCAAAGTTTGCAATATTTGTTTACGCAAAGGGACTTGAATGCTAGGCAAAGACGATAGAGTGAATTATTAAGTGAGCATGACTTTGGAATTCCATACATTAAAGGGAAAGAGCATGTAGTGGCAGATTCTTATATTTTCCATCATACCTATCAAGGTAGACTTGAGGAAGCGAGTGCTAGAACATCTCTTGGAAGACAGTTGGTATGAACTAAAGGACCTAAGTTTGAGGGGTATGAACTAGAGGATGATGGACTTTTGTGATTTCATGGAAGAATGTACATCCCTGAGAGTGGAGATCTCTGAAACACCATCTTTAAGGAAGCTCACAGAGCATTATATTGTGCACATCCAGGTGTAAATAAAATATATGCTGACACAAAGAAACTCTTCTTTGGGCAGGAATGAAGCGCGATATTTGTAATGTCCCTTCCTAAATTATTTTGGAACAAGATTAATTTCTACATTTTGGGGCCAATTTTGGAGGCGACGGGGCCCATTTCATTTTTATTAGAAGACTTAGGAGTTAGAAGTAAGTTACTTTGGGATTTTATTAGTAGCATGTGGGGCCACCCACACAAGGAAATATGCACTCCCTAAGCCAATGGTTCGAAATGCATGAGAGGGAAAATCGAAGGCTTAGTGAGGGACCCACGAAGGAGGGAAAAAGGCTCCACGAAATCTATAAAAAGGAGGCAACACTCTTCATTTGACATCTTTGGCATATCGAATTTCTTCTTAGTTGCTCAAGTTGCTTAGCCGGGTCACTTGCTGTTTAGCACGAGTTTTTCGAGTGGAGAACTCACTCTTTCTTCAAGGAACTTCTAGTGCCACCCTAGAGAGGTTCTTCCATAATCTTCCGGAGGTGATTTTTAGTGAGATTTCCAGCATTTTCATTTAGAGTTTTTCCGGTGGTGCGTATTTCTGGAGGATGCGGTGGGGATCGAGTTGAGGTCCTTTGCATTCTTCAAAGGTGCTATTGTCGGGAAAATTCAGGGAGAGAAACTTTGGTGATTTGCTTCTCACTGGGGTGATCTTTTGCGCTGAAGGTGATAGCTTTCTTCAGTGAGGATTTTGCAGAACTTGGGGCCAACACAAAGGGCAGAGATTGGACACATGTGGGTGGTGGAGACTCAACCATTGGAGCTGTTCCTTGTCGGGAGAAATAAGGGAAGTATTGGTGGAGGCGATTGCTACCTTTCCGAAGTGTTTGGGAAATATTTTGTTGGAGTATTGACAGTCAGTGTGTTTCAGCAGTTCTGGAGGGCATAGGGCTTTTTGGGGGTCGATTTTGGAAGGTCAAAATCCGTCCAACCCATTTTTGGGTTTTTGTGGGTTTTTTTAGAGGAGTTTGTGGTTAAAATTTCAGAATTTTTCGAGCGATATTCATGCCTGAAATCCTAATTTTTATAAAAGGGCAAATTGTTAGTTAACTGGGGAATTTGCACCATTTTGTCGGTTTGACTTTGGCTTGGAGATAGGCCAAACCCTTTCTGGATTTTTCTTGGTTTTTGGTGGAGAGCTCAATATTAATTTGGCGGAATTTTCTGAGCACTTTTGGAGGCTCAAACAGGGGTTTTTTCTAGCCAGCAATTGTAGAATTTCTAGGGCCAACGCAGAACATTGAGAAGTCTTTCCTTTGCATCCGAGCAACATTTTTCTCACCTGAGATTGTCTAGCTTGCTTTGGCAAGCTAGGTGCACACATTTCATGCATTGTACTCTCCTTTGATAATAAAATGGCTCAGTTTGGCGCAGTTCTGGTGCAATTTTATGGGTGTTTAATTGTTGTCTGAATTTTTCTGTGTCATATGTGTATTTTTCTTGTTTAGCATTGTTATTTCCTTTTTGGAACATTACAATATTGTTGAATTCGTTGCAAAATGTCTTGAATGTCAGCAAGTGAAGGCTAACCATTGTCACCTAGCGGGTCTCCTGCGACCTCACAACATTTCTATGCCTAAATGGGAGGTGATTTCTATGGATTTTATTGTCGGGCTACCTCTGACACCACAAAGGCATAACGTCATTTTGGTTGTGGTAGATAAACTAACAAAAAGCGCCCATTTTATTCCCGTAAGAGATACTTATGAAGTTGTTGATGTAGCTTGAGTATTTATAAATGAAATCATTAGATTTCATGGATTTCCTAAGAAAATCATATCATATAGGGATTCATGATTCATTTCAAGGTTCTGGACTTGTATGTAGTCAACTTTAAGAACTCAACTAAATTTAAGTACAACTTATCATCCTGAGACTGATGGACAAACAGAAAGGGTGAACCAAGTACTAGAAGATATGTTGAGGATGTACATTATGGATCAGCAAACACAATGGGAAAAGTACTTTCCCTTGGTTGAATTTGCATACAATAACAACTACCACAGCTCAATCGGAATGCCTCCATTTGAAGCATTATACGGAAGACCTTGCAGAACACCGTTAAGTTGGGACAGGTTAGAGGACCGAGTGATAGTAGGGCCAAAATTAATTCAAGAGATGGAAGAACAGGTAAAACAAATTAGACAACGGTTAAAGGAGGCACAAGATAGACAAAAGAGTTATGTTGATGCTCACAGGACAGATAGGAATTATGAAGTAGGGGATCAAGTTTTCATCTGCATCAGACCAAACAAAAACACTATTCGGTTTGAAAAAGGAACAAAGTTGTCACCTGTCAAAGTTCTGTCAAAGTTGTCACCTATTCAGTTTATTGGACCATTCAAAGTTTTGGAAAAAGTTAGATCTGTCGTCTATCGTCTTGCATCGTCACCCCACTTGCATAAAGTTCATAATGTTTTTCATGTATCTGTATTAAGACATTATATAGTTGAAAAATCACAAAACCTTCAATCGAAGGAACCATTACAGTCGAACCATTACATATAAAGGAACATAGGGTTCGACAGCTCAGGAACCCCCTGGTAGACCAAGTTAAGGTCTAATGGGACAAGTATAGTCCCGGATCGACTATCTGGGAAAACACAGAGGCCATATGCCATAAATACCCCAACTTGTTTTGAATTTGGAGCACTTAAAAACCTTATTTTGTATATCTTTACTTTATTTTGGCTAGATACTTAAGACTATCCTCTTGAACTGTTCTATAACTATGAAAGGTTATGCGTAAGAATGATTTCAAATTATTTGCTTAACATTGTTGGTGTTGAAGAATCAAGGGCAATGATGTATGGTAGGATTCTTCTTAGACTTGATAATAATTTGTGAAGCGCTTTTTACAATTTTGTCTTGTTAGCTTAATCTTCTTCTCTTCTTATTAATGCATGCGTGTTTACTTCATCAAACTGCTACCAAAAACATAAGAACAAGAAAAAAAAATGTTGCCTCTCTTCCAGGGCCAAAATCTTTCTCTCTTAGAGAGGAAAACCCTTATGTAAGTTTCTCTTATTAAAGCTTCTATTGATCAACGCCAAACCCTAGACCCTAGACAAGAATGTCCTCCAAGCACAAGTCAAGTCTTTCCTTTTTGCACTTCGTTCCTTGGCACTTTGTTCTCCTTCTTCCGGCACTTCATTCTCCTTATAACTTGTTGGTAGTCCTTGATGTATTTTCCCTAGAAGAGACACTTATCCTTAGTCTCTAGTGAGGCCCTTCACTAAAGATGATTTCTTCCTTCTTGACCAACCGAGCTCTTTCTTCTATGTGTAGGTGCAAACTTGATATGACAGTCCTGCAACCCTAAATTTTCACACGTGTGGGAGGTTTCATGGTGTATTTGATTCCTTTCTCCTTCATATGAGAGAGTCTCTCCTTCGCTTTAGTGGGAGGCCTTATAGGCCTATGTTTCAAGCCCAAACAATGAGAAATATTAGATTGTTGTATTGCTGCTGATATGACCACAGTAAACCCTCTTTTTCTCGCATGTGTGACTGTATTTAGCCCTAGAAACAGTCCTCCAACCTTCACTTATACTTCTTCCTCCTTCGCTGCACTAGAGGCTCCTTGTACTTCGACTTTCTTCATCTTTTCTTTGTCTTTCTTCCTCGCTGATTTCACAGTAAGTTCTTGTCGTAATGAGGGAGTGGACAACCTCTATATATAGAGGGTTGTCCCTCCTTTAGGTCGACTTGGAGATTCTTCATCGTTTTAGCTTCTTGGATGATGTCGTTGCATGGAGAGGACTTGGATTTGCTTGGAGAGGTTTCTTTTGACTCTTTGACTTCCTAGAAGCACTTAAATATGTGCTTGACCTACTTCAATGAGTAAGAAACTCATTGCTAAATAGAACAAAAATAATATTTCTTTTCTTGAATAAATACAAATATCAAAAGTACATTTATGAATACCGAACCTAGTTACACTTTCTTCAACAATCCCTCTTAACTAGGGAGGTATTCATAAATCATTACAAGGTGTTTGGCTATTTTTCAATCTTGAAATATTCACATAAGAGAAACTGGATTGGCAATCCATCTGTTATAGCATCATAGTAATCAACATTGTCCATAGCAAGGCCTTGACTAACAACTCTATCTCTCATTAGATCAAAGCATAATGTTGGTGAGACCAATGACTTATAGACACCTTAGTCATTGTCTCTCAAGGTACATACCCACCCGGGTGTTCACTGAGTATGACCTTCTAGGACTATTCTTGTCTTGGGTTCCCAACCCTCAAAGAATATCGGTCCTCTTGCCTACTCTTGTCTTGGATGCCCTACACATCCTCAAAGAGTATCGGATGCCAAATGATTACCCAATCCTCCCATTCTTTCTTCCCAAGTGAAGACAAGAATGTTGTGTCTATCTCTTCCTCTCAATTGAGGAAGATATTCCCAAGTATCCTCTGACAAGGTACTTGTCCAAGTTCCTTTGTAATTGGGAGCTTGTTATAACTCCCTCTTAGCTTGGGACTTGTCCATTCATCATCAACTTCTTCTTCGTGGATCCTTTAGCTGTTTGATCTCCTTCTTTGATGTCATGAATTCTTTGTTCTAACTTCTTCTTAGTAGGGCACCAGCGATCGATCACTTTCCTTCTTGGCTTGTCATGTCATTGCTTCTTCGTGGAAAGTGTCCTTCTAGATGTGTGTCAGGTTCTTTCATCATCCGGCTACTCCTTTATTGTCTGTCTATGCTTTTAGAATACTTATCACATAGATGCTTAGTTGTACTTGACCTTTTCCATGCTTTGATTTGGTAGCCCTTCATGACTTCATCATGACTTGCTTCAACATTATATAGTGCTTTTGTTGGATGGCCTCTTCATCATGACATCTTTGTAGAGTTAAATCAACTATCTGCACCTTAATATCTCCAAGGCCTTCATAGGTGTCAAGGGTCCTTTGATCTTTTTCTTCCTTTGTCAGAGTTGTCATGCCTTCTTTCGGGAGATGTCTTTAACGGATCTTCTCGGATAGTGATTCCTTATGATCATGGTGTTATTCGCATGCTTGATATCTTTCTTCATTTTCTTCTTCTTGAGTTGTTTAGATAACAACCTTATACTTCCACATGAGAGAACTTTCTTCTTTTCCTGCTTACTTGAATTAGTCAGCATTTCTTCTTCACATGTCTTTTAGTTAGAAATCTTGTACTCCTTAGGAGAGTATTTTCCTCTTCACTTGCTTCATGGAGTAGTCAACAGCCTTATGCTCCTTATGTGATCACTTCTCTTGTTGACTTGTACATGCTCTTGAGTATGTCTTCAGTGAAAGAGCTCTTTTTGTACTTGATCATGTCTTAGAACTATTCCCATGACTTTAATAATATATAAGATGACATGACTTTACCTTTTAATTCATACATACCTCATCTTGATTATGCTTTGATCATCTCGGCTTCATTTGGTGGTCCTTCTTGATTGATGTAGCCCTTCTTTACATCATCCATTCTTTCTTGCACATCATTTTTCCTTGTATTCCATGAATGGAATTATTGTTGACACATTTGCTCTTATTTATGAACCTTCTTTTGAAGATTCTTGTCATAGGATCTTGTAGATCCTCATATTGCAAATGTCTCTTTCTTTTGATGATGGTTTCCTTCTAGGATTTACAATAATGATCACTTATTATTTTATCATGGATGGAGTCTTCTAATAGATATGCTCCTTCTATATGAATATCTTGAGCTATATGTACACTATGCTCCTACTATATGAATATCTTGAGCTATATGTACACTATGCTCCTATATTTTAGAAGATATTTCTAACCATGCATTTTGTTCTATTTCTAGATGCTCCTTCTACTTGAGTATTTTGAACTCTATGTACATCATGCTTCTACATTCTAGAAGATGTTTCTAGCCATGTATTTTTATTCTATTCCTACATGCTCCTATACTACTCAAAACTTTGAAAGAATACTTTAAGTAAAGAAGTAGAATTAGTCACAGTAGACATCTGGAGGATCTTCCTTCTTTTGCTTCTTGTCTCCATCTTTCACCTCTTGATTCATGTGAGTTTCTTCCCTTTTTCTTTTGTTGTTGTTGTCCTTCTTAAGTTTTGGACAATTCCTTTTGTAGTGTCCATGTTCTTGGCATCCAAAGCATTGGATTTTGGACATATCTCTATTGTTTGTTCTCCGTGGATCAAATTTGCCAAATTTTCCCTTTTTTCTTAACCATGGTTGCAAGTGCTTGCTCCTTTGATCCCACATCTTCTTTTGCTTTGAGTCTAGTTTCCTCTATCTTGCATAGAGACCATAATTCACTTAGTGGGGTAGCTTCCTTCTTGGCATATATGCTTGATGTGAAGTTGCCCCAATCCTCAGGTAGAGCATTGAGTGCTACAGTTGTCATTTCTCTGTCTGACATGACTTCTCCCAACTCTTGAAGTTGATCACTCATCTCAAGATCTTCATGAAATATGGAGCTATTCCTTCCCTTTGATATCTTCATCTTATACAAATCATTTCGAAGAGATATCGCTTCTTCAGCTGTGCTTACCGAGAATAGCTCTATTAGCTTGTCATAGATTTATTTTGATGTTTCAAGTTTGGAGAAATAAGGAATGAGAGAGTCTTTGATGGATTCTATTAGAATCCTTTGAGCTCTTGTCTCATCCTTATTGTACTTGGCTAAGGCTTGAGTTTGTTCCTTAGCAGGGATAGTGATATTCCCTTTGATGTGTTCTAGAAGTTCATTCTCCTTGAGAAGTAAATCAGTCCTCTTCTTCCATGCAAGGAAGTTAGTGGTCCCAACCAATTTATTGTTTTCCTTGCAAAAAGACATTGATGCATAATCAGAAGGGGACATATACTTACTTGATAGAGTTTGAGATGTAGTGGACCTGCTTGCTTGATGGCTTGCCTTCCTTGGATCTTGATGTTCTTTAAGTTGCTTTCTTGAAATGGACTTGATTGATTGCTTGATGACTTGGCTTGTAGTGCTTTTCTTTTTGAAGATGGTGTGGCTTGATGTAGGTCCCTCCTTGATTTTCTCTTATTGTAGGTGCCTTTTTCAAAAGGCTTCTCCTTTTGTTTTGTAGTCCTTTCTTGTCCTTGATGAGATTGAGACTTCTTGGCTTGATGCTTCAACTTTTGTAGATGTTCTTCCTTGGTGAGTGTTCTTGAGATGCCCTTTTCTTGATGTGTCACCTAAGCTTTGATACCATGTTGAAGAATCAAGGGCAATGTATGGTAGGATTCTTCTTAGACTTGATAACAATTTGTGAAGCACTTTTTACAATTTTATCTTGTTAGCTTAATCTTCTCTTCTTATTAATGCATGTGTGTTTACTTCATCAAACTGCTACCAAAAACATAAGAAGAACACAAGATGTTGGCTCTCTGCCAGGGCAAAAACCTCTCTCTTAGAGAGGAAAACCCTTATGTAAGTTTCTCTTATTGAAGCTTCTATTGATCAATGCCAAACCCTAAACCCTAGACAAGAATGTCTTCCAAGCACAAGTCAAGTCCTTCCTTTCTGCACTTCGTTCCCCGACACTATGTTCTCCTTCTTCCGGCACTTTGTTCTCCTTCTTCTGGCACTTCGTTCTCCTTCTAACTTGTTGGTAATCCTTGATGTATTTGCCCTAGAAGAGACACTTATCCTTGGTCTCTAGTGAGACCCTTCACTAAAGATGATTTCTTCCTTCTTCTTGACCAACCGAGCTCTTTCTTCTGTGTGTAGGTGCAGACTTGATATGACAGTCTTGCAACCCTAAATTCTTGCACGTGTGGGAGGTTTTGTGGTGTATTTGATTCCTTTCTCCTTCGTATGAGAGAGTCTCTTCTTCGCTTTAGTGAGAGGCCTTATAGGCCTATGTTTCAAGCCCAAACAATGAGAAATAATAGACTATTGTATTGCTGCTGATATGACCACAGTAAACCCTCTTTTTCTTGCGTGTGTGACTGTAACTAGCCCTAGAAACAATCCTCCAACCTTGGCTTATACTTCTTCCTCCTTCGTTGCACTAGAGGCTCATTGTACTTCGGTTTTCTTCATCTTTTCTTTGTCCTTATTCCTCACTGATTTCAGAGTAAGATCTTGTCGCAATGAGGGAGTGGACAACCTCTATATATAGAGGATTGTCACTCCTTTAGGCCGACTTGAGGCCAACTTGATGTCTTTGGGCCGACTTGGAGATTCTTCATCGTTTTAGCTTCTTGGATGATGTCGTTGCATGGAGAGGACTTGACTTTGCTTGGAGAGATTTCTTTTGACTCTTTGACTTCCTAGAAGCACTTAATATGTGCTTGACCTACTTCAATGAGCAAGAAACTCATTGATAAATATAACAAAATAATATTTCTTTTCTTGAATAAATACAAATATCAAAAGTACATTTATGAAAACCGAACCTAGTTACACTTTCTTCAACAGTTGGCACATGGATACCAATATGAAGTATATTATTTGCTTAACATTGTTGGTACATGGGTACCAATATGAAGTATGTTATTTGCTTAACATTGTTGGTACATGGATACTGATATAAACTATGAATTATGTTATGGATGTGGTATCTATAATTTTACATATCAACATAAATGATGAGAGGGAAATAAAAGAATGACTACACTTGACTATTTAATGTGGAAACGAACTTACAGATATATTGGCTAAACATAGCCAAGTATGTTATATGAACTCAAAGATCAATATCATAGATGGCAGCATATTTGGAATGCATAGAAATTGTTATCTGAATACAATTAGTTTTGAATATATTGATGCATATGTTATAATGTGTGGACAAGTGTTTACATTGCAGATAATATCATTACCAAACTGACTGCGTGATGACAAAACTCCAAGAACAATTGAGGCTCAATAAGATTTCGCAATAAGGCATTGACCCTAGTTTTATTAGGAGGGGTGGAAGTATTGCCCACCGTTTATCCTCCAAAACCTGGAGTCATGGGAGCACTTTGCAAGTCACGCTCCCCTAGACATGTAATGATGACTGCCGGATGCCTACTGGGAAATTAGATCGATCTAGTCGACTTTGTCACCCTTGAGATTTATGAATGGTTTTATCAGTATAGCTGATGCCATGGCATATTACAGTAGCGGATGGATAAGATGGGAGGAAGAGATTAGGAAGGATAGGATAATTCTAGAATAGCATGAGAGTCCAATTGGATAGGGCATGACTAAAATTGTAAACCTATAAATGTTCAAAACACAAATTTATTAAAAAAAATGTCCTCACATTAAATAAGTATTCAATCACAGGACATAATCCTTACATGATTACAATAAACACTAAAGTAATCACTGATATACTATATAAACCCTAACTTCGGGACGAAGTTTTCTGAAGGAGGGGTGTATGTAACAACCCATCTTGAATCACAAGCTGCATAGGAATATTAGCATGCATACGAGAGCTACATATGTATGCATCACATGCACGACACTAATATACTTATTAATTAATTATGAAAAATGTCCAAGTATAGGATAAATGAATTAATTATTGAAAATACTAAATTTACACGAATATAAAGGTATTATAAGTGGAGTACTCAATGTGTGCACCACTAACATAATATACATAACCATATTATACTAAACAAAAAGGAATTATAATATATATTATTAATTTTTACAAACAAAAAGGAAATATAATATATATTATTTATTATGCAAATGAAAAGGAATTATAATGAAAAAGAGTAAGAATAACTTGGGTTGTGGGGCGCTCGAGAGGATGTTGTTACTACAAACCCTAGTTACAGGCTCTGGTGCATCCTTCGTGTTTCTTCCATCTACACATGACTGGGGCTACCCTGCCTGCTCCCCACCCAGTTGACTCCCTCCTCCGCTATCGTTTCATGTTTCGTTATCCGACATCGGGATCAACTGTTGTTGTCTGGGCAACTATCTGTTGACACTATTTTTTGGGCACTTTCCCCGTGGGCTGTTGGCTAGCATGGAGGAGGACATGGTTGATTATCTAAGGACCCATATGCCTCGGTGCCCATCTAGACGGTCTCCCCCCCATAGCTGTCGATCACTTCTACCAACATTACCCTGGAGATCCCCTCATCGCTAGTCGGTGATCAGTGGGTCTATACGGTGTCAGATTACCCCACCTTTTCTCTTCTGGCTCAATAGTTTCACCCATCGACCGGTCCGGTCCTCTTTTTCGTTGTCGTCTTCTGGGCTTCCCGACGATGTTTATTTCGCTCCTGGTCCTAATTTCTCTCTACCCTCCCCGACTTCTTTGCAGATTCTAGCGACCTATCTAGACCCCTCCTCTGCTTCATTTTCTCCGGAGCCCCCTGTTTTCCCCTCCCTCTAGGAACCCTTTCCCCCTACCCTACCCAGTACCGGACCCTCCTATCCCCCCATCCACTATACCCTCATCTTCCATCCCGCTTCCCCTAATTTCCAACCCTCCCACCTCGAGCTATTTTGTTGGTACCTCTCCCCCTCTCCCAGAGTCGGTTGGGGGCCCTCAGGTGGGTTTTGATTCTACTCCTTCCCCTGCTCCATCTGCAATTCCTACTACTGGCAAGCCGGGCCGACCAGCGAAGAAGTACAAGGGAGTCAAGGTCGGGACTAAGAAGATCTCTCTCACCTTTGGTGACGATCTCCAGATGGGTGACATGCTCGATACCTCTGACCGGGTTTTGGTTGGGAGGGTCTGTGGCAGAGCATACTCGGTTGCTCGTCTGCATCAATGGATTCTGGAAATTTGGGGACAGGTACTTAATGAACTACCATCTGTGGTAACGCTATCTCGTGGCTAGTTTGCACTATGCTTTCAGCGCCCTGAGTTCATCCCATGGGTATTATCAAAATATTGGCATATTGAATTTTCTCTGGTACTGCTAAAACGATGGAGTCCACTCTTTGATCCGGAGCGTGAACACTTGGGGGCTGGCCCTATTTGGGTGCGACTTCCAGGATTACCACTTCACTTCTGGTCAAAAGATGTTTTTAAGAGAATTGGGAATGCACTGGGTACATACTTGGACTATGACAAATCCTATATTGTCACTGGGAACATGGCTATGGCGCGCATCTTAGTGCATTTGGACACAAGAGAGGGACTAGAGGAGAACCTGCAAATTCACTGAAGGAATACATGCTGTGTTCAAATTTTAGACTATGAAGGAGTCCCCATCGATGTCGAAGATGACAAAAAATTGGGCACTTATACAAGGACTGCCCTCTTCTTACATCCAGCTCTGCTTCGGTGGCTCGGCAGGAACATGCTACTATAGACAATCCAGCTAATCCGAGTGGCAAGTGACTTGCATAGCCTGAGGACCATCCAATGATGACTGTTACATCGGTCTGTGACGCTCGCATGGAGACTGTTTGCCCCCCATCCCCACGTATTACCAGATCTCATGCGGTTGCCTCTAATGCAGGTACTTCTTCCACTGCACCCTCTCTTAATTATGTTATTTTATCTGAATGCATTCATTGTGTTTCTCAATGCACTTCTGCCTGCATATTGTACCCCCTCTATTTTGTGCTCTCTGGCTCCCTCCTTGCCTACATTTTCCCCCACCACCCCTTCCATTCCGGATGTTCCCAGTTCTATCTCATTTGTCGAGCTCTCCATTGAATCTAACCAGAGTCATCACAATAATCTTTGTTCCCTTTCCTGGATTTCCCCTCGTGATCGCTGTGGCATTAGCATTGTCCCTCCCCCTCCGCCCTCTAAATCTACTAGGGGTCGCCAATACAATATGTCCAAGGTTATTTTCCAGGCGGGACTGGATGTGGCTCATGGTCGTCGACCTACCATTGATAAGGTCCTTAGAATACTGACCTCTCCACACCCTGGTTCCCCATGAAGTGGCTTTCCTACAACTGTCGTGCGCTGGCTAGTCCCGCAAAGAAACTAGCTTTCCGTCGATTGATTGACACAGAAATGGTGGATATCATTTTTCTACAAGAAACTCTTGCACCTTGTACATTGATCATCCCCACACTTGAGGCCCTTATCCCAGGTTGGCATTAATGCTTTGGATGTTCATGGCCGATCCGGTGGACTGACTCTGGGATTGAATCCCCAGGTTGTAAAATCGTTTAATATTTGGGGTGGGGAGGGCATCATTGGTGTTGATATTTTTTCTTCTGAATTTGGGATGGAATTGAGACTTATCAATGTTTATGGCCCCTGCATCAATCCGGCACCATTCTGCAACAAGCTCCTAAATCACACATATATGCAAGCCGATAATCTTATTATTGGGGGAGATCTTAATTTCTCTATTGGCCATGCAAAATCCTGGGGTCACAATGCACAATGTGACACACTATCTGAACATTTTCACTCTCTACTGGAGGATCATCAACTTTTTGATATCCCTATGGCTCGGTTGCAACCTACCTGGCGTAATAGAAGGACTGGAGATGTAGCGCTTGCCAGAAGGTTGGACAGATTCTTATTCAAGGACTCTCTTCTGGACCATCTTTCTTTATATCGTAAATGGGTGGGATTTGGGGGTTTATTTGATCACTCGCCCATTTACCTCGAATTTGCTTGTGCTGACCGTAAACCTAAGGCACCATACAAATTCAATTCTACCTGGCTCAAGGATGAGGGTTACTTGAATTTGGTTACTAAGCATTGGAATACCTACCCTCTTTCACCTAGATAATCTGTATCTGAAGATTTTGCCAAAAAGATGCTCTCCCTCGAGCAAAAATCTATTGATTGGGCCAAGGAAAAAAGACACAAGGACGAACAGACATTGAAAGACATAGAAGTGGAGCTTGCAAATCTGGTGGACTGGGATGGTCGTGGTTTTGTCTCCATTGAGGCCAAAGAACGACTCATCAAATTAGAAGCGGATCGAAATAGAATTTTGAAGGATCGAGAGGAAACCTAGAGACTCCGGAGTCGTGCCATTTGGCTTCAGGCGAGGGATGAAAATACAAGTTTTTTCCATCGTTTTGCAAATGGCCGCCAGGTCATCAATACCATCTGGCACCTGGCGGACGATGCGGACCTTTCACCAATTGGCTACCCTCGGTACTTCTCATTTAGTTGGCTATTCAGAGCTTCAGAGGATGCAAATCTTGCTCAGATCATCAAGGTGGCTGGTCTTTTCCCTAGATTTGTTAATCAAGAAGCGGTCGAGGACCTTGTATTGCCGGTTACTATGGGGGAACTGGAAGGCACTCTTAAATGGTTCAAGAAGGATAAAATCCCTGGACCAGATGGCTGGTCTATTGAATTTTATCTTGCTTTCTTTGATATATTAGGGAATGACCTCCTACAGGTCATTGAAGAATGTCGGACGGGGGAACGAATGTACGATGCATTTATCTCTACTTTTATTGCTCTTATCCCCAAATCTGATGATCCATAAACATTTAATCATTTTCGACCTATTTCATTCTGCAACTGCATATATAAGATTATTGCCAAGATCATTGCTAATCGTCTAAAGCCCATCTTATCTGAGTTCATATCCCTGGAGCAATTTGCATTTCTTGAACACAAGAAGATCCATGAAGCAGTCGACACTACAAAGGAGGTCCTTCACTCCATCAAAACAAAGAGACTCAAAGGTATGATTCCTAAGATTGATCTGGCTAAGGCTTTTGATCGTACCAGCTAGCTCTATCTAAGGATGCTATTGACTCATCTGGGTTTTCCTTTACCTTTCATACAATGAATTATGTGCTATATTACTAATGTCTCGTACAGTGTTCTTATTAATGGCTCTACATAACCATTCTTCCATGCTTAGAGAGACCTCAGACAAGGCTGCCCACTCTCACCTCTCCTGTTCTTACTGGTCATGGAAGGACTGAGTTGTCACATAACAGCGAAAAAAAGACAGGGCAGACTAATGGGCATCAAGATCACAAACAATTGCATCCTTACCCACCTCCCATTTGTTGACGATATCCTCATATTTCTGAATGGATCAATTGGGGACACATCTGCTTTCTCCTTTGTTTTCTGATCATTCTGTTTTGCCACTGGCATGGACTGCAAACACCTCGAATCTACATTATCTGCTACGGGATGCACACCAAATGAAATCCTTTATGCTCAACAGCGTTTCCCTTTTACCTTTCTTCCCTTTGAAGGACTTAAATATCTGGGATTTCGGCTAAAGCCTGCAAAATACAAGATTGTAGATTGGGTTTGGCTGGTGGCTAAGATCGAAAGGTGACTGAATATTTGGCACCATAGATGGCTTTCCAGGGCAGGCAGACTTGTCCTCATCAAATCTATTCTGGAAGCTACTCCAGTATACTGGATGTCACTTGCTTCGATTCCGAAAGGTATCCTTAGCAGAATACGACAATTGTGTTATAGATTCATATGGAAGGGCAAACAAGGATGGCACATATTCGCTTGAGCTAGATGGGATAATCTAGCTCTTCCCAAAAAATGGGATGGATGGGGCATGAAAAATCTAGACACATTTCATATTGCTCTCGCAGCCAAATTGGGCTGGAATGTCCTTACCTCTAGGAATCTTTGGGCAAATGTGGTCACCCAGAAGTATATTTACCCTCTCCATCCCCTCGATTGGATCCAACTACCTTCCTGGGACAGAACAAATATTTCAATGGTTTGGAGGGTGGTCCTAAACTCGCTTGTATATATCAGGGATGGATTGACTTGGAAGATTGGCAATGGAAATCTGGTGCGCATTGGGTTGGACCCATGGACTGGATGCGGGAACGCTCATCAACTTCCCCAAGATCTGCTACACTATCTCTCAAATGCAGGTTTCACTAGACTTGCCCATATTGCTGATCAGGGCAACACTAATATCTTCAGACAAGCCTGGAAATCTTCTGGCATATTGGGCATCCCTCCCATCTGGCAATCATATACAAATTCACTTATGGAATCCCATGTCTGGATTACTGAGGGGGAGGATGAGCTTATATGGGCTCACTCACTTAATGGAAAATACTCCCCAAAGTTTGGTTATCTTCATATCTTTTCGGACCACAAACCACCTATCACTGATTGGTGGTGGAATGTTCTCTGGAAATTGAAGGCGCCACCCAGAGCCAAATTATTTATGTGGTGCATTCTCTGGAATAAGGTTCCTACTGGGGAAAATCTACAAAAGCGATCCTATCATGGTCCATCCTGGTGTGTTCTCTGCAAACAGGATCTGGAATCTGTTGACCATCTTTTTCTTACTTGCCCTTTTACCACTGCTATCTGGCAAGAAGTAACTGCACTTCTTCATCTACAATCTAGATAGCACGGGGCAGACATCTTGGAGGCCTAGCATCTGTGGTGGACGACTGCACAATCACACAGGATTCAAAACCTACCTATTATGTTCTGCTGGAGTATTTGGCTATAAAGGAATAAAATCATATTCACAGGCACCACTCCTCGATGTACGCATGTCACTGCACACCTTATCTCTATATATCATTGCATCCCGGAGGAAGACCGAGCCCCCACAGTGCACTCCATCAGTGTGCTCCATCACTGCTGACATATTGACCGAAATACTCCATGGGCATATTTTGATTACTCGGCTCAGCATCATGGCTATGGCGGGGGCATTTTTTTACACATCACTAGTAACCACTACTACAAGATCCAGATGGGTCTGGAGGATGGGACAAACAACCTTGCTTGAACTTATTACTCTCCATCGTTTATTATTTTTTGCACTTGAGAAAGGATGTCGTCACTTACAGATTTTTGGTGACTCAAAGAGAATCATAAATTGGTTTAATCATCAAACTACATGTCACACTCACACACTCTGGCATATTTTGGATGACACATTGATGCTGAAAACTCATTTTGACTATATCTCTTGTCATCATATATATAGGGAACGCAACTAAATTTCTGATCAGTTATCCAAAGAAGCCTCGCACTAGCCACGGGAATCTGGTTGATTAGGGAATAGTCTGATCAGGAAATTTACAACTACTACCGTCGGCCATATGAGGACGTGTAGCAGAATGGCGCCAACAGGTCCTGATTTTTGTCATATCTGGAGTTTTTTGATGTATTTAATTTTTGATATTGTACATTTCATGTTTATATATTACAAGAACCTAAGTCACCTGACACGGGGATTCGGGACACGTAGGATTCGGGATTCGTGGTGTCGGATTCGGGACACGCTGACCCCCGGAACAAGACACGTTAGGACACGTTATATATTATTTTATTAATATATATATATATATATATATATTTAAAAATATATATATATATATATATATATATATATATATTAAAAATTAGTTATTAGCATATTTCTTACACAAATTTTAATTAATGATACAAATTTATTGATTTCAAACATAGATCTTCATCTATAGCTATTAGCATGCATAGTACATACAAAATTCAAATAAATGTCAGTGGTACTGGTCACATAAATGATAAATCTATTAAAAATTTAAATCATGATTCATAATTCATAACTGAAAGACAACTTACAACTACAAGATAGTAAGATAAACACACTGACAACTGTAGTTTTCTCATTAAGTCATCAAATCAAAATCTGTTACATAGGTAGTGTTGGTGCAATGCCAATGGCAAATAGAAATAGAAAATATAAAACAACTATAGGTATACAAGCCTCAAGGCATCAATCAGCATCAGAATCAGCATCACTGTCCCCATCATCATGGTCCCCACTGCTCTCCTCTGCATCCTCCTCCTCCCCTGTATCCATAGTCGCCTCTGCATCTGCTGGTATGGAGGTTGACCCCTCTAAGTCATCAAAACTAATAGGGTCTAGCACTGGATCACCGAGATCCATGTTGGCCAATGCCAACTCAACAGTGGTGTCCAGACCCATATCTTCAGGAAAGACATCCCACATCTTTGTCTTTCCCCTCAACCACTCTTCCCTCTGCCTGTAAATAAGACGAAGGTTGGTGTGCACATACACCATTGTCTCTGCCCTGGACTGCTCAAGCCTGTTCTTCTTCACAGTATGCAAATTCCCATATGTGCTCCAATTCCTCTCGCAACAAGAGGATGAAGTCACCTGAGAGAGGAGCCTCATGGCTAACTGCTGAAGAGGAAAGCTTGTTGCCCCATGATTTGCCCACCAAGAGTAGGGCTTCTTAAGCCCCCTGTCTCTAATCACATCATAACCTCCAAACCGACCAGTGCCAGTGGAAAACTCTGCAAAGGCATCCTCCACCTCAGCAAGCAATGCACTATCATGATAAATCCGCTTCAATGCCTCTTTCCTCCCCTGTGAGATTTCACCATCCATGTGAGGAGGGAATCTGCGGGAAGGTCCACCATTTAGCGACTCATGGCTGTAGTATTTGGGGTTCAATGAGTGAGCCAAACAATGTAAAGGTGTACAATTCTTGTCCCATCTGCGGACAAGAATATCATGTATGGTATCGCAGAAGGCCTCTGGTGATGTCTCATACGAGGGGCACTCACTCTGTAGAATAATGCTCCTCACAGACTCAATCATGGAATCCCATCCCTCATAAACCTCTCCTAGGATGGGTTTGTCTGTATCTGCAACTCGAAGCAAAGAGATGATAGGGTCCATGATCCGAATAATTAGATCTACCCTCTCCCACCAAGCATCATCTAGTACCGTGTCCTTCACTCTTTTAGAGGCTGCCTGATCTGTCTTTCTCCAAAAAGACCAAAACTCAGAAATAACCATGGACCCAAGAGCAGTCTTGACCTCCCTCAACCTCTTCAACATCATGAATGAAGATGCAAACCGTGTATCAGCAATCTTCAACAATGATAGATTGCTGTACTCCTTGTAGATAGTGAGGGCATTTGTATGATTTTGCACAAAGTTACGGATATGTCTTGCATCCTCAATAATGCTTCCAATCCAAAGCACATCAGAAGCAATGGATTTCAGTGCCAAGTTCAATGAATGGACAATGCAAGGTGTCCAAAACACTTGTGGATATTTAGCTTCCACAATCATGCCAGCCGCCTTGCAAACAGGTGCATTATCTGTAATGATTTGCACACAAGAATCAACACCTACCTCTTCAACAACTCTAATAAATAACTCACCGATAAATTGTGCATCCTTGTATTCGCCAAGTGTATCCACTGCTTTCAGGAAAACTGGACCATTCAAGGAAGACACCATGAAGTTGATGATTGGGTGTCGTGCTGGATCTGTCCATCCATCAGAAACAATGCTAACCCCAGATGTTGGCCATGATGCCTTAATAGGCTCGAGCATTTTTTGCACCTCTTTTTTTGCCTTCGTCAACACTGTGGTTCTCAGCTTCTCTGACCCAGGAGGCACATACCCTGCTGGAGCCCCTTGAGTTAGAGCTCGGCACATCTCAACAAATAAAGGTGAACGTGCAACATTAAATGATATGAAGTTTTGATAGAAGAAGAAGGCAATGGTGAGATCAAGCTCTTCCCGTCTCTCTTTTCGGAAAATCCTGTCCATTGGACCAAGTGATCTTCTTTTTAATGCTTGTCCCCCAGTAGAAGTAGAACTCTCAAATGGAAATTTGGTGGTGGCTTTCCTCAAAAATGGAAGGGGGTCTTCATTCTTGCCCTTGGGTGCTTTTGATTTTGAAGCCAGTGCCACATGTTCCATACCAACATGGGCCTCCTTTTCCAATTCTTTTCTCTTTTGTGAAGGAATATCTTTACAAGCTCCAATCCCACAACCAGGTATAGCCAACAAATGTGATCTCACACGGTGATATGTGCTTTTGAAAGAAATGTTACAAAAGTTGCATTTCCATTGCACATTGCCTCCTCCCTTTCCCTTGCTGTTTGGCCCATCCTCTCTTGTGACATATTTCCACAATGGATATTTTTCATTGTCTTTAACTCCTCTTCCCTCAACATTACTTGCAGCAGACTCTGATGATATTGGGGGAGGAAGAGCATCTCTACCCATGACATTCTTGCCCTTCCTTGCTGCCCCTGCCTTTGATTGAGCCATGTTACCTCAACCTGTAAAAAAAATGAACAAACTGCTGTAAAAATTTAAATGAACAAACTGCTGTAAAAATGAACAAACTGCTGTATTACGAAACTATTTACCTAAAATTTAAATTTATATACATATACAATGAAAAGGCAGCAAAGTTTGTCTTGTTTATTCTCTTGTTCTGGCCACAGAGACTTTTCTCTTACAGGCGGCAGAATTTTGTAACAGCTCTCTGTCAGTCGTTTTATGCTTCTGAGACAAGACAGGGTTTCAGTGAATGTTTCGAAGTTCTGTGCTCTCAAGGATAAGCTCGCAAGTCTGGCAGTGAGTTGGATAAAGTGGAGGGCTCAGAACCTAGGGCATTTAGCTTAGTGATATAATCTGCCACTCCCCCTACAATTAACTCCTGTATTTTGACAACATATTTACCAGCATATTCAGGATATTCTTTTGACACAGGGATTCCTCTTAGACTCGATGGCAGCTAAAATACATTATACGCCCTATGTCATTTGAAACACGAAGACCGATTTCGATTTTAATTTGACAATATTTGACATTTAACTTCTGCTGTCCAATGTCACTCAGATAGTCTGTCTTTGGACGCTAAGAAGAAGCTGCAATCAAGCAATGAAATTTAATGAAAAACACTTATTAAGTTATTTGATATTAAACTGTTTTTGATTCTTGAAGTATTGCCGACGCCGTATTAAAATTATGATTTATCAATGCCGCATGCGAGTTCTAAAGTGTAAATTTTTTAAACCCGTGGGCCGTTACAGTTAAGGTGTAAACTTGTAAACCTACAGTTTCTAATGATTAATATCAATATGTTATTGTCATAATAATAAAACTGAAATTGTAAACCCGTTCGGCGTTAAATTGTAAACCCGTATGATTTAAAACAGGCTACGAATCAGTGCTTAAGCCTTACCTGTAGAGTCTAGACTGTAGTTTAACGATGCGGATGCGGATGCGGCGATGCCTGACCAGTGACGCAGTGACGTTGGGTGGAACTGGACTGTGGTCGTTCGGTTCGCTCCTCGCACGCAGCAACAAAGAATGATCATAGCAGCAGCTCGACGCCCCTTTTTAACATTGCAGAACCTCAAAACGAATCACAAAACCCTCAAAACGCGTCGAAAAACCAGGACTCGCTTTCCAGGATCGAGACACGAATTCGAAATCGCGGCACGTTACGGGACACGACGTGCCACAATAGGACACGACGTGCCCTCCAAACCTGACACGAATCGGCACAGAATCGTGTCCGATTCGACCGATTCGGGATTCGTAGCCTGTTTTGAGCGAATCCGGTTTCGTAGACAAGAACATATCATATGTAATTATTTAAACAGTCTCCCATGCTTGGGATAGATTCATTTTTGGATAGAACAGCACAGTCAGTGGCCTTGACCACTTTTACAACATATGCTACTAGCATCTACAACATGTAATTTTCAAATTATCAATGAAAATTACGATTTTTCCTTGGGGAAAAAAAGAATTATATATATTATGCTAACTAGAAAGGAGCTATAATATATATATATATATATATATATATATATATATGATACAACCCAAAAAGGAAATATGATATAAACGCATTACCAGGGAATTATAACTCACAATTATGTGAGATAATGAATACATTATTGACAATTATAATGAAGATGACCACCTCTTGAAAATTTCGACAATATTTTATGGAAGAGCGGTGAAGAGATGGCATGGAAAGGAAGGTATCGGGGACAATATAAGGATATCAAGGGGGATAGAGAAGGGATCACGAAAGGAGGGTTTTATTTCTAACTATGGGAGAAGCAAATATTGTGGAGAGAAACACAGATTATTGAGCAATTGTTTTTGGGGTTTTGGGCATGGGAGCCAAAAGACCTCTATTTTGAAGACTTTGGGATCTGGAACCCGGACAGGTTGATCCCAAATAGGCTAGGAGGAAACAGTCGGTTTGGTAGCAGGAGCGAGAGAAACAATAGACTAGAAATGCCTTCAAACAAGATTTTCAGGTAAGTACTTGCAAATGAATTGTTAATTTTAGTTTCTCTAGTTAAATTTCAAAAATTAAGGTTTTATGTTGGGAAAAACACTGGGGGGGTGAATTAGTATTTTAAAACTCACTTAAACTTTTCTTTTCTTACTCATTTTCTGTACGTGACTTTACCAAAAGAAACCTGCGTATATACATGATTGTTATGCAGACAACTAACATATATCTAGTTAACTAACTTTTCAGTTAATCCATCATCTGTTTAACTTGAACTAGTGTATCGGTACTTCATTAGGCATTAATTAAACAATAACCATGTGCAGTAAGAACATAATAAACCATCACACATAAAGAAACACATCAATACACATGAACACTAGGATCTTTAGGTGGAAACCCAATGTGGGAAAAAACCACCGTTGTTGTCGTCTCCATCTTCTTTTATTATTAAGAAAATTTTCTTACAATCTTGTACTGGTGTAGACTCATACCAGCACGCATGCACCCACCTACAGAAGGCTACAACCTTCTCTCGTTCTCCAACACCCACTGGAAGGGAGCTCCAACCCCCTGATCTTGTTTATCAACACCCACCGGAAGGGAGCTCCTACCCCTGATCTGATTTACCAGCTACCACTGGAAGGAAGCTTCGACTCCCTTACTGAAGGCTCCAACCCTCAGCACCACCATGGACTACGTTTCATAAATTTTCACACTAGATCCACCTGATATAAAACATCACAACTTGTAGGCCACTTTTCATCAAATTTTCAGACTGGACCCACTACCATCATTTAAGCCCAATACCAAATATCAAAACTGAAACTAATCACTGCAACAAATCACTCAATCATTGAACCAACTGAATCAACCAATCACTGAACCAACTGAAGACCCAAATCAATCAACTTATTCTCAAACAACCAAAGCAGTTAGATCACTGTAACCAGAATACCAATATTGAACCCAAACACTGCATCAACTCACTGAACCAACTGAAAACCTTGATCAATAAAATGTCAGAATATATACGCTACTTTACTTTAGAAAATCCACGTGTATACGCGACTTCCTTGAAGCATACGCATGTACAAATCTCAAAACATTGAAACCTGAAACTAAATCACTGTCATTTTGAATCAAACACTGACTTACACCCTGAACCATTGAATCATTCTAAAATAATCACAAAACCATCAATAGCATCATTATTCAATCAATCAATTCAACTTTAATCATCACTGTTAAACCTAGATCATCAAGTAAGACTTCATTGATAAATAGTAGAAACACAACAAGACTGATTAGACTGATCAGACATCTTATTCAACAAAACCCTAGCTTATATACGCGCTTTCCACAAAACAATTATGCGTGTATACGTGTTTTTTAGGAATCAAACCGGCGTACAGATCTGGATCGATGTGCGACTTACCAGCATTAAACCCGCGTATGTACGCGCCTTTCAGGGTATCAAACTTGCATACATATATGCAATTATTGACTTATAGCTTCGCTGCACATCAGACCTTCAGAACAAAACTGTTAAGTTATGGTATGTTCTATGCTTATAACAGTTTACTTCTTTTTCTTATTATATTCCACAGATTAGCAATCACATGTACATAAAGTAAAGTCCAGATAGAACATTAAACGATCAACAGAAAACAAGCCAAGACAAGAGACACAAGATGTGGCGGCTAGCCAGGGACAAACCCCACAATGTGTGGGGAAACCCTTTGATCAAATATTCTTTTATATTCAATAATTCAACAGAGAGAAATAATGCAATAAATCTGATTTATATCAACAGTAGCAAAACCTAGATCAGCAGCATCAGCATTAGCGGCTTCATCATCAAAACTATGGCAATCGATATGTCACAAACTGACCGTCGGATCGACTTGATTTCACCACCAAAAGTTGCAGCCTTCAGAGGAGGTTCAGATGAACCTACATTGCAGTTTAGAAGAGGAGGTTTGATGGTCCACGCTGGGCAAAGTTTGGATCTACAGTTGCAGCGTTAGTTTCAGCAACTTCCTTCAAACTAGGGCAGTCGATATCTCGCAAACCGACCGTCAGATCAACTTGATTCCACCACCAAAAGTTGCAGCCTTCAGAGGAAGTTCAGATGAACCTAAAGCGCAACTCAGAAGAGGAGGTTTGATGGTCCACACTGGTCAAAGTTTGGATCTGCAATTGCAGCTTCAATTTCAGCAGCTTTCGGCTTCACATGTGTGAGAGAGACCCTTTTCTGCGCAGTAGAGAAGAGACTCTTTTCTGCGCAGGAGAGAGATGTGATGAGATGAGTGAGTGCAAATGAGGAAAATTCCTCCTGTATTTATACGCAACGTTGATGTTTGAATAGATGCGACTGTTGGGCTTTTGAGCCTACATGAGTTGTAGGTCGGCTTGATAATAATTCCGTAATCAAAATAAATTCATATCTCCATAAATACTTATCGGAATCGGATGATTTTTAGATCAATCCTACACCTCTCGACGAGAGGAATCTAATAAAAATATTATTAGCCATGAATAAGATGACCCACATGAAATTTGGCCCTAGTTGCCAATTTAACACTCCCTCTCAACTAGGGAGAACTTCATCTGCAATCTGTCTGTTGGTCGCTAATATTCATCCATCAAATGCACTGCCCTGTATAGCCTGACCCTTGCCTGCTTTGCTCTATTCTGCCTGTTCTGCCCTGTACTGATCTGTACTGATTTGCTCTGTTCTGCTCTGCTCTGCTTTGTTTTGTTCTGCTCTACTTTTGTTTTGTTCTGCTCTGCTTTTGTACGAATTATGAAGAAGAAGAAATGATCGAGGATGTATCATACTGACTTAAAGTCAACCTCAGAGTATGTACCACTGGTCCCAGACCAGTCTCAACCGACCCGAAGTCAGTGTCATAGTATGTACAACTCCTACCACTGGTCCCAGACCAGTAACATCCTCCATTGACTCAAATTCAGTCTCAGAGTGCGTACCACTGGTCCCAGACCAGTCTCAACTGACCCGAAGTCAGTGTCATAGAATGTACCACTCCTACCACTGGTCCTAGACCAGTATCATTGATCCAAGATCAATGGAGGTCATCCTAGCATAGGGAGTATGGTAGATACAACGATGTGTCCATCGGTACTACTATGGTCCCTAACTTCATTTCCCTTCTCATTGATCAGATGAGAGGTACTTTCCATGAGTCCCCGACTGCATGGGTAGGATGCTTCGACAAGAGAACTAATCAATCCTATCCTCACAGGAGAACACATCAATCCTGCTATAATCGCCATGGAGAACACATCAATCCAGGCCTCACAGGAGAACACATCAATCCTGCTACAATCGCCATGGAGAACACATCAATCCAAGCCTCACAGGAGAACACATCAATCCTGCTACAATCACCATGGAGAACACATCAATCCTGCTACAATCGCCATGGAGAACACATCAATCCAGGCCTCACAGGAGAACACATCAATCCTACTACAATCGCCATGGGGAACACATCAATCCAGGCCTCACAGAAGAACTAATCATCCTGCTACACAGGAGAGCGAATCATCCTGTTCCACAAGAGAGTGAATCATCTTGTCCCACAAGAGAGCGAATCATCTTGTTCCAGTGCGCACCACCAAGGGAGGGTGCGTCACCCCATGGTCGTATGTTGCTCCAGTAAGAACCGCAAGCCCTCAGAGCTCCCAGAGCTCAATGTATGCAACATGCAAGACCCTTGTACAAGGGTTTCTTGACGACTCCAAGTCGTTTGGGAAAATCACAGATTAGATCTTTCCTCAGGGCTTTAACAAGGTGTATCGACCTGTACATTATCTTAATGCGATGGAGCCTCCTTGCTCATTGACTTACCATATCCCAGATGATGTCTATCTACTGGAGCAATCGACGAATACAGGATTCCTCAATAATCGAATCCCACCTCTGGTTGTTACAGAGAATCACAGTGGTATGTGTTCAAACAGCTCACTGAAGAGCTTCCCCAACCAGGCAGCTTCATACGAGATCATACTCGTAGATATGTATCTGGTCTCGGCGGTGCTTATGGCAACCGACTTCTGCTTCCTGCTCATCCATTATATCAAAGCAGAATCCAAAGAGAAACAACACTAAAAGTGCTCCAATGATCCTCCACACTACCTGCCTAATCAGCATTCGAATAATCATGCAGTTTCATATTTCCGGCAGTGTATCTCAATCCATGAGAGATTGTGTCCTGAAGACATCTCAGAAGATTCTTGGCACTAATCTAGTGAGGCTCAACCAAATATGAGCTCACAATGCTAACTGCAAAACATATGTTCGGACGGAGGTTCACCAAGAACATCAACGCGAATGAGTTTTTGAAACTCAGAGGCATTTCCCAAATCTGGTTCGACATCACTACCGTATAACTTCTGAAAGTTAAGATCCTCGAGGTAGTCACAGGCTTGCAGTTCATCATACCAAATCTTTTCAGAATCTTCACCACATATTTTCCTTGAGATAGGAAAATTTCCCTTGGCTTCTGCCACACTTCAAGTCCTTGGTTCTTCATTTCAAATTCAGAAGCCAACTCCCTCTTACATTTGTGAATGAGAGGGTATGCACCTGTTAGAAAGAGGTCATCCACATACAACACCAGTATGAGAGGCTTTTCATCTTCAACCTTAAGGTAAAGGTTAGGATCGGCTTCACTCCTAGTGAATCCCAACTTCATCAAGTAGCTATCGATCCTCTCATACCATGCTCGGGGTGCTTGCTTCAACCCATAGAAAGCCTTCTTTAACCTGCATACATGAGATTTTCAATCATAAATCTCAAATCTTTCGAGTTGCTCCACATAGACCTCTTCTTTGATCGAATCGTGCAAGAACGCGGTCTTGACATCCATCTGATGTAGGTTCCATCCTTGTGAAGCCACAAGGGCTATGATCAAGCGGATGGTCATATATCTAGCAACAGGTGCAAATATCACATCATAGTCTATACCTTCCTTCTAGGAGAAACCACGAGCAACAAAATGAGCCTTATACTATTCCGTACTTCCATCTGCTGCAACTTTATCTTGTAAAACCATTTTGAAGTAACAATTGTCTTGTCCTGGGGTCTGGGAACTACTTCCCAGACATCATTCTCCATAATAGACTCATATTCTTTGGTCATAGCATCCTTCCATACTTGATGCTTGACGACATCTGAGAATGATGAAGGCTCATTTTGTATGATCATGCTCATGGTTAGGTATCCCTAATACCTGTTAGGTTTCTTACTTTCACGAAATGTTCCTCGGGGTGCAGCATGTCCTTCAACATCATCAAGTATCCCCTAAGCCATGAAGGCCTCTTCCTAGAAGAGGAAGGCTCAGGTGGATAAATAGGATCCATGGGTTCCTCCACATCAGGCATTGTTACATGATCTACCCATAGAGACAGCTTCCACAATCGTACGGTTCTTCCTTTCCGCCACACCATTCTGCTCAGGAGTATGTGGTGTAGTAGTCTCCCTCTTAATGCCAACCTCAGATATGCCTGAGTGAATCAACTGTAATATATCGGAGGTCTTGCTATGGCTTGAGGGGAATGGTCCCCTTTTGAGCTTTCCTTCGGCACATCCTGGACATACACCTTCTTTCTCTACTCGGAATTCGGGCATCCTGTCACCATTTGTCTTACACCGAGTAGAGCTTTATAATGAAGGGGGGCAAACCTCTGATGCCAAAGTTTGGACTGAAGAGATGTGTCATAAGACATGACACCTAGCGGACTTCCATCGACCTGATATAATGAATCAACACGAAACCCAAGAGTAAAGGTATCTTTAACATTATTTTTCCATATACGTACCTTGCCATCGTTGAAGGTTACCTTGTAGCCTTTGTCTTCCATTGCCGAGATGGACACCAAGTTCTTTTTGAGGTTAGGTGCATTTAATACATCCTAGAATCTCTAGCCTTCTTGAATTATTGTCCTCTTCCTTGATTCCCAGCTCTCCTCTTACCTTTGCTATAAATTTGTCATTCATTTGATTGCCATCAGAGAGATTTTGATCATCGTCCTGGTGTGAGTCCTTTCTATCAGGGCACTCCCTTGCATAGTGACCTGCTTTATCGCAGATGTAACATCGTCCTTTTCTTCCACTCTTAGGTCCAGCCTTTCCTTTTGATTTAGTCCCGGAATTATTTCTTTTCTTAGCATGAGAAGAAAAGGCAGCAAGAGGACCTTTAGGCTTGGGCATTTCTTGCTCTTCTACCCTTGTTTCTTCTTGAATGCATCTAGTCATTAATTCCTTGAAACCATGAATTATATTATTGTTCAAAAGAGTAGTCCTAAACACGTACCATTCGGATGGTAATCCTCCAAGAGTTGTGAGTGCCATTTCTCTGTCAGTAATATTCTCCCCAATAGATAGGAGATCGTTCTTGATCTCGCTGATTCTTAAGAAATATGCTTGCATACACTCATCTTTACCCTTCTTGATTTCCCTCAGTTTATTTGTAAGAAACAAAACTTGATTTGCATCATTAACTTTAAATATACTCACCAGTCTATCGTAGATTTCCTCGGAGGTGTCCAGTTCAGAGATGTAAGCCACCAAGTGCTTGTTGATAGAGTCCCGGATAATCTTCTTTGTTTTGACTTCTCCGTTTTTCCATTTGTTCCAGGCAGCAGCGGATGCATTTGATGGAGGCTCAATAATATTGCCTCTTACATGGTCCAACACTCCTTGATCTTCTAGGGTTAGATCGATAGACATCTTCCATCCGTGATAGTCAGCTTTCTCACGGAGCTTGTCTTCGGCAGGAAAGAGTGTTGAGGACCCCATAGTTCTTTTAGGATAGCCTTGCCAATCTTCTCTTCGGTGATTGCTCTTGCTCTTGCTCGGGCTTTGTCTTCACCTCAGCTCTGATACCATGTTAAGTTATGGTATGTTCTATGCTTATAAAAGTTTACTTCTTTTTCTTATTATATTCCACAGATTAGCAATCACATGTACATAAAGTAAAGTGCAGATAGAACATTAAACGATCAACAGAAAACAAGCCAAGACAAGAGACACAAGATGTGGCGACTAGTCAGGGACAAACCCCACAATGTGTGGGGAAACCCTTTGATCAAATCTTCTTTTATCTTCAATAATTCAGCAGAGAGAAATAGTGCAATAAATCTTATTTATATCAACAATAGAAAACCCTAGATCAACAGCGTTAGCATTAGCGGCTTCATCATCAAAAGTAGGGCAGTCGATATCTCACAAACCGACCGTTGGATCGACTTGATTCCACCACCAAAAGTTGCAGCCTTCAGAGGAGGTTCGGATGAACCTACAACGTAGTTCAGAAGAGGAGGTTTGATGGTCCACGCTGGTCAAAGTTTGGATCTGCAGTTGCAGCGTCAGTTTCAGCAGCTTCCGGCTTCACATGTGTGAGAGAGAGACCCTTTTCTGCGCAGTAGAGAAGAGACTCTTTTCTGCACAGGAGAGAGAGAGAGAAATGTGATGAGATGAGTGAGTGCAAATGAGGAAAAGTCCTCTTGTATTTATACACAACGTTGATGTTTGAATAAATGCCACTGTTGGGCTTCTAAGCCTACATGAGTTGTAGGTCGGCTTGATAATAACTCCATAATCAAAATAAATTCATATCTCCATAAATACTTATCGGAATCGGATGATCTTTAGATCAATCCTACACCTCTCGACGAGAGGAATCTAATAAAAATATTATTAGCCATGAATAAGATGACCCACATGAAGTTTGGCCCTAGTTGCCAATTTAACACATCTCTCGGCATACATAATAAAACATGTGTCAGACATAAATGCTACAGATCAAATCAATCCATTATTAATGTAATCATTTCAGATCTATTGGATTTGATCCATCATCAAATTCCTGGGTGCATACTTAGTTTCAGATCAAACAATTCATTACTAGCCCATTACATGCACATTTTCTTCAGATCTAACTATTTGTGAAATATTCAACACTTGCACACACAAACACTTAGCCCTTAGCCAATACCATTAGAAACTAGGAAAAACAAGTAAATCTATTATCTACTGCTTCCTCTTGTCGCGACGAGAAATGTCTAATTTCTAAGCAGGTCATGGTACTGGTGGTCTTCTAGGAGTCTCCTATCGCATAGTCGCACAACCAAAACCATAAGGCACATGCCCTCCACATGAGGATGTAGATGGAGGCAGCGGTAGCAAAGGAACAATAGTTGGAACTCGAGCACTGGCACTGCTACTGGATGGTGGGGGCCGAGGGTGGCATGGTTGTTGTTGCTTCATCATAACCTCTCAAAAGTTCTGCGTCCAATTCTTCAAGGTGTATAGTGCCATCCTCCAAATTATCATCCTTTGGGTGGTTATCCCAGATTTTATATGTTGGATCCTCATAAGCCTGATCACAATAATGACTCAACAACCTCAAGTTGTAGTGCACATAAACCAAGCTTTGTTCTCGGTTTTCATTGAGTCTGTTTCTTCTCACATTATGTATGAAGTTGTAGGTTCTCCAACACCTCTCTGCAGAAGAAGTATTTACAATCTGTGAGAGAACTTTTTTTGCCAATTTTGGCAAAAGTCCCATGCCGCAATATGATTCCCACCATGTGAGAGCATCAAATTTGTCTCCATCTTCCATTGCATGCAAAGAACCAAACAAACCAGTGCAACTAAATCATCTGCCTAATTCAAGATGCAGATTAGCACACTCCTCCTTATCAGGTACCAACTTGTCTAATGCTTCCATATATCCTTTAGATACCTCTGGATCTGTATGGGTTTGATCAATGTTCCACAAAGTTTTGGGTACGAGGAGGCGAGGGAGCGGGCATACGCAGGAGCGGCATATGCAAAATCTCCCCACCAATTTTTAGGAAACGTGGGGGGACGTCGAGGTTTTAAAAACTTATAGATATAAAATATTAATCGATGAATCATATAACTGAAACAAATTTAAAACGAAAATCATGATCATTGATATCATTATCATATGACTTATAATCATACATCATACATGTAATTTTGTAACTGTACAGTGTAACTACTAGTCTACTAACTTACTAACAATGCACAATGAAAATAAATTATAAAATTATAAATGTTTAAAGTTTTAAACTTTAACTTTATACCATATTGATGTTCCACTTCCAACTATAAAAATTGAATATTGAATAATATAAAAGTCAAGTCTGATACATGAGCGGCAGCGTTCCGTTCAACAAAGGAGCAGACAAAAGGCTGCTTAGCGATGGCGGGAGTGTCAATTCAACAAAGGAGCAAACAGAAAATGAAATGTGAAATGAACATAATCTAGACCCTTCACGCTCGGTCAATAAGTATTAAAAATTACGATTTTTTTGTTCCATAAAAAAATTGCGATTTTTTTCTAGGGAAACGACCCCTCAAGACCCCTTAAGACCCCTTTCACCTAGGAAGCGACCCCAAATGGAGGAAACGACCCCTTTCAAGTTTCCTCGCGTACCATGCCTTTTGGGAGCGTGGGGAAACATCCCCCTCTCGTCCCCAAGTCCCCGGAGCACGAGGGAGCTAGGAAACTCGACCCCCAAGTGGGGGGACGCGACCGCGTGGAACACTGGGTTTGATCCTAACCCCACCCCCAGGTGCAGGTTGGCCCAACCAAGATGGAGAATATTATTTTGGCATAAGGATATACACCAAGGTGTGTAGTGGAACATTAAGTTTATTCCACCGTGTACACACACAATTGTGAATCATTGTATACAAGTTGGGGCTTTCAATATCTTTTATTTGTGGGCTTTCAATTGTGAATCATTGTATACAAGTTGGGGCTAAACAATATCTTTTATTTGCCCCAACATGCTATTCATATGCTCATACACCTCCCCAATCACTGGTTTATCTGTATCTGCAAAACGAATCATGTTATAAATGGGCTTGGTGAATTGCAATACTTCCCTCACCCATGCCAAAACAGACCATCAAGAGCAGTCCCCTCCACCTGTTCAAAACCTTGCTTGTCAACTGCAGTTGGAGCCCTATCCTTTAATACCTGCCAGTGTTGACTTGATACCATGCTAGCCAATGACTCTCTCTCACCTTCAAAATGCGCTTGAAGGTGAGGTTATAGCTAGCAAATCTAGTCTTTGCAATCTTCAACATCTCCAATCTTGAGTGACTACGGAAAATTCCATGGGTATTGCTATGATTTGTAACAAATTTTATCATTTTTTTGCCTCTTGTACCAATCACCAATCCATTTGTATTGTTGGTTTTTGTTCTTAATAATATCATGCATCAAAAGGTTCATTGTGTGAACCAAACACCCAAACCAAAATATGTTGGGGTATTTATCTTCAATAACTGCTCCTGTTCCCTTACAATTAGCAGTGTTATCAGTGATGACTTGGATGACATTGTATGGCCCAATACGTTCAATTGTTCCAAGTAATGGTTCTACAATGTTGATGTCGATCTTGAACTTCTTTGAGTAATCATATGCTAAAAGGAAGATGGCATCACTAATAGACATAGCAAGAACACTTATCAATGACTTGCCTTTTACATTTGTCCATCCATTAGATACAATGGACACCCCATGCTCATTCCAAGAATTTGTCATTTTACTCAAAGAATGTGCTATTTTTGCTTTTTCATGATCAAGTCCAACGGTTCTAGCCTTGTCATACCCAGGACTCTTGTATCCTTTGGGGGAATCATTTATGCCAGAAACCATTTCATGCCAATAATGTGAGTGAAGATCATTGAATGGTATCCCACATGCATAGAGAAACCAGTAAATTTTTGAATCCACATCATTCCTACACCCTTTGTCAAGGAAATATGATATGTTTCTATGCTTAAAGAGATGTTTGTTCATGTGCCTCCATATCCATTGCCATGGGAGGATGCTAATGGAATTCTTTGTGCATGTGATTGTGAGCTATGTTCAAAGAAACCCTTTGATTTTTTATATTTGTATTGTGCTTCCTCCTCTTCCCTTATGTATTTGGCTCTTTGTGTTGTTGACACACTTACACAAGCTTTGATTCCTATTTGTTTATCTCCATCCCATGGCCTTTTCCCACAGAGGTGCCTTCTAGCACGGGTGTATGAACCTGTGTAAGTGTTGTTGCAATGGGTGCATGTAAATTTAGTGGTTCCACCCCCTTTCCCTGCTTCAGACCTAGAAACATATTTCCACAATGGGGTTTGGTCTTGTTTAGTTTTTGTGGCCTCATCATCTCCACTCTCTTCCTCCTCACCAAGGTACTCCTCTCTAGGGTTTTCATCAAATCCACTATAACCCACTTCTTCATCCTCTTCATCATGATCAACCCTCCTACTCTCCAACACCATAATAACAAAAAAAGGAACCAACAACAAGAAAATGCCAAGCCATATAGCCATGATGTTTGAAGTTTTGAGTCTGCAAAAAAATGGAGGAATGGGAATGGGAAATAGAGAAGAGAACATTTTTATTTAGCAATGAACATATAAAAAACAAAAATGCTAGATTAGAGTGTAGATCCTACCTCTTTGGCCTTCAATCCCAAGCTCCAATCTCCCTTGCAAGCTCCTCAAGCTCCTTCAATCTCCCTCCTCAACTCAAGCTCCAAGCTCCTCTCTCTTGCTCTCTCCAAGCTCCAAACTCTCTCTTGCTCTCTCCAACAAGACAAATGGTAAATAATGGGAGGGGAGAGGACATTTTTAAACTTTCCCCCTCCCCTTTGCTCCCTTTTCTTCCTCGTCTTCCACCTGTCCCTCTCCGTCTGGCGGCCGACCCTCCCTCTCCGCCATGCGGCCCATTTCGCCCGCCGACGGGAGCGAAATTTTAAAAGAGGGAGCAGTTGAGAGTGATCGCTCCCCAACCACTCCCTCTTTTCTCCCCTCCCCTTCCCTCCATTTTCTTCCCTGTCCATCACTCATCCCTCTCCGTCTGGCGGCCGACCCTCCCTCTTCACCACGCGGCCCATTTCGCCCGTCGACAAGAGCGACATTTTAAAAGAGGGAATGGTCGAGAGCGATTGCTCCCTGACCACTCCCTCTTTTAAAATTTCGTTCCTGGAGCAAAAGGGAGCGATCAAGGAGCGACTGCTCCCTTAATCACTCTCGAAAAAACAGGGAGAGAATTTTTTTTAAAGGGAGCGCACTCTCGAGCGAAGCCCAAATCAGGAGCGGGCTCGGGGGGGGGGGCGCTCCCCCCGCAACCCTAGTTTTGATCGTCGTTTTGTTCCCTCACCTTAAATGAGGGGATAATACTCAACCCTAGTCCCATGGGATCTCCCTACTGGCTTATAGGTTCAAGATAGGCACTACTTGAGAAACCTTGATTTTGGTAGTGCAGTCCCATTTTCCTGTTCCACATTTTTCACTCCCCTCCATACATTATGTTAGTGTCGGTCTTGAGCCCTCCATCAGTGATCAATAACTCTTTGCATATGCATTTATAGGTGTCTCATCAGTGTCAATTTTGCATCCCACTAGGAATGCCATAACACTGAATGGAGGAGCTGGTCTTTGTTCCCTTCTTGGCTTTGCTGGATCAGGTCATACAACAATGTAATTGAGTCATGCTTGTTCTTATTTTTTTTGTCTTGAGATCCCATGGTCTTAGGTCTAGGGTTTTGAGTCAAAATCATTTCAAGGTAATGAGTCATGGTCAGTAAGTGCCCAGCAAGCCGGAAGGAATTTTGTACATATGTTTCATTATCATTTTCTTCAGCTATAGCTCACTTTATGCCTTGGATTTAAAAAACCCTGTTTTTAAGTCCAAGGCCATGAGGAATTTGTAAAAATAAAGAAATTTCCAAAAATTTGTAAAAGTGCCGGCAACAACCCTGGTTCCTTCACTACAGTCCATCAGGCGGTCAACCTGCAAAAAGAACGGAGTCAAACGCATCAAAAGAGCTCATTTCAGGACAAAAAGACTCTAAACAGTGTTAAAAAGAAAAGCAAGTTGAAAACATTAGAAAGTGGGTTCTAAAGTTAATTTTTTTTTTAAATGACCCTATAAAAGCTAACTTCCCTCTTTAGTCACTCTTATTGTGCAATTGAAAGTGAAAATTTCGTGCTAGAGGCAAAGAAGGCGATTTCGTGGCAATTTTCTGCAAATCCAGCGCTTGGGAAGGTGCGCGACCATTCCACAGGTGTGCGCGACCACCTGGGTGGTGCGCGACCATTCCACGAGCATTTCCCTGTGTAAATTTACACAGGCGCGACCATTCCAGGGTGGTGCGCGACCATTTGGTCCGCCTGCACAGAAAACTCACCAAAATTCATCCAAACTCCAAATTTCTCCAAATTTGCTCGGGTTTTTTCCAAGGTTTGCCTCCTTTATCAAGTTTATGAGTGTGTCATGGTTTCAAAGGAGATTTATGGTCATGTTTTGTCATGCAAGAAAACAATGAAAAATAGGTTAAATGATGGTTGTTTTGCAAGCATATGCTTTGATAGTTTGTTCGTTTTTCAAGGTGATTTTTCCTTTATTCCCTTCCATGATTTTCCCATGTTAAATCACAAGTGTTAAAATGTCATATTCATTAATCATATTTGCAAATTAACCATACAAACCCTACCCCCAAATCCTATGAAACCCTAACCCCTTCTAAACTATTTCAAACCTTAATTTTTTACCATGTTATATGCTCAAAACCTAAACACTAGTATACACAGCAAAGTAAAAAGGAAAACATTGTAAAAAACAAAAAGAAAAGTGATGACAAGGCATGCACACAAGAAATTGTAAAAACAGTGAAAATTACCATTTGCATAGCCTTAAAAAAAAAAAAAAGAAAAATGTCATCTTGCTGTATGATGTCAAAGGTTACAAGCTGTGTAAAATTCATGATAAAATTCATTAAAGGTATCAGCTGCTAGTTATCCAAAAAGAGCAGTCTTGCTGTGGTTAGAGTTTGCAGTAACATGGTATCATCTCCCTTTCCTAGAACTCTGTTTTTCCCTATCTATTCCCTATATTAAAACCCTAATTCAATTGCATTTCCCTTCATGCAAAACTCCTTATGCAAATTGAATGTCCCTCCCTACGATCAAAGCACACAGTGAAACCCTAATTCCCCATGGTAAAAGCATGATGAAGCTGCCACTGTCCTAAATGAATTGCTGTTACGAAAATTAGTTGGCAGTGATTATTAAAAAGGTTTCATTGTCCCCCTAAACCTAATTCCTAATATCCTCTCTTTTCCCTAATTCCCAAATTACCAATTCCCTCTCCCTTCCATTGTAACATAATCACAGCAATCCCCTCTCCCTTCCTCTTGCAATCAAATACCCTAACTCCCTGTTTCCCAAAGCATCAAATGGCCATTCCAAAAGTTATAAAAAACAGAGTATGCTCCTCAAGGACATGCAAAAGCAAAATGAAATGAGCTGCCTGTTACTTGTACATAAGTGTTGCTGCCCTATCCCCCTATGCCCATGACATCCTCCCCTTCATCATGAAGATTTTCATTGTCCTTTCCCTTGATGCTTAAAAAACACAGTTTCCCTAAATAAAGTATTGATTTGCAAATGTTGAAAGATGGAATGACATGTTTAGCATTATGTGATGTTTTCCTTCAAAATTCCCTGCTTATATATATTTTTCCCTTTCCTATATGTAAATTCCCTCCCCTAACACGTCCCTCATGATGTTTCCCCTTGAAAACAACATACTTCACAGCATTTTGCAGGCAGGGCAGCGGTCATTTTGACTTGTTTATTCCACCTTGCTCAATAACAACACCATGTCAACTACTGAGACTAATGAGCAAGGTGATGACCGATCATCATCTTCTGAGATTGAGACACAGCGAAGGCCTCGTAGGGGAGGCAAAGGTGGTCACCACAGGAGAGAAGAGCCCACATCATTGACAGAGTTGCAGGCTTGCCCATTGGCAGTGGCTTGTTTTCAGCACATGGCTTGTTATCAGTTTTGTGAGAGGCTGTCACACATTCAGCATCACAGAGAGTTGGCCCGGTTGTTTGTCCTACATCTCCATGACAGGCAGGTCACCCTTGCAGGGGTGAATTTTGTGTTTTCTCCAGAGGCTATCACAGAGGCTACCGGGATACCCAATGTGGGTGAGGTGTGGCCGAAGCGCAAGTGGCTGGATCTAGTATATTATGAGCCATATGTCAGGCCTACACATGTGCGTAACTTGACAAGGAACTTTCCTATCAAGTTCCTCCGAGCAGAGTATGTAGATATCATGAGACTCATTATGCACTACTTCACATGCGAGGGGAGATTCTCACGGGTAGGTCCTGGTCATATCCGCATGCTAATGCACTTCACCAGAGTGAGGATGATGAACATCTCAGCATACTTATTTCACGACACTCAGAGGATGGTCTCTATCTTTCAGAGACAGACCCTAGTACAGCAACTTCGGAGCCTATGCCATCATGGTCTTATTCAGCTAGTAGTTTCCCATCAGCTGAGCCAGCAGGGCATTCCTTGGGCAGATTTTATCTCCCGAGAGTTTTTTACACAGCCACATCCAGAGCCAGAGGCAGTTCACGAGGAGGGAGGGCCATCACATCAGCCCGAGGATAGTATTCCGAGACATATGGCTTCTTCTCCTCGGGTCACTTATCAGAGAGGTCATAGGACCTTATTTGCAGCAGCTCGACGAGTACTTTCTCCACAACAGGTGGAAGGGGTCTCGTCATCCTCTTCAGATCAGCGAGTGTTATCTCCACACCAGGTGGAAGGGGCCTCGCATCCTTCATCAACACAGGCAGTACGAGAGGGCAAGCAGCCCATGGTTGAGGATGAGGCAGTTGGCGAGGCACATGATGATTTCATTGGTCGTGATGCCCGCTCTCCTCCTTCAGATTTTTATGAGATTATCAGGCAGAGAGAGGAGGAGAACCTCGTGTTGCAGCAAAAGCTCCAAATGGCTCAATGGACCATCACTTATCTAGAACAGCGCACCAAACAATTAGAAGAAGAAAAAGAACTTGATGAGCTATGGAGGATCCGCAATGATCGAACTTTGAACCGTAGGAGGCCCGGTGACCCATTGCCTGCTGATCGGGAGTCCATGCTTATCAGTGTGAATGCACACTTGGAGAGATTGTTGGAGAAGGAAAATCGTGACAAAGAGCTGCTACGCAACATGAAAACACACTATTGGGCAAGATTGCATGTTTGCAAGGCTAAAATGAAAATTCTCCAAAGGAAGCTGTCAGAGGCCCAGAAGAAGAAGAAAAGGACAAACCCACTCCGTATCTTGGCTGAGGCATCCCTCACTCATCATGGTACTGATCAGCCTTGATCTAGCATCAAAATCTGAAAATTTTGAGAATTTTGGAGCATTTTGCAAATTTTTGGTAAAATTACAGGTTTTTCCCGTGGAATGGTCTCACCCCGGGTGAGACCATTTTGGAGGACTGCTCGGAATTTTGAAAACTTGGCATTTTTGGAAAGGGCATGCAAAGAGAAAAATTACCAATACTTGGGAGAAGCCTGATTTTGAGATTTGAGCCTCCAAAAGCTCAAAATACATAAAAAAAATGACTTTCTGCCCACTTTTTGAGTTGCAGAAAGTGACCTTGGGAGAAATGGTTTTTGAGGGGGAAAAACAACTCCAAATTCAGAAATTCCACTTGGGATGGAAAGTAGACAGACCAAGCTTTCCAATGAGCCATCTTGCACCTGATTTGGACCAGTGGAACCCACTCAAAAGTTGCTGCAAAGGGGCGCGACCATTTGAACAGGGGGCGCGACCATTCGAGCCAGCTTTGCCAGAATTGACCTTTTTTTTGTCAGAAAACACTGTTTTCACCTTGGTTGATGATTTTTACTTGTAGATGATGGATGAATGTATAATTTTCATGGCACATTGATAGATTTTATCTCTCTTTACCCTTCTAGAAGCTTCCTTGATGTAAAAAGTGAATAATTAATGCATGAATCAGTTAGCTAAGTAATAGAGGCAAGTTGTTGGACTGCCTATTATCTAGTGCTTAATTTAGAATTAGTTCAAACTGCCCCTAGGAAGCTGAGCTCGACCCCTAGAGGTGGGGAAAGGAGTTAGATGGTCTAGATGGTCTATATTATGCTCTCTCCTTCTCATTTTCATGGTTGGACTCTTGTGGGAGAAAGCTTTATTGTATATTGTACATCTATCTCTGCAATTTAAGGAAAAGGAAGGCCAGGGTTTTGCAGACATCATTGTGGATTCTTGTGGATTGTTGTGTTGATGGTGTGTTCTCTACATGTTATTGTAAGTGTGTTTATGTGTTCCATCTCTTTCTTTGCTGCTAATTGAACAGATGAAGTGATAAAGTTTGAATTCATGCATGCCATGCTCAGCTTTTAATTTTGTTCAATATCTATGTTTTCCACTGTCTAAAGAGGATTCAAAGTTGTTGTTTGCCCTCTTTAGCTCCTCCTCTATCATTCCTGATCATTCATCTCAGATTAAGGCATCAGCACTCACTCCTACCTTGCCCCAAAGATCCCCCTGCAAAAGCTGAGCCCAATCCCCGCACCCTGAATTGCACTCCCTCCAATTGCCACCAAAAACCCCAAAAATCTTTAAATCAACCCCCCTTATCAATTTACTAGCCTAAAATCTTTATTCCTAATTGGTCAGCTTATCATATTGAAAGATCTACCGAATCTGACCCGAGAGAGCCTTCTCATACCTCGTAGGGCTAGCTACGAGGTGAAATGGTTTGATGTTGCCTTGAAGGTTTACCTTCCTCAGCCTAGGGTGAAATCTCAAGCGCTAACACATTACATGCCTTATTTCATAATCTTCCTTCTCTAGGTCCACATGACCACTAGGTCCACAAGGCTTTGGTACTCCGCCTCCCCTTGCCCACATATCTGGGTCAGGCCTGGAATGATGCCCTAGAGATTGATGCAGCTAGAAAAAAAAGGATAAAAGCATATCATGGCTACATACAAAAGAAAATATTACCACAAAATGCAAAAGATGGTCGAGAAAATAAAATTTAGCACATGGGAAAAAGTCAAACATGAGCTCTACCCCTTATCATTACAACCATCACCCTAGTTCCTAGGCCCCCCTTGAGTGCCCCCTACATCATTAAGGAACCCATGCATGTCCAAACCCCTGGTGGGCGATGAATTTCCCCACCACCTTAAGGGGGTAATCACTACTATATCATACACAACATGCTCTCATCCCCTAGAGCTCTGAGCAGTAAAATAAAACGAAAAAGGAAAATGAAGAAGGTGGAAAAACAAAGGACATGGTAACTCATGTACCACAATTTCTCCCTCCTACATTCATAAGCCCAAATATGTGGGCATCCCTCATCATTACCACCCTTGGTCCCATGGCATTTGGCCTTGAGACCCTTGTGTCCCAATCCACCTCATCATTATCCACATGACACCTACCACTTGAAGGATGTACCTTGGACATGTCTTTCCCTTTAGGGGCTAGGAACACCTAATAGGGTTGTTTATTAGCCACTCCTACCTAGGGAGGTAACACCATTACATGTTGAAAGCCCCAAATTCGGAAAGGAAACCCATTATGAAGTTTCATTTGTGCCCTTGACTAACAATCTTATTTCACTTAGATGCACTAATGAATTATTGTACCTGAAGGTGAGGAGACGCATTGGATCTTATGTGTAATTGGCAAGTGGTTTCATCATGGGCTGGGCAACTTAACTAGGGCCCAAGCCCACCAGAGGATCATATTGACACTTGTAGGGGATGCGTTGAGAGCCATGGGACTCTGTCATGTGATATAGCATTGTCTCATCTTATGGGCGCCCTCAACACCTTCAACATCTTTTTCATTGCCCCACATTATATGCGAGATGATGCACTTCGACCAATAGTGCCCCCAACTAGCATAGCAATATATACAGGGATTGGCAACTGATCTAAGGCTCAGAGGAGGTTTCTCTCATCCTTAAGACATGCGAGGGTAAGCACCATCTTTTGTGCCCTCATTTGGAGCAGTATACAGGTTTATTTTTCACCAGGAAACCCATGAGACCATTACCTGTGCCCCAGAGCCACTTTGGAGCACCACACCACATGATCATGTGCATAGAAATTAAGGGGCCAACCCGTTGTCCATCATTAATGAAGCCCTCTCCTTCATTATGGCACCTTGAGGACTCAACTTGGCCTTCCAATGACCCTTTTACACCACGATTTCATCATTTCGGCTCACTTATGGATGGCTTCTTCATCACTTTATGAGCTACTTGGTGGGCTTGTCACCAAGGACTTGTTATTTGCACATTATTTTATAATTGTAGGGGCTATTAGGCTAATTCAAATTAGGAAAAGGATTGTATAAATAGAAAGATCTACCGAATTGGATCTCTCTTGTAAAGATTTCCGCACCTCTTCTTCTTGGACGAATTGGATGTCTTTGATGCATTTCGATATCTTTGGGAGCTAATTTCGATTTCTCTTGGAGCTGCTTTTTGATATATGATTGGATATATCTCTTGTTATCTTGTAAGTGTTATTTGTTGAAGATTTTTCTTGAAATAATGTCTAATGTGTGGAATCATTGCAACTAGCTAGATCTTTTGTGCCCTAATTTTATTGAATATCATTGTAAAGATTGTTGGATTGTAGATTGCACATGTTACTCATTGAATAACAAGTAGATGAATGTTCCTAGTGGATTGAAACTTCTTTTCCTTCCATGAAAGTCCATAAATCTTGGGTGGGTAAATGTTAAAAGGTGGTTGCTAGGGCATCGCTTTTTAGCCTCCTTGAAGACAAATTTAGCCAAGTTCAAATCATCATTGACTCCATAGCCAAGGGAAGTAGGCACTGGTCCAAGTAAAATTGGTGATCGCCCTTCTTTCCTTCTCTTTTCTCTCCTAAAAATTTTCAACCCCTTTTCTAGAAGGCCTAGCTAGGGCACCCTACGAAATTCGTTAGAGTTTTTTTTTCAAATTCGTTTGGACAGGAATCTGCACTGGTGTCTCCTCTAGTGAATCTCAAAGTTTGAAGGAATTCCCACAATTAGTTTGCAAGAAAACTTGTGCCCTAGTTGTGTCTTTGGAAACCTATCTTAAGCATCTAGGATAAGGTGGTCTTCTTGAGGGTCAGTTGCACATGGTATCCAAAGCAATTGATCATTCTAAACCCTCTCCTTATCCTATCTTGACCTAGTGAGCACATTGGAGGAGCTCCTCCCACGATCACTCATAAACCCTAGGTCTTGTATAGGTTCCTCCTAGTTCTTTCTCTAGTGAAGCAAAAACCCTTTTCAAGTGGTAAATCACCGTGCAAAGCTTTTAGAGAGGTCCTATATCACATTGGAAGCCTAGACCTTAGGCATACTCATCATCATTGGATATCTCTAGCCCTATGTCCAGATCTTTCTCCTAGGTCTTTCTTGGAGAACCTTTAGCTTCTTTAGAAGCATTGAGCCCTAATTGAGTCTCTCCTTGAATGTTACTTGGGAATCACTTCATACCTTATCATTGACTCTATCATTATAAGTGATTTCCTTCATACTGGGACTGTTGCCATCAATGAAAGTCCGTAAAAAGCATGGGACACTGATTGAGGTGAGAGTGGAACTTTTTCCCATTGTTGTCATTTGATCTACTAGTTGTCCCATAGGTTCCCCTCCTAGGACCCCTACTAGATTGTGTGGCAACATTTTTGGCGTCGTTGTTGAGGAGGAAGCGGGTCTCCCTCCTAGGTTCAATATTTGAAGAGGTGACTCATTTGACGACAATATAGATCCTCTTCTAGCAACTCCATTGGAAGAACAGAGCCCTTGTTCTTCATCTAACCCCAAAGCTAATGCTTGTAGGGTGAAGCAAGCATCTCTCAAGGCACCTTGAATTCACCTTGGCGACTCCGCAATTATTTATTATGCGAAGATTAAGGAAATGGCCCATTTTGTTGTTCCCTATAATGAAAAAGATAATAAATTTGCTTCAATCAAACCATTGGACTTTGATGCATTCCCTGGCTCCCCTCACCAATTGCCTGCTAAACACCATGAGTGGGTTCCTAACTTCGATGGAAGTAATATTACTACTGCCAAACAACATGTGGATGATTTTCTATGGGAGGTTAATTTTTGGATTTCTAATGAAGACAAAGAAGATGTTGTCATGATGCTCTTTGCGTTGACATTTGAAGGAAAGGTTAAAGATTGGTATCCTAACTTACCTCTAGGAAGCATCAAAGATCTTGACCAATTCGAAGATATCTTTATTAAAGAATGGGCTAATCATCAAAGTAGTAAAATTGTCTTTAGTAATAGTTAAGAAAAAGAGGAGGAATGGGTACCTTTTCTAGATCATCAAGATGAGATCAATGATGAAGATACTGATGATGATCTTGAAAAGAAGTTGATGAGAATGTTGATAAGGAAAGTCCCTCAAGTAACAAAGTGGCAGATAGCCTCGCCTTTTTCAAGGATGAGACTACTGACAAAGCCCTAATTAAAAACCTTGAAGAAGGTTCCCCCATTAACCCCTCAGGCATTGACATTGATGATTACTTGCATATTAGAAAGGGGAAGTGGGAGATCAATGGCCATCGTTTTGATAAGGACCCTATTTATGACACCAAGGATGGCATCTATAGTGTCATTGTCTTTCCCTACCTTCCCTATGATCCTGAGGATATATTCGAGTCGTCTGTGGACTCTTTACTCACCCCTTTTACATGATCACTGATGATGATGAGCCTTTTACCCCTCTTGAGTATGATCTTGAGGAAAAACAACTCACTGGTTGTGATTTTTCATGCCAACCACCTCCTTTTCCTTCCCATCATGACCTTAAAATCACCATGAAGCATGACATCACTAAGAAGGACCATGATGAAGATGGTGTGCCTAAGGTAACCCTCCATCAGAGGTAACCCTCCATCATGAGCTTGATTGTTGATATCTCCATCTTTTGGCTAAAGGAGGATCCAATGGTGCAAGTTGCATCCCTCTTTTCCTTCCTCATCCATGATCTTTCATGCATTGTCCCTTTATTTTCCCACCTCCCACCCATGTGAACTAGCACATGAGTACCATGATTGTCATGTTTGCTCTCAAATATATATCATAATAAATCATAAGGGTAGGAAATCCGACATTGATTTGATGATATGTTAGTTGCATTGGCTCTATGATTACACTTAGTATTTGCATAACGTTATATGCATGTTAGATTAGGGTACATTGCATATTGATTTTGCATATCTAACATCACCATATCATGTTCTCATGCTAGAATAGATGCATTTAGATTAGAATTGCACCATAGATGGAATTTTATTTCCAATATGGTTTATTATTAGATGAAAACATTGTTAGTTTTTGGTAGCATCGGAAGTGCTCTACCCTTGAAAATTGGTGGAGAGGCTAAGGCACATGAGTTCTAAAGAACCCAGAAACTGTTTGGCAAAATTCCACCCGAATTGTATTTTATTAAAGTAATGAATAGTTTTAATGGAATTCTTAAGTCTAAACTTAGGGAAATTAAAATATTAATGGGTATTAATCAGAATATGGGTGAGAATGATCTAGAAGGCGAATCAAGTCATGTTTTAATCTTAGCTGTTGATTAGAGACTTAATCTTGGTCGTTGAAGACTTAACAGGAAAGTATAAAATGGAGGCTTGGGGTTCATTTGGAAATACACACAAAGAGATTGAGGAAATCGATTTTTTGAGGTGAGAAGTTCTCAGGAGGAAAATTGATTGGGGAGATCTTGCAGCCGAGAGGCAAAGAGAATCCGGGAGAAGGACTTTCCGAAAAATACAGAACAAAGAGACGGAGAAAGCTTGCGGAGAGGCATCTGTTGATTTGGGGTAGCATCGGATGTGCTCTAGCCATGAAAATTGGTGGAGAGGCTAAAGCACATGAGATCTCCAAGACCCAGAAATGGTTTGGACAAATTGTACCCAGTTTGGGAGATATTAAAATAATTAATATTTTTAATGGATCCAGCCAAATCTAATCTTAGCCATTGATTAGAGATGTAATCTCGGTCGTTCAAGGACCAATAGGAAAAGTATAAGAGGAGGCTTGAGGGTCAGTTGGAAGAGACACTAAAGTGATCAGTCATTCGATTTCCTAGAGCGGGATTGCTAAGCAAAGTTGAATTAGTGATCAGCAGCGAGGGGCAGTGAGTACTGGACAGAGAGGCTGAGATAGTGCCGAGAGACCAGCGCAGAGGTAGAAAGCGAGAAGCAACAACTAGAGCAGGCCACACAGAGCCCATTAGAGACAACGCAGAGGCCAAAGGGCCTGTGTCATCCACGCTGAAAGTAGCAGGAGAGACGTAGAGGGTCCCACAGGCTGCGCAGTGCCTCAAAGGGCTGACGCAGTGGGTTCTGAGGCTGACGCAAAGCAGCAGGAGGCTAACGCAATGCTTTAGAGTTGCTGGAGAGGGTTTCGTGGAACAGGTTTTCTGAATACCTGTTTCCGAATAGAGAGGTATCACTGCCAGTTGTTTTTCTCTGTCGGGTGAGCTAGTTTGGCACACAGTTGTACTCAAGGAAATACTACATAATAATAAACTCTCAAAATAGCTGCACCGGTTTTCCCGCATTGGGTATTTCTGGGGATGTTTGTCCAAAAATAACGGTGTCACTTGTGTGTTTGTTTTCTTTCAGCTGTTGATCTGTAGATGTTGAGATTGTATTGTGTTTATTTCGTTATTTATATGTTTTAAATAACTTGTTTGAATTTAACAAGTAGAAGAAATAAACCAGAAGAATACAAATTAAATTTCTAACAGATAGACTTAGAAATTTCAACATGGTATCAGAGCGTGGTTGCAGATCACAGGAGAGCTGAAGGCATCAGCTAAGCAGAGCATTTGCAGCAGAATTAGCTGTCCCGAGTGACAGAAGCTGATCCTTGCAGAAAGCAAAAAAAGAAGGGTTGACGCAGAGGGATTGCGTCATCAGTCAGAGAGAGGCCAGCATAGAGGCTAAGGAGGGCAGAAAGAGGCTCACACAGAGCCACGCAAAGACCAGGAGGGTTGACGCAGTTGGATGAGGGAGTTGTTTTGCCATTGTCGGGATTGCGCAGAGCCTGGATGCTCAGTCCTTCAGTTGCTGGGGCATCGGAAGCTGTGGGCAGTTTGCGGAAGCAAAGCTGGTGGGGTATTGTGGGCAGAACAACACCTAAAATGGCAAAACCAAGGTAGAGGGAGTTGCTACCGAGGCGGATTTCTAGCCAAGGAATCCAGATCGGTGTTGCAGGTGCACGGAAGATCGGAGAGGTGCAACTTGACGATTGGCAGGAGGATTTCCAGAAGGAAAATCGGGACTCAGAGGGAGTCCAGCAGAGAACTTCCAAGCGGGAAGTAGAGAGACTCAGTAGGAGTCGAAGAGAGAACTTCCGGAGGGAAGTAGAGAGACTCGAAGGAGTCGACATAAGAGGAAAGAGATGGCCATGAATGGGCTGAGGGATCAGGACAGGCTGGATGGGGCGTCCAACTTTGTGGTCTGGAAGGCCAAGATCCTGTCCATTCTAGATAGACATCGCATCAAGGCCTTCACCTTGAGAACAATGGCGATCCCAGTTGACCCGACTGATAATGAGAAGTACGAGGAGGCAATGGCCAAGGCGAAATGCATCATCCTTGATGGGGTCAAGGATCATGTGGTCCAACATATTGCCGAGAAGGAGACGGCAAAGGAAATGTGGGACGCCTTGAAGAAGTTGTACCAACATACTTCCGTGCAGAGGAAGATGTTACTTGAGAATCAACTGCGGTCATACCAAATGCAAAAGGGGGAGCAGATAGATCACTTCCTCGGTTAGTTGAAGGAGATCTGAGACCAACTGACTTCCATAGGGGCCACACTAGATGAGGAGATGTTGGTGAGGACCACACTTAACGCAATCTCCAAGGAGTGGGAGATATTTGTCCAGAGCATACAGGGCAGGGCAGATCTTCTAGATTGGGAAGAATTATGGGCGACTCTCTGCCAAGAGAAGATCACGCGGTTGAGAAAGACGGGAAGTAGCAGCAAATGAGTCTGGATCAAGAACGAAGAGGAAGAGGATGCAATTCTACCATCTGCGAGAAAGCAGGAGAAGAGGAAGAAAAATGACCTCTCCAATGTTGATTTGGGGTAGCATTGGATGTGCTCTAGCCATGAAAATTGGGGGAGAGGATAAAGCACATGAGATCTCCAAGACCCAAAAATGGTTTGGACAGATTGTACCCGGTTTGAGAGATATTAAAATAATTAATATTTTTAATGGAGTTCCTAAGTCTAAACTTAGGAAAAATAAAATATTAATGGGCATTAATATAAAACTGGGTTAGAAGGTTCCAAAAGTCATGGATCAAGCCAAATCTAATCTTAGTCGTTGATTAGAGATTTAATCTCGGTCGTTGAAAGATCAACGAGAAAAGTATAAGAAGAGGCTTGAGGGTCAGTTGGAGAACACACCAGAGTGATCAATCATTCATTTTACTAGAGTGGGGTTGCTAAGCAAAGTTGAATCAGTGATCAGCAGCGAAGGGCAGTGAGTACGAGGCAAAGAGGCAGAGACAATACTGAGAGACCAGCATAGAAGAAGGGAGAGCGAGAGCAATAGCCAGTCCAGGCTACGCAGAGGCCAGAGGGACTGCGTCATCCACGCAAAGACTGCTGGAGTGACGCAGAGGGTCCCAGAGGCTGTGCAGTGCCTCATAGGGCTGATGCCGAGGGTCAAAGGGCTGGCGCAAAGGCCACAAGGGCCAACACTAAGCTTCAGTTGTGCTGGAGAGGGTTTCGTGGAACAAGTTTCTAAATACCTGTTTCCGAATATAGAGGTATTGTTGCTGTGTATTTTTTCTTTGTCAGGTGAGCCGGTTAGGCACCAAGTTGTACTCAGAAAGACAGCGTAATAATATAACCCTCAGAATAGCTGCACCGGTTTTCCCGCATTAGGTTTTTTCGGGGACATTTGTCCAAAAATAACGGTGTCACTTGTGTACTTGTTTTCTTTTAGTTGATGATCTGTAGATGTTGTGACTGTATTGTGTTTATTTCGATATTTAAATGTATTAAATAACTTGTTTGAATTTAAACAAGTAGAAGAAATAAACCAGCAGAATACAGATTAATTTTCTAATGGATAGACTTAGAAAATTCAACATGGTATCAGAGGGTAGTTGCAGATACAGGAGAACTGAAGGAATCAGCTGAGCAGATCATTTGCAGTAGAATCAGCTGTCCCGAGTGATAGTAGTTGATCCTTGCAGAAGCGACAGAGGGAGGGTTGACGCAGAGGGATTGCGTCATCGGTCTAGGCCAGAGAGAGGTCAGCGCAGAGGCTAAGGAGGGCATAGAGAGGCTCACGCAGAGGCCAGGAGGGGCTGACGCAGTTGGCTGAGGGAGCTGTTTTGCCGATGCTGGGATTGCGCAGAGCCAAGAGGCTCAATCCTTCAGTTGTTGGGGCAAAGGAAGTTGTGGGCAGTTTGAGGGAGCAAAGCTCGTGGGGTACTGTGGTTAGAACAATATCTAACAGAGCAATGCCAAGGTAGAGGGAGTTGCTACCGAGGCGGATTTCTAGCCAAGGGATCCAGATCAGTGTTGCATTTGCATAGACGATCAGAGAGGAGAAACTTAACAGTTGGCGGAAGGATTTCCAGGAGGGAAATCGGGACTTAGAAGGAGTCCAAAAGAGAACTTCCAGACAGGAAGTAAAGAGACTCAGAGGAGTCGAACCGAGAACTTCCAAGTGGGAAGTAGAGAGACTCAACAGGAGTCAAACTAAGAACTTCCAGACATGAAGTAGAGAGACTCAGCAAGAGTTGAACCAAGAACTTCCAGGCAAGAAGTAGAGAGACTCAGAGGAGTCGATAGAAGAGTAGCGAGATGGTCGTGAATGGACTGAGAGATCAGGACATGTTGGATGGAGTGTCCAACTTTGTGGTCTAGAAGGTTAGGATCTTGTCCATTCTCGATAGACATTGTATCAAGGGCTTCGCCTTGAGAGTGATGGCTATCCTAGTTGACCCGGGAGCTAATGAAAGGTACGAGGTCAAAGTGCATCATCCTTGATGGGGTCAAGGATCATGTGGTACCACATATTGGCGAGAAGGAAACGACAAAGGACATGTGGAACACTTTGAAGACATTGTACCAACATACTTCCATGCAGAGGAAGATGCTCCTAGAGAATCAGCTAAGGTCATACCAGATGCAGAAGGGAGAGCAAATAGATGCATTCCTTGGTCGGTTGAAGGATATCCGCGACCAGCTAACTTCCATAGGGGCCATGCCAGATTAGGAGTTGACGGTAAGGACCGCATTTAACGCAGTCTCTGAGGATTGGGAGACATTTGTCCATAGCATACTGGGCAGGACGAGTCTTCCGGATTGGGAAGAACTGTGGGCGGCTCTTCGTTAAGAAGAGATCAGACGGCTGACCAAGGCAGGAAGTAGCAGCAAAGGCGTCAGGATCAAGAAGGAAGAGGAAGAGGATGCAGCTCTAGCATCTGCGGGAAAGCAGGAGAAGAGGAAGAAGAAGGACCTCTCCAAGGTCAAGTACTTCCATTGTGGGGAATTGGGTCATTATGCGAACCAGTATCCAAGGAAGAAGAGTAAGGGAGAGGTGTCTGACTCGAAGGGAGCGCCAACAATGGTGGAGAAATAATTCGAGGATGTTGATTGTGCCATGAGTGCTCATGTGCCACTTGAGAAGAAGTGGGGAGACATCGAGCTATAGTCAGGTGGACTACAGGCGGTGAGGGGCAGGATCATTGAGGTACCCAACCTCTTGGATTATACCTTGCTAAGGGAGCCCTGAAGAGGAGTAGCAGGACTGGTGGATGTAGGTAGAGACAGATGTGGATGAAACGGCAAAGAGTGCTACAGTGCAGGAGTCCCCAGGCAGCGCGAGGCTAGCAGGTTGCAACAGTGCGAGAGGCATGGGAGTGTTGCACCAGTGCAGGATGGCACAAAGAGGTGTGCAACGATGCGAGATGCAGGGAGTTGTTGCAGCAACACAGAGGTCAATAGAGGGAGAACTTGTGAGCGGCAGAGGGAGCTTCAGCATCAAGAGTGTTTCTAGCCTGACATGGATGTCAGAAGTTGGGTGGATCAGTTAGATACTTCTCAGTAATTGAGTTGCATTGCAGTAGCAGTATGAAGTAGCACGATGCAGCATGATGAGAGGGGATGCAGTGCAGATGCATTGTTGGGAGGATGGACCAACAGCAGCACAGATGCAGAGGGAGTTGTCGTACGGATGCAGCAGTGGCAATGGCAGGGCCATGGGCAATAGTATAGGCTGCAATAGTGCGGAGGATGTTGGGCAGGGAGGCCTAGCATTAGCACAGGGACCGGTGCCGAATAATCAGTGTGATGCTCAGTGAGGAGTATTACTAGAGCACAATCCTCACTAAAAGGGAGTGTTGATTTGGAGTAGCATTGGATGTGCTCTAGCCATGAAAATTGGTGGAGAGGCTAAAGCACATGAGATCTCCAAGACCTAGAAATGGTTTGGACAGATTGTACTCGATTTGGGAGATATTAGAATAATTAATATTTTTAATGGAGTTCCTAAGTCTAAACTTAGGAAAAATAAAATATTGATGGATATTAATATAAAATTGGGTTAGAAGGTTCCAAAAGTCATGGATCAAGCCAAATGTAATCTTAGCTGTTGATTAGAGATTTAATCTCGGCGGTTGAAGGACCAACGAGAAAAGTATAAAAAGAGGCTTGAGGGTTAGTTGGAGAACACACCAGAGTGATCAGTCATTCCTTTTGCTAGAGTGGGGTTGCTAAGCAAAGTTGAATCAGTGATCAGCAATGAGGGGCTGCGAGTACGAGGCAGAGAGGCAGAGACAATACTGAGAGAACAACGTAGAAGCAGAGAGAGCGAGAGCAGTAGCCAGTCCATGCTACGTAGAGCCCAACAAAGAGAGCGCAGAGGCCAGAGGGACTACGTCATCCACGCAGAGGCTACTGGAGTGACACAGAGGGTCCCAAACGCTGCGCAGTTCCTCATAGGGATGACACATAGGGTCAGAGGGCTGACGTAGAGGCCAGAAGGGCCAGCGCTGAGCTTCAGCTGTGTCGAAGAGGGTTTCGTGGAACAGGTTTTTTGAATACCTGTTTCCAAATATAGAGGTATTGCTGCTGTGTATTTTTTCTCTGTTGGGTGAGCCGATTAGGCACCCAGTTGTACTCAGAAAGACTGCATAATAATATAACCCTCAGAATAGTTGCATCGGATTTCCCGCATTTGGTTTTTCCAGGGACAATTGTCCAAAAATAACGATGTCACTTGTGTGCTTGTTTTCTTTCAGTTGATGATCTGTAGATATTGTAACTATATTGTGTTTATTTTGGTATTTAAATGTATTAAATAACTTGTTTGAATTTTAAAAAGTAGAAGAAATAAACCAGCAGAATTCAGATTAATTTTCTAATGGATAAACTTAGAAAATTTAACATACAAGGTCAAATGCTTCAACAGTGGGGAACTGGATCATTATGCGAACCAGTGTCCGAAGAAGAAGTCTAAGGGAGAGGCGTCTGACTCTAAGGCAACGCCAGCGAAGGTGGAGGAGGTCGAGGAGGATGACGATTGTGCCATGAGTGCTCATGTACCTCTAGAGAAGAGGTGGGGAGACATCGAGCTGTAGTCAGGAAGACTACAGGCGATGAGGGGCAGGATCCTTAAGGTACCCAACCTCTTGGATTATACCTTGCTACGGGAGCCCCGAAGAGAGAGTAGCAGGACTGGCAGATGTTGGTAGAGACGGATGCGGATGAAGCGGCAGAGAATGTTACAGTGCAGAAGTCCCCGGGCAGCGCGAGGCTAGCAGGTTGCAACAGTGCGAGAAGCACGAAGAGTGTTGCAACAATACAGGATGACACAGAGAGGTTTGCAGCGGTGCGAGAAGCAGGGAGTTGTTACAACAGCAGTGCGAGAAGCAAGGAGTTGTTACAACAGTGCTGAGGTCAATAGAGGGAGCACTTGTTAGCGGCAGAGAGAGCTTTAGCATCGGGAGTGTTTCTAGCCTGACAAGGATGTCAGTGGTTGGGTGGATCAGTTACTTACTTCTCAGTAACTGAGTTGCAATGCAATATGCAGTAGCATGATGCAGCATGATGAGAGGGGGTTGCAGTGCAGTATGCAGTAGCACGATGCAGTGTGATGAGAGGGGGTTGCAGTGCAGATGCAGTGTTGGGAGAAAGGACCAACAACAACACGAATGCAAAGGGAGCTGCTGTATGGATGCAGCAGTGGCAGTGTTGGGTTGTGTTATATTCTTTCCACGACTAACCGACATAGTTTTGGGCGTGATGGTTTTCGGGCCATGGTATTGGATGCTTCGGCATGTATAAATATGTATTGTAACATTGAAAGGAACATAATGAAAAATCAAGTTGGTAGTCCTGGTTTTGAGATCTAGGGGAAAATCTCTGTGTATATTTGTTTTATGTGTTATGCTCTCGCTATTGTTTATTTTTTGTTTTTAGAATTTGTATGTAGGTAGTTTCTGTACGGGGTTAAAACCTACAAGCAGTGGCAGGGCCATGGGAAACAGTACAAGATGCAGCAGTGTAAAGGATATTGGGCAGGGAGGCCTAGCATCAGCACAGGCACCGGTGCCGGATAATCAGTGTGATGCTCAGTGAAGAGTATTACTAGAGCACAGTCCTCGCTAAGAGGGAGTGTTGATTTGGGGTAGCATCGGATGTGCTCTAGCCATGAAAATTGGTGGAGAGGCTAAAGCACATGAGATCACCAAGACCCAGAAATTGTTTGGACAGATTGTAACCAGTTTGGGAGATACTAAAATAATTAATATTTTTAATGGAGTTCCTAAGTCTAAACTTAGAAAAAATATAAAATATTAGTATTAATATAAAACTGGGTTAGAAGGTTCCAAAAGTCATGGATCAAGCCAAAACTAATCTTAGCCGTTGATTAGAGATGTAATCTCTGTCGTTGAAGAACCAACAGGAAAAGTATAAGAGGAGGCTTGAGGGTCAGTTGGAAGAGATACCAGAGTGACCAGTCATTCGATTTGCTAGAGCGGGGTTGCTAAGCAAAGTCGAATTAGTGATCAGCAACAAGGGGCAGTGAGTACTGGACAAAGAGGAAGAGATAGTACTAAGAGACTAGCGCAGAGGCAGAGAGAGAAAAGCAACAGCCAGAGCAGGCCATGCAAAGCCCAGCAGAGACAACGCAGAGGACAAAGGGCCTGCGTCATCCACGCAGAAGGCAGCAGGAGTGACGTAGAGGGTCCCAGAGGCTGTGCAGTGCCTGAAAGGGATGACATAAAGGGTTTTGACGCTGACGCAGTGCTTCAGAGTTGCTGGAGAGGGTTTCGTGGGACAGGTTTTCTGAATACCTGTTTCCGAATAAAGAGGTATTACTGTCGGTTGTTTTTCTCTGTCGGGTGAGCCAGTTTGGCACCCAGTTGTACTCAAGGAAATACTGCATAAAAATAAACCCTCAGAATAACTGCACCGGTTTTCTCGCATTGGGTTTTTCCGGGGATGTTTGTCCAAAAATAACAGTATCACTTGTGTGTTTGTTTTCTTTCAGCTATTGATCTGTAGATGTTGAGACTGTATTGTGTTTATTTCGTTATTTATATGTTTTAAATAACTTGTTCGAATTTAACAAGTAGAAGAAATAAACCAGAAGAATACAGATTAAATTTCTAACGGATAGACTTAGAAATTTCAACAGCAGCGCAGCAGCCGGGAGAGCTGACGCAGAGGCAACGTAGTCGCTGTGATAGCTGACGTAGAAAAGTTGTCTGTCACGCAGATTCCAGCACTGCCTGAACAACCGAAACTGTCAGGAACTGTTGGGAATTGTTGGAACAGCCGAGAGAGCTGACGCAGAGGGCAAAGAAGGTGACGCAAGGATGATGCAGAGCCAGCGCAGAAATAGTCGGGGTTAGCTAGTATTGTGCCGGATCAGCGGGAATTTTGACGGGTGAAGTGAGGTAAAACACACTCAGATTTTCTGCCAGTATTTTTCTCTATAGAGGATTGCTAAATGAGCATCCTAGATTTGTATTTAGATATTTCTCCAGCATAATAATAAACCCTTAGAGTTGTTGCACCGGTTTTCCCGGATTGGGTTTTTCCAGGGACTATTGTGTCCAAAAATAAGTGTGTCCTATGTATCTTGTTCTTTTCTCTATTTTTTGTTTCATGAGATCAAATATTTAATTAGTGTAGGCTGCAGAAGTAATTTGCTTCAATATTCAGAAGAATGACTTGGTTAATGTATATTAAAAATCAAGTAGGCGAAGTAGATTTAGATTTGCTACAGTAGGGGTTCCTTCAGAGTGTAGGAATTTTCACAAACATGGGCGATAAAACTATGCCTAGGACAAATGCTTCCAACTATTGTTTGTGATGTGCAGGATAACAGATTTGTGGTCCTAGAGGATTGTTGGTGTTCTCATGACCTCCCTGTTAGAGTAAATGATTCATGCATTCCACAGAGAGCGCATGTCCCAGTTAGAGCCAAATGTTACCCACCTCCTATGGGTGACCCCATAGGAGATATTTTCTCCTATATTTCTCTTCAACCAGCAGTCAACAACCCCTGACAGCCACCAATGTAGTCGATATTGTGCCAGGTTATCTCTGCACCGTAAGCCAGTCATATGTCCCCTTGCCCATCTATCAAGAGCATATGCTTGAAGGTGGGCCATCCAATCCTAAAGGTATGTCTTTCAATGTGTAATCAGGTGCTTCTGCTTGATTTCCTTGGGCACACTTGGGTATGGATTACTGGGTGACATGGAAGGAGGAAGGGTTTTGACTGTACTCTTATTCCCTAACCTTAAATGGGGGGTTAAAGTTAGTTTTTTTAGCATCAGATCGTGTTCTAGTCTTGAGACATTGTGGAGAGGCTAAAACACATGACTTCTCCAAAACCCAAAAATTGTTTCTAGAAATTCCACCTAGAGATAGCTCAATTAAATTGATTGACCATAACTAAAATTTCCTGAGTCTAACTTAGAAAAAGGGGTTAGTTAATAAAAAATTATTGAGAAGGGTGTGAATTATCGAGAAACTCACACGGATCGACTTAGAAGATAATCTCAACCATTTATTAAGTTTTAATCATGGCCATTGAAGTCTCAACTGGAGATTATAAGAAGAATTCGATGGGTAGATGGAGAACACACTTTTGGAGACACACTTGAAGGTGAGAAGCACTTGAGATTGTGAGACCAACTGCAGATACTCAGTGATCTAGACAAATTGATTCTCCAGTGTAGGTAATTCAGCAAGAGTAATCAAGTCAAAGATCGAGTAGCAAAGTGTCAGAGGGGCAAAGACAATGATACAGAGGAGGATTTCCAGATCCAGAAGAGGTAGAAGCAAGTGATTGAAGTATTCCACGTGCAGCTAATCCAGATCATCTGCAAGGGTGGCGCAGAATTTCCTAACGGATCGCAGTTACAGTCATGTGGGTTTTCCCAGTACGACCGTGAGGATTGCGTGGGTTTTCCCAGCACAGCAACACGGATCAATCAAAAGCCGCGAGGGCCTGCGCAGAGGTTGGATGGCCATTTTTTAGAGGTCGATGTTTGCTTGTGGAGGGAGAGAACCTTCTCTCCAAATATTTTCTGTAAGATCTTGCTGATTGGATAGCTAGATGGGCTTCCAAAGATTGTACTCAAATTTTCACTGTTGCATAATAAAATAAACCCTCAGCTGCTGCACTGGTTTTCCCACATTGGGTTTTTCCGGGGAAAAATATCCAAAAATAACTGTCATTTTATGTGTGTGTGCTAGCATTTCCCAGTTCCTATTTTTGCTTCCACAATGTTTTTATGGTGAAGAAATTGCAGTGTGAATTATTCATTGTTTGTTGTAGCAAATAAACTGCGTAATAATTAACCAGATAGAAGAATAATTTCCAGTTGTTGCATTTCAAGGGAATTTTCACATGGTATCAAAGTTTATTTGACAGACAAGAAGCTCAGAGGCGAAGGGAAAAATTCGCGGCTCAAAGAGAGTTGCAGTACGAATTTTTCGAAGTCACGCGGGTTAGCTCAGAACAGCCGCGAGAGTCGCGTGATATATTTTTTGCACAACCGCAAGGATCGTGCAAGTTCAAACTGAACAACCACATGAATACGTAAAAGTCGCGAGTGTAGTGCAGCCAGGAGCAACAACGACTCAAATTTTTGTAGAGCAGATTCTTTTATGGGCACAGAGAGTTTGCAGCAGTTTGCTAGAGCAAATTTAGTGTCAGGTGGAAGAGAAAGTGCACACATAGAGGGAGATTTTTTATCTAAGTTTCGAGTATTTCAAAGATGGCCACAGTTGGGCTTAGAGATCAGAATAGGTTGGAGGAAGCTTCCAACTATGTCATCTGGAAGGCTAAGATGTCCTTCCTGCTAGATGAATTTGGCTTGAATGAAGACCTATGAAAAGAATGTTGTGGCAGTACCGAATGATGCGGATTGGCTAAAGGAATATAGGGAAGAGATGGCTAAGGTGAAGCGAATGATCTTGGATGGAGTTTGAGACCATATAGTCTTGCACATATCGACCAAGAATACGGCCAAGGAGATGTGTGATGCTCTTGCTTAGCTATATCAGGATCCTTCTAAGCAGCGGAAGATGTTCCTACAAGAGAAGCTAAGAAGCATCAGGATGCAGAAGGTTGAAGGCATAGATCCCTTCCTCACCAGGATTCAGGAAATCCGTGATCATCTTGCAGCCATTAGGGAGGCGCCTCAACCTATAGAGCTTGTGCATCTGGCACTGAACAGTGTCTCAGAGGAGTGGCGGCAAGTCTTTGTGCAAAGTATCTTGGGACGAGACATATTACCTAGGTGGGACAGGATGTGGTCAGACCTGTAGCAATAAGAGATGAGGCGAGCTCTAGTAAAGAGCTCCATCAGCGGAAGAAACAGTAAGGGTGAGAAGGGTGAGAAGGAAGAAGAAAATGTGGCCCTTGACTTGAAGGGTCCCAATTCCGAGATAAGGGGAGAAGAAGAAGAAGGATCTATCTAAGGTCAAGTGCTTCAGGTGTGGCGAGTTTGGCCACTACAGTACCCAGTCCTCTCAAAAAGAAGGACAAGCAAGAGAACCAGGACCATGCGGAAACATCCGCAGAGATAGACAAATTATCCTCTCGGTTGGAGGAAGATTTCGCCATGTTTGCAGCTATACCTCTAGGAGAGAGGTGGGACGATACGGAGCTATAGTCCTGGAGCAGCACAGAGTTTGGGCAAGGTCCATTGAAGTGTCCTCATGGATCATTACCTTGCTTCAAGGGCCCACAATATTTAGTAGCAGGATGGATTAATGTCAATTGATGCAGTCAGAATCCCGAGTGACAATTGTAGAATAGTTGCAGTCAGGTGTTGAGGAGCGCAAATGCAGTGTTGACAACTGAGTAGGTGGCTCAGTGCAGAGTTAGCAACAACGCAGATTCTTTGGTGGATAGTGCAGAGGCTAGTAGAAGTCAGAGACTCATGAGATAGTTGCAACAAAGAGGCACAGTTGATTCAGTATTTTGGATGCTTCTTAGTTGCAGTAGTTGCAATAGCAGCTGCAACATATGAGAGGGAGTTGCAATGCAGATGCAGAGTTGGCAGTAGTATAGCAGTGTCAGCAGCAACATAGATGCAACATCAGAGTTACGCAGTGGTGGGTGGGTAGTGACAAGAAGTCACAATAGCCAAACATCAGCAGTGTGTATAGAGGGTGATGCAGAGACAGGGTGTTGGGGCAATTCAGCACTAGAACACCTTCCTCACTAAGAGGAAGAGTTATTTTTGGTAGCATCGAATGGTGTTCTAGTCTTGAGACTTTGTGGAGAGGCTAAAACACTTGGGTTCTCCAAAACCAAAAACTTATTTCTAGAAATTCCACCTAGAGATGGCTCAATTAAATTAATTGACCATAATTAAAATTTCCTAAGTCCAACTTCGAAAAAAGGGGTTAATTAATAGAAATTAATTGAGAAGGGTCTGAATTATCTAGAAACTCACACAGAGCGACTTAGAAGATAATCTCAACCATTGATTAAGTTTTAATGATGGTCGTTGAAGTCTCAATTGGAGACAATATGAAGAAGTTGATGGGTAGATGGAGAACACACTTTTGGAGAACACTTGAAGGTGAGAAGCACTTGAGAGTATCACACAGAGCGACTTAGAAGATAATCTCAACCATTGATTAAGTTTTAATGATGGTCGTTGAAGTCTCAATTGGAGACAATATGAAGAAGTTGATGGGTAGATGGAGAACACACTTTTGGAGAACACTTGAAGGTGAGAAGCACTTGAGAGTATCAAACCAGTCGCAGATACTTAGTGATCTAGATAGATTGATTCTCCAGTGCATGTGATTCAGTAAGAGTGATCAAGTCAGAGATCGAGTAGCAAAGTGTTAGAGGGGTGAGACAGTGATTCGGAGGAGGATTTCCAAATCCGGAAGAGGCAAAAGTGAGTGACTGAAGTATTCCACGGCGCAGCTAATCCAGATCAACCACAAGGGTCACATGGAATTTCCTGATGGGTCGCAGTTATGGTCGCGTGGGTTTTCCCGGTACAGTCGCTAGGATCACGCGGGTTTTCGCAGCACAACTGCATGAATCAATCAAAAGCCGCGAGGACCTGCGTAGAGGTTGGATGACCAATTTTCAAAGATCGGGGTTTGCTTGTGGAGGGAGAGAACCTTCTTTATAAATACTTTTGTCAAATCTTGCTAACTGGATAGCCAGTTGGGATTCCAAAGATTGTACTCATATTTTCACTATTGCATAATAAAATAAACCCTCAGTTGTTGCACTGGTTTTACCACATTGGGTTTTTCCGAAGACAATTGTCCAAAAGTTACTATGTCATTTTTATGTGTGTTCTAGCATTTCTCAGTTCCTATTTTTGCTTCCACAGTATTTTTATGGTGAAGAAATTGCAGTGTAAATTATTCGTTGTTTGTCATAGCAAATAAACTACATAATAATTAACCAGTTACAAGAATAATTTCCAGTTGCTACATTTCAAGGGAATTTTCGCAATTAATACTCAACCCTAGTCTTGTGGGATCTCCCTACTAGCTTATAGCCTCAAGATAGGCACTACTTGGGAAACCCCGATTTTGGTAGTGCAATCCAGTTTTCCCATTCCACATTTTTCACTCCCCTTTGCACATTACATTCCCTATTTCATCATCTTCCTTCTTTAGGTCCATGTGACCACTTGGTCCACAAGGCTCTGGTACTCCCCGTCCCCTTGCCCACATATCTAGGTCAAGCCTGGAATGATGCTCAGGAGGTTGATTCAACTAAAAAGAAGGGATAAAATCATATCATGGCCACATAGAAAAGGAAATAATACCACAAAATGCAAAATATGGTCGAGACAATAAAATTTAGCACGTGCACAAAAGCTAAACATGAGCTCTACCCGTTATCATTATAGCCATCACCCAGGTTCCTAGTGTCCCCTTGAGTGCCCCTGCATCATTAAGGAACCCATGCATGTCCCAACCCCTGGTGGGCGATGAACTGCCCCACCTTAAGGGGGTAATCACTACTATATCATACACAGCATGCTCTCATCCCCTGGAGCCCTGAGCAGTAAAATAAAAGGAAAAAGGAAAATGAAGAAGGGTGGAAAAACAAAGGTCGAGGTAACTCATGTACCACGATTTCTCCCTCCTACATTCATACACCCAAATATGTGGGCATCCCTCATCATTACCACCCTTGAGCCCATGGCATTTGGCCTTGAGACCCTTGTGTCCCAATCCACCTCATCATTATCCACATGACACCTACCACTTGAAGGATGTACCTTGGACATGTATTTCCCTTTAGGGGCTGGGAACACCTAATAGGGTTGTTTATTAGCCACTCCTACCTAGGGAGGTAACACCATTACATGTTCAAAGCCCCAAATTTGGAAGGGAAACCCATTATGAAGTCTCATTTGTGCCCTTGACTAACAAGCTTGTTTCACTTAGATGCACTAATGAATTATTGTACCTGAAGGTGAGGAGATGCATTGGATCTTATGCATAATTGGCAGGTGGTTTCATCATAGGCTGGGCAACTTAACTAGGGCCCAAGCCCACCAGAGGATCATATTGACACTTGTAGGGGATGCATTGAGAGCCATGGGACTCCGTCATGTGATATAACATTGTCTCATCTTATGGGCGCCCTCAACACCTTCAACAACTTGTTCATTGCCCCACATTATATGCGAGATGATGCACTTGGACCAACAGTGCCCCCAGCTGACTTATCAGTATATACAGGGTTTGGCAATTGATCCAAGGCTCAAAGGAGGTTTGTCTCATCCTTGAGACATGGAAGGGAAAGCACCATCTTCCGTGCCCTCATTTGGAGCAGTCTACAGGTTTATTTTTCATCAAGAGAACCATGAGACCATTACTTGTGCCCCAGAGCCACTTTGGAGCACCAAATGATCATTTCCATAGAAATTAAGGGGCCAATCCCTTGTCCATCATTCATGGAGCCCTCTCCTTCATTATGGCACCTTGAGGACTCAGTTCGGCCTTCCAACCACCCTTTTACACCATGATTCATCACTTCGGCTCACTTATGGATGGCTTCCTCATCACTTTATGTGCTACTTGGTGGGCTTGTCACCAAGGACTTGTTATATGCAAATTATGTTATAATTGTAGGGGCTATTAGGCTAATTGTATAAATAGAGATGACTCTCATTGTGAGAGATCATCATCATCACACTTGGATCTCTCTTGTAAAGATTTTCACACTTCATCTTCTTGCATGAATTGGATGTCTTCGATGCATTTTGATATTTTTGGGAGCTAATTTTGATTTCTCTTGGAGCTGCTTCTTGATCTATGATTGGATATATCTCTTGTTATCTTGTAAGTGCTATTTGTTGAGGATTTTTCTCGAAATAATGTTTAATGTGTGGAATCATTGCAACTACCTAGATCTTTTGTGTCGTAATTTTATTGATTATCATTGTAAATATTGTTGGTTGTAGATGCACATGTCACTCATTGAATAACAAGTGGATGAATGTTCCTAGTGGATTGAAACTTCTTTTCCTTCCATGAAAGTCCACAGATCTTGGGTGGTTAAATGTTAAAAGGTGGTTGCTAGGGCATCGCTTTTTAGCCAAGTTCGCATCATCATTGACTACATAGCCAAGGGAAGTAGCCATTGGTCCAAGTAAAATTAGTACCAACCTTATTTCCTTCTCTTTTCTCTCCTCCTAGAAATTTTTGGCCCCTTTTCTAGACGATCTAGCTAGGGAACCCTGCAAAATTCATTAGAGGGGTATTTGCACAAGAATATATGTTGGTGTCTCCTCTAGTTTGAAGGGATTCCCCTAGTTAGTTTGCAAGAAAACTTGTGCCCTAGTTGTGTCTGTAGAAACCTATCTTGAGCATCTAGGATAAAGTGGTCTTCTTGAGGGTCAATTGCACATAATATCCAAAGAAATTGATCATTCTAGACCCTATCACTATCCTATCTTGACCTAGTGAGCATATTGGAGGAGCTCCTCCCACGATGACTCATAAACCCTAGGTCTTGTATAGGTTCCTCCGAGGTCTTTCTCTAGTGAAGCGAAAACCCTTTTCAAGTGGTAACTCACCTTGCAAAGCTTCTAGAGAGGTCCTATATCACATTGGAAGCCTTGACCTTAGGCATACTCATCATCATTGGATATCTCTAACCCTAAGTCTAGATCTTCCTCTTAGGTCTTTCTTGGAGAGCCTTTAGCTTCTTTAGAAGCATTGAGCCCTAATTGAGTCTCTCCTTGAATGGGCCCTGGGAATCACGTCACACCTTATCATTGACCCTACCATTAGAAGTGATTTCCTTCATACTGGTTCTCCTCCCATTGGTGAAAGTCCATAAAGAGTAGGGGACACTGACGAAGGTGACAATGGGTCTTTGTCCCATTGTTGTCATTTGGTCTAGTAGTTGTCCCATAGGTTCCCCTCCTAGGACCCCTGCTAGATTGTGTGGCAACAGGTTCTATACTTTCCTAAAAGAAGAATTGATAAAAGTTATAGAAGAATCTAAGAATTCAAGGAAAATGAAGTTAAATCCTTTAAAGATTGTAGGCCTATATTATTGTGCAATTTAAGTTATAAAGTATAACAAAGATTATCGCTAATAGGCTGAAAGGAATCTTCTCAAAATTCATGTCAAAAGAGCAATTTGGCTTTCTACATAACAAACAAATCCATGAGGTAGTTGGAAAGTAGCACAAGAAGGGTTACATATAATTAAGTCAAAATCATTGTTTTCTATGGTGATGAAGTTGGATTTGGCTAAGTCATATGACAAAGTTAGTTGGCCCTAGTTGAGATTAATTTTAATTCAATAGGATTGACAGCATCAATGGAAAATTGTATAATGGGTTTTTTGTCGTTTGCAACATTACCAGTTATAATACATGACTCACATCCACATCACTTATGCTACATGAGGGCTTGAGCAAAGACACTTGATGTCCCCCTTTCAATTTTCATTGGTTCCAAAAGGGTTGCACAGTATGGATGGAGGGTATCAATATGAGAAACTTAGTTTATTTTACACATTCATTATTTATTGATGATGTTATTTTGTTTGGTGTAAGGCCAATGAGAGATGTATAGAAATACAGAGAAGTTGTGGACCTATATTGTAAAGCTACTGGTATGGAAGTGAATGCCCACAAGTCTTATATAATGTATTGAAAACAGTTGTCCAATGGATGTAGGTTTATGTTACTAAACATTGTTTTGGAAGGGATTCTTGTGTATTGGTTGCCTTTGGCTCATATTCCTAAAGATATTTTGGAAAAAATCCAAACAAAAAAAAACCTTGTGGACATGCAAAAGAGAAAGGAAGGAAATCCTTTGGTGAAGTGGAAAAAATTGGCAAAACACAAAATATTTTGGAAGTTGAGGTCTAAAGAAGACACAAATGTTTGGACAAGCTTTAGCTACAAAAAAATTGTGGAAATTGATGCAAAATGACTCTTTGTGAGGGAAAATAATGTATGCTAAGTATATTTCCCCATGGACTATGAATGATTGGGTGGGAAATGTGGTTAAGGTTTTTGGAGGTGCCTCAATCATGGTGAAATTATTTCCCTTGTTAGGAAGGTGACTGGCATGGAAGGTAGGTAGAGGAAGCAAAGTGAAAATAGGAAAAAATCCCTAGATAGGATGTATAGAAACTTCAAACTCTCTAAACTTCTAAAACAAGCTTTACATAATTAGCATATATGCATCCAAAAACTACTTCCATATGGAGTTGAAAGTGGAAATCAGTTGTCTAGTTAAATCCTCTAGGGGCAATGGCAAGTGAATGGAAATATTGTATATTATAAAGATAAAAGATGATGAGGATGAAATTATGTGGTCTAAGTAACTACACAACAAAAGTGAGTTATACGGCTAGGACGAAAAGAAGTGCAAGAAAAGTAATGGTGTTAAAATGTAATCTAAAAACTGAATTGTCCTTTAAAAGCTAGAAAATATCTTTGGTTAGCTTTATCCAATAAAATTCTAACATGGGATAACTACAAAGAGAGAGCACAGCTTGATCTAGGTCAATGAATCTCATGTAAATCAAGTGATGAATCAATGGATCACCTATTTGTACATTGTTTGTTCACTAAATAAGTATGGAGGGAAGCTCTGAAAATGATCAATGGAAAAGGCTCATGGACTGGAGGAAACATAAAAGAATGTTTTAAAGGGTGGTCCAATGATATATCAGTGTTAGAGCACAGGGATTTACCTTGTACCATAACCTAGGGTATATGGCTAGCAAGGAATGGAATGACATTTTAGGGAAAGGAATTTTTTCCGATTCAATTTAGTCATCAGATTAGGTATGCTTATCCCACCATTTTGTTACCCACCATTTTGTGGGTGATATCCCTAGGAGAATTTTTTTCTCCAAGATGGTCCTCAGTTGGCACCCACCAACCACCAGCTAGCTCATTTGTGTCATTTCTCTGCCACCTAAGCCAGTCATGTGGTCCCTCACCCATTTGCATGATCATATCTTTGAAGGTGGGCCTCCTGAACCTAAAGGTATGCCTTGTCATTTGATAATTGAGTATTGTAGTTTGCATATCATTGACACTTATGGGCATGGATTAATGGGGGTATTTGGCAGAAAGAATGGGTTAGGTCTATGCCCTTTTCCCCTAGACCCCTTTTGGATATTAAACTTGAATTCTAGTACCGTGAGATTTCTTTTATTGGCCATTTGGCTTTAGGGATGGTATTTCACACGAAACCCTGATTTTGGTTGCATGGCCCCGCTCCCTTATCTGCTTATATTACCCTCTTTCCACTCATTATTACCCCATTCATCATTGCCCCCCCCCATAGGGTTAACTCATCCCTTCCCCTTGCCCACACCTTGGGTCAGGCCTGGAATGATGCCCCCAACGTTGATGCAGCCAAAAAGAAAGACAAAAGCATATTTGGCCACATTCAACAGGAAAATGTACCACAAAATGCAAAAGATGGCCAAGACAAACACATTTAGCACATGGGAAAAAGCCAATACATGAGCTCTACTCCATCATCATGGCCATCACCCTAGTTCCTCCAAGTTCTATGAGCCTCCTTCATCATATAGGAACCCACGATTATCCCAACCCCCGGTGGGCAATGAATCACCCTATCTTAAAAAGGGGCATTCACTACTATATCTTATGCATCATGCTCTTACCCCTTGAACCCTGAGCAATTAATCAAAGAAAATCATAAAAAGGCAAAAAGCATATAAAGAAGGGTGGAAAAATCAAGGTCAGGGCACCTCATGTGCCACGATTGCTCCCTCCTATACATTATAAACCCAAGTGTGGGCTTCCCTTTATTAGCTACCCTTGTACCCCAGCATGTGGCCCAGGGCTGTCCCTTCTCATCCCCTACTTCATTCACCTATCTGTCACATGCTACCACCTTTTGAAGGATGTACCTTGAACGTATTATCCCCTTTAGAAGTAGAAACCACCCAATAGGATACTTGGTTAACCCCATTTGGATTTTAGGAGACATTGGCACATCCGAAGCCCATTATGGAAGGGCAAGCCATTATGAAGTCCCCACCTGTGGTCCATGGTTAGTAAGCTCATTTACTCGATTTCCCTAATGACTTCTTGTACTGGAAGGCTAGCAGACGCATTGGATCTTATGCAGGATTGCAGATGGTCTCCATCTTGGGTTTGGTCTCCCTATACAGGGTCCTAATCCTCTAGAGGGCTACACTGTCATATGTAGGGTGTGTGTTGAGAGCCATGGGCCTCCAAACCAATAGATAGCACTCCATGGATCCCTGAGGATGGTCAAAGATGCTCGAGATACTCCCATTAGACGAGGAAGATGCACCTAGTTCACATATGCCTAGTCGACACCACGGATGTAACATGAACTTGGCAACTGACCCAGGACTTGTACAATGATGTGGAATCCCATACACCATCATCAGAACCCTTGCAAACGATATACAGGCATCTTCAACTCATTTGGAGACCCATGAGGTTATTATTGTGCCCCCACACCCATTGGGAGCACCACAAGTTTATTGTTTGGAGAACAAGGGGCCAACCCCTTGTCCATCACTTTTGAGGGTCCTACTCTTCATTATGGCACCCATGGACCTCATCAGGCCTCTTAGAGGGCCCTACGACATGCATAGATTATTATTTGACCTCTTGAGAGGCTTATTCTTTCATTTGTGAGCTAGTTTGGTGGGCTTGTCACCAAAAGTTAGATTATTAACACATTATTTTATTTTTGGGGCTTATGTAGGCCAAGGAGGCTAATTCAAACTCCTCATTAGTGTATAAATACAAGTGAGATGAGTTCATTTTCTCATCATCACTTTGGATTGGATCTCTTCTCTCTCTTGAGAATTTCGCACTTTTTCTTAGACGATGAATTGGAAGCTTTATGGATGAATTTTGATGAGTAGACTTCGTTTATATTATCTTGGAGCTTCTCTATTGTCAAATTGTGGATGGTTGGATATACTCTATTACATGTAAGTACATGCTTTTAATGTTATTCTTGTTTTACTTTTTCATATACATTGTACTGGGATTTTCGCTATTTTTAGGGCTAATTGTTGCATGCATTTACTACTTAAATTGTGGAATTTTGTCTCTATATAGCATCTCTCAATGTATGGGCCATGTAATTTGAATGAAATCTCCTAGGGGTAATTCTATCAATGAATTCATCTTGATAAGCCATCACCTTTTGCACATCGAAGTATAAAAGCTGCGAGTTTGCTTCTCTTTGACCTAGAAGGCTAGCAAAGTGGTCTTGAGGCCTCCTTGACTAAGAACCAAAGGTCTTCATTCATATTTATCATAGACTCCATTCTCCCAAGTCTAAGGCACTAATCTACCAAGAGCTGGTCACTTAAAATCAACTTTTTTTCACCTTTTCCTAGGTCTATCCAAGTTGGGTCATTTAGGGCATCATTTTCCTGACAAAATAGCCCTCCAAAAAGTTCGATCTCCTAGATTCTCCTCCATTGGTGTTGTTACCCACCACTTTGTGGGTGATATCCCCAGGAGAAAAAATTTCTCCATGATGAGCCTCAGTCGACAACCAGCAGCCCTTTGATGCCTCCTACTAGCTCGTTGTGCCATTTCTCTGCCACCTAAGCCAGCCATGTGGTCCCTCACCCACCTGTACTAATCATATGTTTGAAGGTGGGCCTCTGAATCTAAAGGTATGCCTTGTCATTTAGTAATTGAGTATTGGCTTTACTTATCATGGATACTTCTGGGTATGAATTGGTGGGGGGATTTGGTGGAAAGAGTGGGCTTAGTTTGTGCTCCTGTCCCCTTGTCCCCTTTTGGTTGTTACCCTTGGATCTTAGTCCCATGGGATCTCCTTTATTGGCCATTTGGTTCTAGGGTGGTACTACTTGGGAAACCCCGACTTTGGGTGCATAGTCCCGCTCCTTTACCCACACATACTACCTTTCCACTCACTATACCCCCATTCATCATTTCTACCTCTAGGGACCACATTCCCATTCTAGGGCCACATAGGGCTAGCCTCCCTATCCCCTTTGCCCCCACCTTGGGTCAGGCCTAGAATGATGCCCCGGAGGTTGAAGCAACTAAAAAGAGAAGGAAAAGCATAATTGGCCACATTTAACAGGAAATTGTACCACAAAATGTAAAAGATGGATGGGACAAAAATAATTAGCACGTGGGCAAAAGCTGACACATGAGCTCTACCCCATCCATGGCCATCACGCTGGTTCCATAGGTCCAAGATGAGCCACCTTTATCATTCAGTAACCCATAATTGTCCCAACCCTTGGAGGGCAATGAATCGCCCTACCTCAAAAGGGGTAATCACTGCTATATTATACACATCATGCTCTTGTCCTTTGAGCCCCGAGCAGTTAATTAAAGAAAATTCATATAAAAAAGGGTGAAAAAATCAAGGTTGGGGCACCTCATGTACCACGACTGTTCCCTCCTATACCCAGGTGTGGGCTTCCCCTTATCTAGCTACCCCTATGCCCCATTATGTGGCCTAGGGTTGCCCCTCCCATTCCCTATTCCATCTCACCTATTTGTCACTTGCCACTTCCCTATTCCCTAGGGTTGTACCTTGGACATACTATCCCCTCAAAGGGTTGAAACAACCTAAGAAGGTACTTGGCTAACCCACTTTGGAGTTTGGAAGCACTAGCACATGCTAAAACCCACTACGAAAGGGCATGCCATTATGAAGTGCCCACTTCTTTACCCAATTATTCTAATGACTAATTGTACTGGAAGCCTAAGGGACACATTAGATCTTATGCAAAATTGTAGGTGGTTTCCATTTGGGTTTGGCTTCCCTATATGGGATTTTGATCCCCAGAGGTCTACATTGGAACATGTAGGGTGTGCATAGACAGCCATGGGCCTCCACAACAGCAGACAACACTCCATGGATGTTCAGAGACTACTAGCGATCCACTTTTGGGATGATGGTGACATGATTGGCACAGTATGCCCAGCAGGCCCCCACAAGAGCCCCGCAGTCTTAGCAGATGCCCCAGCACTTGTACGATGTCATGGCAGCATTCATTCCACCACTTGGACCATTACATAGGATCTACGTGAATCTCTGATCCATATGGAGAACCATGGGGTCATTGATGTGCCCTCAAAACCATTGAGAGCACCACGAATCTACTACTTGGAGATAAGGGGCCACCCCCTTTGTCCATCATATTCTGAGGAATTTATTCCTCAATATGGAACTTCAGGATGTTATTGAGCCTTTGGAGGGCCTTACGACATGCATACATCATTATTTGGCCCCTTGTGAGGCTTGCTTTTACATTATGAGCTAGTATGGTGGGCTTGTCACCATTAGGAGTTATTATTTGCACGTTATTTTATCTTTAGGGGCCCACAGGCTAATTCGAACTCATTAGGAGGCTATATATTGATGTTAGATACATTCATTTGTATCATCACTTGACTTGGGATCTCTCTACTCATAGAGAATTTTCACACTTTTTCCTTGGAGGATATTTTCTGGATATGGATGAATTTTGATGTATGGAGTTGGGTTATTTCTCTTATCTTGGAGCTTTGTTATGCAAACGAATTGCTGGTTGGATATACTCAATAACGTTGTAAGTGCTTTTTATCGTTTATATTCTTATTGCTGCAAACAGCGAAAATTAGGGTTGGTTGCTGCATTAGTGTAATGTGGAATTGAGTTATGTTTTAGTTGTTAAATGTATGGGCCAATGTTATATGAATGAAATGTACTAGAGATTATTTATCTTGAGAAGCTTGCATCATTTGCTTTAAAGTATTGAAAGTCGTTTTCATTTTCTTACTATCTACTTTGGATGAGGTCGACTTTCTGGGCCTCCTTGATCAAGAATCAAAGATATTACTCATTACCATCCTTGACTCCATATACCCGAGTGAATTAGGCACTAATTCCATAAAAAGGGTGATCATCTCAACCTTCATTTTACCATTTTTCCCTTTTTTCCAAGTCTAGCCCCATCAGGTCACCTAGGGCATCAATTTCCCGGCAATTGGGCCAAGGAAATATTTCGATCTCCTCCTGGCTACTGCGTTGATGGGTCCCCTCCCTCTCCTCCAAATTTGAGGCCATTCTAACGATGGAATCTCCGAGAATCCCAAGCCCTAGCTCTAGGACCGAATTTTGCCTAGGTATCCCCAAGGCTAGACCTTAATAGGATCAATTCAACCTTTTGAAGTGAATATTCTTGTTTGGTCCTTTCCCCTCACCTTGTCCAGGATAGGAACATCATTGGTTGCTATATTCCATCCCCGAACCTGGGCTGGGTCCACTTGACCCTATGTGGTCCCACTTCTCAACAAAGACTATTTGTCAAAGACCACTTGGGAATCCAAGTTTCCAAGGATTATAGGGATTGAGAAACTCCTTTATAAGCCTATTCTTTCTCCCTCGACCCTCCAATCCTCACCCCTTACCCCTGGTGGACCAAGTCCCTTGCTTAAGAAGCAAGCAAGTTCCACTTTTCACCCCATTCTTGGGAAAGGGTTTTCATGGTCACTCCTCACTATCCATTGACATCTACTTTACAAAGTGATCCCTACACTATCGGGACTCCTCCCATCGGTGAAAGTCCGTAAAGAGCAGGGAGACTTAGTTGTGGTGACAGTGGGCTAAGCCTCCACCACTACCCTTGACCTAGCAATTGCCCTCTTAGGAACTCCTTTTTGGTCACCTGTTGGTTTGAGTGGTCCCCTACATACATCATTATTTGGCCCCTTGTGAGGCTTGCTTTTACATTATGAGCTAGTATGGTGGGCTTGTCACCATTAGGAGTTATTATTTGCACATTATTTTATCTTTAGGGGCCCATAGGCTAAGTCGAATCATTAGGAGGCTATATATTGATGTTAGATACATTCATTTGTATCATCACTTCACTTGGGATCTCTCTACTCATAGAGAATTTTCACACTTTTTCCTTGGAGGATATTTTCTGGATATGGAAGAATTTTGATGTATGGAGTTGAGCTATTTCTCTTCTCTTGGAGCTTTGTTATGCAAACGAATTTCTGGTTGGATATACTCAATAACGTTGTAAGTGCTTTTTATCGTTTATATTCTTATTGCTGCATATAGCTAAAATTAGAGTTGGTTGCTGCATTATTGTAATGTGGATTTGAGCTATGTTTTAGTTGTTAAATGTATGGGCCAATGTTATATGAATGAAATGTCCTAGAGATTATTTATCTCGAGAAGCTTGCATCATTTTCTTTAAAGTATAAATTCTTGAAAGTCGTTTTCCTTTTCTTACTATCTACTTTTGATGAGGTCGACTTTCTGGGCCTCCTTGATCAAGAATCAAAGATCTTACTCATTACCATCCTTGACTCCATATCCCCGAGTGAATTAGGCACTGATTCCATAAAAAGGGTGATCATCTCAATCTTCATTTTACCATTTTTCCCTTTTTTCCAAGTCTGGCCCCATAAGGTCACCTAGGGCATCAATTTCCCAACAATTGGGACAAGGAAAAATTTCGATCTCCTCTAAGCTACTGCGTTGATGGGTCCCCTCCCTCTCCTCCAAATTTGAGGCCATTTTGACAATGGAATCTCCGGGAATCCCAAGCCCTATTTCTAGGACCGAATTTTGATTAGGTATCCTCAAGGCTAGACCTTAATAGGATCAATTCAACCTTTTGAAGTGAATATTATTGTTTGTTCCTTTCCCCTCACCTTGTCCAGGATAGGAACATCATTGGTTGCTATATTCCATCCCTGAACCTGGGCTGGGTCCACTTGGCCCTATGTGGTCCCACTTCTCAACAAAGACTATTTCTCAAAGACCACTTGGGAATCCAAGTTTCCAAGGATTATAGGGATTGAAAAACTCCTTTATAAGCCTATTCTTTCTCCCTCAACCCTCCAATCCTCACCCCTTACCCCTAGTGGACCAAATCCCTTGCTTAAGAAGCAAGCAAGTTCCACTTTTCACTCCATGCTTGGGAAAGGGTTTTCAGGGTCACTCCTCACCTATCCATTGACATCTACTTTACAAAGTGATCCCTACACTATTGGGATTCCTCCCATCGGTGAAAGTCCGTAAAGAGCACGGAGACTTAGCTGTGGTGACAGTAGGCTAAGCCTCCACCATTGTCCTTGACCTAGCAGTTGCCCTCTTAGGAACTCCTTTTTGGTCCCCTACTGGTTTGAGTGGTAACATTTCTGGCACTGTTGTCGGGGACATGAGACGTGTTTTTTGTTCCTCGTACGACATATCGACATATCATTATTGGCGACTCCATTAGAAGAACGAAGCCCTAGTTCTTCATTGAACTTTAAGGCTTGCTTGTAGGGTGAAGCAAGCATTTTTCTAGGCATCTTTAATTTCACCCTGGCGACTCCTACATATGTTTCATGTATACCTCAAATAGGCTATCATTCTTTCATAAATTTCCTGCTTTGGACATTGTTAGCATCTCTGGACATCCTAATCATGTCGCGGGAAGGATGCTATGTGGGATGCCCATGTTTGATGGTGACCCAAGCTCCGTAATTGACCATGTGGAAAAATTTAATGCACATACTTCAAAGGAGAAAGTGGTCCACCAGGATGTCCTTATGTTGTTATTCTTTAGTTCCCTCTATGGTCATAACTCATGGTTGCAAAATCATGAACCTAGGAGCATCTCATCTATTGAGGAGTTCGTTGATGGTTTTCTTACACATTTTCAAGTATGCCCTACATTGAGCATTCAAGAGGAAGCCTTCATCGAGAATCATCAAGACCCTAAGAATCTAAGTAATGAATGGGAAGATGAGTCCTCCTTGGGTCCACAAGATGAAAAGGATGATTTGGAGAACACATATGTTGGGAAGGATGAATCCATGGAAAGTGAAGTTGAGACTAACCTTACCTTTCTCAAGGATATTACTCTTGATGAATATCCTTTTGAGAACCTTGAGGAAGGTGATCCCATTAGCCCCTTGGAAGATGACATTGAAGATTACTTCCACATTGAAAAAGGGAAATGGGAAATTGTTGGTCCTCAATTTGATTGTGCTCCCATTTATGACACCGACAAGGAAGATGAGGTTGAGAGTGGTCTCCCCTTTCTCTCAGGCATTATTTATGATGACATATCCATCGATACCCTTGAGAAGAAGGATCATTATTTTCCCTTACATGAAAAGGATGATTTTGAGGAGGAAAAACTCGTTGAATATAATACTTCACCCCCATCTGATTATGTCCACATTCGCTTTGGGTTTTGTTTCATGAGTAATCATACTGGCAGGCATGTATATTGATACGATGATATGTTGGTTGCACTGGCTTTATGATTACACTTAGCATTAGCATTATCATATGCATGTTAGGGTAGGATGCATTGCATGATTATTTTTGCATTGGAACTAACCGCATATGATGTTTCTCATGATAGATTAGATTGCATTTTTTTTAAATATTTGCATATTTTATTTCTTGTTGGTTTAAGGGCTAACATTAAGCATGGGTGATCATAAGACACCGTGAAAAGCATGTTGCCCCGTGGCTTTGATCTTTGACATGTGCAGATAACAAGGTTACGGTGACCAAGAGATTGTTGGAGTTCTCGTGACCTCTCGTTCGAGCAACCTTGTCAACTTCTTCGAGAGATCACATCCCAGTTGGAGCCAGATGTTACCCACCACTTTTTGGGTGATATTCCCAGGAGAAATTTTTTCTCCATGATGAACCTCAGCCAGCAACCAGCAGCTCTTTGATGCCTCCTACTAGCTCGTTGTGCCATTTCTCTACCACCTGAGCCAGCCATGTGGTCCCTCACCCACCTGTATTGATGATATGTTTGAAGGTGGACCTCCCAAATCTAAAGGTATGTCTTGTCATTTAGTAATTGAGTATTGGATTTACTTATCATGGATACTTTTGGGTATGGATTGGTGGGGCTATTTGGCGGAAAGAGTGGGCTTAGTTTGTGCTCCTGTCTCCTTGACCCCTTTTGGTTGTTATCCTTGGATCTTAGTCCCATGGGATCTCCTTTATTGGCCATTTGGTTCTAAGGTGGTACTACCTGGGAAACCCTGACTTTAGGTGCATGGTCCCGCTCCTTTACCCGCACATACTACTCCCTTTCCACTCATTATAGCCCCATTCATCATTTCTCCCACCTGGGTCCACATTCCAATTCTGGGGTCACATAGGGCTAGCCTCCCTATCCCCTTTGCCCCCAACTTGGGTCAGGCCTAGAATGATGCCTCAGAGGTTGAAGCAACTAATAAAATAAGAAAAAGCATAATTGGCCACATTTAACAAGAAATTGTATCACAAAATGCAAAAGATGGTCGGGACAAAAATAATTAACACGTGGGAAAAATCCAACACATGAGCTCTACCCCATCCATGGCCATCACCCTGGTTCCATAGGCCCTAGATGAACCTCCTCTATCATTCAGGAACCCATGATTGTCCCAACCCCTGGAGGGCAATGAACCGCCCTACCTCAAAAGGGGTAATCACTGCTATATTATACACATCATGCTCTTGTCCTTTGAGCCCCGAGCAGTTAATTAAAGAAAAATCATAAAAGGCAAAAGGCATATAAAGAAGGGTGGAAAAATCAAGGTCGGGGCACCTCATGTACCACGACTGCTCCCTCCTATACCCAGGTGTGGGCTTCCCCTTATCTAGCTACCCCTATGCCCCATTATGTGGCCCAGGGCTGCCCCTCTCATTCCTTATTCCATCTCACCTATTTGTCACTTGCCATCCCCATTAGAAGAGTGTATCTTGGACATAATATCCCCTCTAAGGGCTGAAACCACCTAATAAGGTACTTGGCTAACCCCCTTTGGAGTTTGGAGGCACTAGCACATGCCAAAGCCCACTACAGAAGGGCATGCCATTATGAAGTGCCCACTTTGTTATCCATGGTTTGTAAGCTCCTTTACCCGATTATTCTAATGACTGATTGTACTGGAATCCTAGGGAACGCATTGGATCTTATGTAGGATTGCAGGTGGTTTCCATTTGGGTTTGGCTTCCCTATATGGGATCCTGACCCCCATAGGTCCACATTGGCACATGTAGGGTGTGCATAGAGAGCCATGGGCCTCCACAGCAGCAGACAACACTCCATGGATGTTCAGAGACTACTAGCGATCCACTTTTGGGATGATGGTGACATGATTGGTACACTATGCCCAATAGGCCCCCACAAGAGCCCCACACTCTTGGCAGATGCCCCAGCACTTGTACGATGTCATGGCAGCATTCATTCCACCACTTGGACCATTACAGAGGATCTACAAGAATCTCCGATCCATATGGAGAACCATGGGGTCATTGATGTGCCCTCAAAACCATTAAGAGCACCACGAATCTACTACTTGGAGATCAAGGGGCCACCCCCTTGTCCATCATATTCTGAGGAATTTATTCCTCAATATGGAACTTCAGGATGTTATTGAGCCTTTGGAGGGCCCTACGACATGCATACATCATTATTTGGCCCCTTGTGAGGCTTGCTTTTACATTATGAGCTAGTATGGTGGGCTTGTCACCATTAGGAGTTATTATTTGCACATTATTTTATCTTTAGGGGCCCATAGGCTAATTCGAACTCATTAGGAGGCTATATATTGATGTTAGATACATTCATTTGTATCATCACTTAACATGGGATCTTTCTACTCATGGAGAATTTTCGCAGGTTTTCCTTGGAGGATATTTTCTGGATATGGAAGAATTTTGATGTATGGATTTGGGCTATTTCTCTTATCTTGGAGCTTTGTTATGCAAACGAATTGTTGGTTGGATATACTCTATAACGTTGTAAGTGCTTTTTATCGTTGTTATTCTTGTTGCTGCATACTGCTAAAATTAGGGTTGGTTGTTGCATTATTGTAGTGTGGAATTGAGCTATGTTTTAGTTGTTAAATGTATGGGCCAACGTTATATGAATGAAATATCCTAGAGATTATTTATCTCGAGAAGCTTGCATCATTTGCTTTAAAGTATAAATGCTTGAAAGTCGCTTTTATTTTCTTACTATCTACTTTGGATGAAGCTGACTTTTTGGGCCTCCTTGATCAAGAATCCAAGTTCTTACTCATTACCATCCTTGACTCCATATCCCCAAGTGAATTAGACAGTGGTTCCATAAAAAGGGTGATCATCTCAACCTTCATTTTACCATTTTTTCCCTTTTTCCCAAGTCTAGCCCCATTAGGTCACCTAGGACATCAATTTCTCGACAATTGGGCCAAGTAAAATTTTGATCTCCTCTAAGCTACTGCGTTGATGGGTCCCCTCCCTCTCCTCAAACGTTGAGGCCATTATGACGATGGAATCTCTAGGAATCCCAAGCCGTAGCTCTAGGACCGAATTTTGCCTATGTATCCCCAAGGCTAGACCTTAATAGGATTAATTCAACCTTTTGAAGTGAATATTATTGTTTGGTCATTTCCCCTCACCTTGTCCAGGATAGGAACATCATTGGTTGCTATATTCCATCCCCGAACCTAGGTTGGGTCCACTTGGCCTTGTGTGGTCCCACTTCTCAATAAAGACTATTTGTCAAAGACCACTTGGGAATCCAAGTTTCCAAGGATTATAGGGATTGAGAAACTCCTTTATAAGCCTATTCTTTCTCCCTCAACCCTCAAATCGTCACCCCTTACCCCTAGTGGACCAAGTCCCTTGCTTAAGAAGCAAGCAAGTTCCACTTTTCACTCCATCCTTGGGAAAGGGTTTTCAGGGTCACTCCTCACCTATCCATTGACATCTACTTTAAAAAGTGATCCCTACACTACCGGGACTCGTCCAATCGGTGAAAGTCCATAAAGAGAAGGGGGACTTAGTTGTGGTGACAGTGGGCTAAGCCTCCACCATTGCCTTGGACCTAGCAGTTGCCCTCTTAGGAACTCCTTTTTGGTCACCTACTGGTTTGAGTGGTAACAGTTGTCTCCTTAAGGCCTCCTCCAATTTTGAAGCCATTCGAACAGTGGAGTTGTGAGAAAGCCAAGCCCTAGCTCCGAGATCAAACTTTGCCCTAGTATCCCCAAGGCTAGTGCCTCATAGGATCAATTCAACACCTTTGAGAGAATATTTTTTCTTTGATTCTCTCCCCCCACCTTGTCTAGGTTAAGAACATCATTGGTTGCTAAACTCTTACCTCCTAACCTAGGCTAGGTCCACTTGGTCTTGTGTAGTCTCGTTCCTTTGAAAAGACAATTATTCAAGAACCATCTGGGATACCAATTTCAATAAGGATTTTAGGGATTGGAAAACTCTTTCACAAGTCATATCCCCTAAACTTAACTCTCAAAATCCTCCCATTCCTCTCCTAGAAGACATTGTTCCTTGCTTAAAAAGCAAGCAAGCCCTATCCTTCAACCTCTTCTGGAAAGGGATCATTTGGGTCACTCCACATCCACTCATTGATTTATCCTTCATTGGTGACTCAAAAATATACCGGGTCTCCTCCCATCAGTGAAAGTCCATTAATAGTAGGGAGCCTTAGTGGGCTAAGTCTCCATTTGTTTCCCTTGGTCTAGCATTTGCCCTTTAAGGATCCCCTTTAGGTCCCTTGCTAGTTTGAACAGTAACACTTATGGAAAAATAAAGAAGCCCATCACTTCTAGAAAGTCTAGAGTGATAAAGAATCCAAAAATAGATTTTATCAAAGCTTGGGGTTACTTTGATGAGTATGCCAAAACTTGCCTAAGATGTGTGATCCAAACGACAGGTTATTACTAGCAGAAAGGCAAGATGAGGTCAAGGTACAAGCAACAAAACAAAATTGAATGGTTTGTAGTTGGTGTTAAAACTAGTTGTGGAAAGAGGAGCAATCAATGATGAAGTATTCACTGCATTTGAAGCTTGAAGTTTGAACTGAGACGAATCTAAAAGGCCTAGTTAATATTTGCCACACTTTTATATAGATTCAACAACAGACTTCCATGGTTATTCACGGCATCAATAGAGTAGTTTGCCACCAGGTCGAAGTGTCAGTGGAGGAGGGCAATTGAGTGAGTTTAGAAATACAATGGAAGTGTAGGCTGTTGCTCCTCATGTGCACATGAGTGACACTTGTAATGTCAGGGGTGCTTGGTGATGATTTTTCTTGGCTTGAGAGTTGAACATAGTCCCATTTGAAGGATCATGCTGTACTTTTGTTGGTTGTTTTCTTGATGATCACTTACTTTTTCATTGATTCCTGGGAGATGCCTTTATTCTGCTTAAAATGAAATTCTGCATATTACTCAGGTAATGGTGCATACTTCCCTCTGTTTGACTGCTAAATCGATGATAGTGATATGACAAAAATGTGCTATGATGGTACTCACAACATTATATTTCTTCATGGATGTCAGCAGTGCTTGGTGATGATATGTGTTCCTTCATGGTTTTGTTCATTGCACCATTGCAATAGCCCTCAGGAGACTTGTTAGAAAAAGGGATCAAAAGCAGGATAAAATGGCCCAAAACCTTGTATGCAATCAGGTTTTGTTGTCTATTATTATAGTGACTTATTATGGGTTGTTTACTGTAGGTAATCACTCAGAATTTCTGAGTTGTGCCATAATGGATTCCTTAACATGCTTTTAAAAAAGTGATTAATGAGATGATCTATAATTGCCTCTCCAATTTATATAGACAGATTTTTAAACCTTGTTCATGATGGAATGCACGATTCATGATTATGAGATGAAGGATGATGAGAGTGGTAATGTATGAACACTCAGTACAGAAAAGAAAAGGATGCTTGTAGCAACTTCAGCTCATCTATCCAGAGGCAAAGCATATTTTTCCAAGAATTTCTTGACACAAGGAGGATGCATATACAATTTGATCCTACATGCTTTGGGCTACGCTTTATCTGGAGATTAATTTGTTCATATGCAGCTTGAAAACAGTCTAATTCTGGCTGTACATGACAGCAATATAGAGACAGTTTAGAGATCAAATTTGTAGTTCATTTTGTCATGTTCTGGCAACAAATCTCAATCACATGGACGGTACAACTCAAAGAAGTTTATAAGCATCAAATCAGTGTTTTGTGGATCATATGGGCCAGTCGGGCTAGAGGAATTTTTACACATCGAAACTTATGTATAGTAGCGTCTAAAAGTTTTGACGGTAGTAGATTAGAGAGGAAGGCATTGTAGGCTTGATTTTACCTCTAAACAACATTATTTAGAAAAAGTAAGGTCGGCCCTCTAGTTTCATAATATCTCTTCAAGATGGCCCTGAACTAAATTATGTGCCTTTACCTTAAAAGGTCGACCTTGAATGGATCTTGGATAAATAAAATAAACTAGTATAAAAAGATCTATCTCTCATTCATGAAACATACAAACTCATCTAGCTTTGACATTTGGGTGTCAAAAGGGGGGCTGATGTAATCTTCTGGGTACGCGTGAAAGTTTTTGAAGTCACTCCAGACCTAACACAAAACAGATCTGAGGTAGAATATAACATGTTGATGCATACAATTGCAAAGACAGAAATGGATCGCATGTTTATCAATCAGTATGTTACCCTCCTCTTTTATGACAGAAAAACAAAGATCCAGTCAGCAGACAGAGTATTAATCATTGTGCTCATTGTACAGAACACAATATCCCACAAGAATCAAAGTATGCAGTTTAAACAAAATACTCTTTGTGAAGGCTGTTTGCAGATTGCAGATGGCCTACTAAAGAGACAGACATCTGACTTGGTCTTAATGATTGCGGAAGGGTGTAGATATTTTTGGCAGGTAGACAAAACAAATCCAGTGATACCAGCATTGAATGGAAGATTTTAGGAAAAAATTTCAAGGTAGGATATCAAATTAATAGGACACAGCACAAAGATCTATCCTAGAGATCCATTCTAAGCAATACCTAGCAGCATGAGCAGCGCAACAAAGACACTAATGGATCAGTTCGAAGCACATTTTCTGGCAATAGTGAAATGTTGACTGTAAAATAAAATTTTGGGATTGAAATGATGGTAAAATAAAAAGGTATTGCCCCTGAAAATAGGTCTCCAAATCGTAGATCTCCCAGCAAAGGGGACAGTAACTCGTACAGCAAATCAACCAAAAAATCATTTGCAAAAATAACAGATATCAACTTATGTTCCCACAGCTCTGCTCCAGCCCACATATGTTCATATTGTTCTTAAACAAATGATTTCTGAGCCCCTGGTTTAAGAATATTACCACTTAAATCTGTACATGCAGTTTAGATCACACGATTCAATAGGATATGAATCAATTATTGGATTTAATGGCTGCTGTGGTTCCCCTACATTTTATTTTTGTTTGTGCTTTCCCTAGGGGATTTGAACCCGATTGAACAATTGGGAAAAGGCGGGGAACACAAAGTATGTGAGGAAAGATAGTTCTTCATTTGAATGTGACTTTTGAGAAGAAAGGGCCATTACTAAGGAGCACTTCTCCAAGAAGTACAGGCATCCTATATTGGATTCAAAGTTGATCTCAAAGTGTCTTTATGGGGAACCACGTTGCAGGACTAAGGCTAGGAGGCTTGGAGATGCAACTCCCTCTTTTGACATTGAACTGCGCACCCTTACATTTGAGTATATGGAAGATAAGCAGATCTGTCGAATTTTCGTGAGGGAGGTTTGATGATCTGACAACATCAAATGTGACAATCCATCAGGACTCCAAACAGTTGGTCCTAATTGAACTAAGTTTACATCTACATTTCTAGAAGATAAAGCCGTGTACATTGTTCTGGAGAGAGCATTTTGCCAATGCATTCTTCTGATGGGAATGTTACAGAAAGGGTGCTTGCTTCCTTCAGAAAATCAGTAAAGCAATGATCGGCAACATTGGCATTCAAACCAATCTCTGAAAAAAGATGCTACAGAGTTTTCCTTGTGGAGATTATGAATGCATTAGTAAATTGAACACAGGAGTTGCAGCTCAAGCTAAGGATTTTATGAAGAATGGTGTTCATGGCCAGTGCTGTTTACATATGCAAAGTTTTTTATGTGAACACACTGGGAAAGTAGCATGCATAACTATTGCCAACCTTACAGTCTGTTAGTGTACCCAAAGACTATGGAGTTATCTACTGAGACCTCAGTAGCCTTGAATTTGTGAGGCAATTGTCAAAATTCCCAGTGCCAGCTTCTGCTGTAAATGCAAATGAAATGACCGGTGAGATGTTAACAGTACCCAATACTGTGCTTGCTGTACGGACCATAAACAGTGATATTGCTTAGCTAAATACCTCACAATTACCTTCAGATTTTACCACCTTCAGTGAAATATATGAGGATCTTTGAGGCAAAAGCAAATGGATTGAGTCAAGTACTCCTGCAGTCCAAGATGCATATCTTCTCTCAAGGCTTTCATTGCAGAATTTCTCAAGCGTTGGAGTCCAAGATTTCAGAGTTTCGAAGACACTTAACAGCCCTGCAAGAAGAAGGTCTCCATTGCCTTTTAGAAGATGATGAAGCTACCACTGAAGCAAATGGTGCATTTTCAGAACAGGGTGTTTTGGCCCCCCACTTTTGAAAGAGAACCTCGAGGTTCTTCCAAACTATGAACAAATATCTGAAGATGGATGCGTTGATATTCCAGATCAAGAAGGGAGATTTGAAGCTGGTCAAGGAGGTATACTGGATCAGACCTTTGATGAAGTATTTGGTGAAAAGCTTGACTCCATAACAAAGTTCTGCAGGTTTAGCTCTATTTGATGTTGAAAATCTTACTCTTTAGGAAGCCCTGAAGACTATGAAATTATGAATACAGGTGACAATTCTGTGGCAAAAAATGAGTGGAATTTTATTGATAGCTTATGTCAATCAGCAGTATGTTACTATCCTTGTTTTCCTGGTCAAAAATAATAAAGCACAGATTTCTGAAAATGAAGAAGTCAGATGTAGCAAGAAAGGGCTCAGAGATATTGTTGTGACAAATTATGATAATAAATCTAATCAAGGAAAAACTGATGAGACTTGGTTGTGTCTTTTCGGTAAGGATTACAAGCAGAATTATATGGAGAAAAAGCAGGTCTGTAATACCAATTTGAATCTTGAGAATACTCTTGAGTTTGAACAGCAATGTTTTGATCATAGTTTTCAAAACCGGCCGATCTGAACCGGAAACCAGTCAAACCGGCCAGTTCATTAGCCCTTGCCGACAAACCGGTTGAAAAACCTGGTTTTTGAGCGACACACCAATTTTTTGGTCTGACCGGCCATAAACCAGCCGGTTTATTGCCATGCCAGCTATGGACCCCACAGAATGCAGTTTTGTGAGTTTTGATGTTGTTTTGAGGGAAATTTGGGGTTGTTTCCCTCCAAAAAAAACTCCTCTAAGAAAAGCATGTCTCCCCTCTCATTTGCCTCACTAGCAACACTAGCAATCAATGGTAATGTTAAATTCTTAAAGTAAAAGGATGATTCATTTTCATCCTTTAACTTAAATTTTTAACATTACCATGAAATGACTCAAGATGTTTGAGAGTGGTTTCAACCTCATTGGATTTCATATGAGAAACAAGAATTTTAGAGTTCACTCAAAATTCAGTAGACTTGATGGTTTTCAGGATTTCATGGTTTGGGGGTTTGTAATGTTTCCATTTGATTCTATCATGCATGAGGGTATGAGATTGGCGTTTGATCAAGAGCATGAAGCCCTTTAAGAACCTTGATGTTGGTGGCATTGATTTTTGAACTTTGTTGATGTTGGTGGTATTGATTGTTGAACTCCTCTACCATGGCCTTAACAAGAATGTACCCTTCACTCAAAGGAAAATAATTGGTTAGGGATGCTAAGCTTTTTCTACCACATTATAAGGCTGAGGAGATGAACCCTTCACTCAAACCAAAATCACTAGTTAGGCATGTTAAACTTTTTCAATTTCTATCATATTATAAGGTTGAGCAATCCAAGTCTGAAGACTTTGAGCGAGATGATGTTTATGTATCTCTTGCTGATGATCCCATTTTTAGTAGCGTTGAATCAATGATGAGTTTCATGAGTGATCATGTTGATCAGTGATTTGTAGTTTTGATGTCTATTTTTGTTGCTACTACTACCACTACTGCTAAGGTTGCAGAGGAGTTTTAGGAGTCCTCAAACACTCAGCCAAATTATTTATGTAGCTCATGTTGATGATCCCTTGTCTAGTAGTGGTGATGAGTTTGATCATGATGAGGAGTGATCATGTTGATCATTGATATGTAGACTTGTAGTAGGCCAATGACCCCATAGCTTATAACATTGTTTTTGGACTCTAGAGGCCATTTAGAGCCTCATTGATTATGTATTTTGTTGTTGATATGTATTGCACTCAGTGCCAATTTGATATATTTACCTTTACCTGGTATATAAATGAGAAAACATTGTATATTTTATCTCTATTGGTTTGGAATCATGGTTTTAAATCTTAAAAATAGTTTTTTTCATTAAAAGCTAATTATTTCATGTATTTTTTTAAAGACCGGTTCATTGAAATCTGACCAGTCCCAGTTTGACTGTTTTGGTTTGAAATCCGGTTTGATAGGTGGACCGGTCTGGTCACCGGTTGCGGTTTTTAAAAATATGGTTTTGATTAGCCTCTTGTATTTAACATTGAAAATGACTGACAGAAATGAAGACAAATCAGTGCTTATGATGGATACATGTGATGAAATAAAATTAGAGTCCTCCTTTCTTCTTGTTGCTGATGAGAAATCTAGGGCATTCTTGGATGAAATTGATGTTGATCTGCTTTTTGAAATCAAATAGTGTTAAAATTGGCAACTAGGGCCAAACTCCATGTGTGTCATCTTATTGATGGCTGATAATATTTTTATTAGATTCCTCTCATCGAGAGGTGTAGGATTGATCTAAAGATCATCCGATTCCGATAAGTATTTATGGAGATATGAATTTATTTTGATTATGGAATAATTATCAAGCCGACCTACAACTCATGTAGGCTCAGAAGCCCAACAGTCACATCTATTCAATCATCAACAGTTGTGTATAAATACAGGAGGTCTTTTCCTCATTTGGACTCACTCAACTCATCACATCTCTCTCTCTCTCCTGCGCAGAAAAGAGGCTCTTCTCCTACTGCGCAGAAAGAGACTCTTCTCTCACACGTGTGGAAGGAAGGTGCAGAATTTAGGGCTGCAACTGCAGAACCAAAGTTTGACCAGCGTTGACCATCAGTCTGCCTCTCAGAACTGCGTTGTAGGTGAATCTGGATCTCCTCTGAAGGCCGCATTTTTTGGTGAAGGAATCAAGCCGATCCGACGGTCGGTTTGCAAGATATTGTCTGCCCTAGTTTGGTTGATCTAGGGTTTGCTGCTGCTGATGTAAATCAGATTTATGTACTATTTCTCTCTGTTGAATTATTGAAGATAACGGAAGATTTGATCAAAGGGTTTTCCCACATTGGGGTTTGTCCCTGGCTAGCCGCCACATCTTGTGTCTCTTGTCTTGGCTTGTTTTATGTCGATCGTTTAATGTTCTATCTGCACTTTACTTTATGTACATGTGATTGCTAATCTGTGGATAATAATAAGAAAGATAAGTAAACTGTTATAAGCATAGAACATACCATAACTTAACATGTTATCGGAGGTGAGGTGAAGACAAAGCCTAAGCAAGAGCAAGAGCAATCACCGAAGAGAAGATTGGCAAGGCTATCCTAAAAGAACTATGGGGTCCTCAACACTCTTCCCTACCGAAGACAAGCTCCGTGAGAAAGCTGACTATCACGGATGGAAGATGTCTATCGATCTAACCTTAGAAGATCAAGGAGTGCTGGACCATGTGAGAGGCAATGTTGTTGAGCCTCCATCAAATGCACCCGTTGCTGCCAGGAACAAATGGGAAACCGGCAAAGTCAAAACAAAGAAGATCATCCGGGACTCTATCGACAAGCACTTGGCGGCCTACATCTCCGACCTTAACACCTCCAAGGAAATCTACGATAGACTGGTGAGTTTATTTAAAGTAAATGATGCAAATCAAGTCTTGTTTCTTAGAAATAAGCTGAAGGAAATTAAGAAGGGAAAAGATGAGAGTATGCAAGCATACTTCTTAAGAATCACCGAAATCAGGAACCATCTCCTATCTATTTGGGAGACTATTACTGATAGGGAAATGGCACTGGCGACTCTTGGAGGATTACCATCTGAATGGTACGTGTTCAGGACTACTCTTCTAAACAATACTGTAATTCCTGGTTTCGAGGAATTAATGGCTAGATGCATTCAAGAAGAAACAAGGGTAAAAGAGAAAGAAATACCCATGCCTAAAGGTCCTCCTGCTGCCTTTTCTTCTCATGCTAAGAAAAGAAATAATTCCGGGACTAAAAGAAAGACTGGACCTAAGGGTGGAAGAAAAGGACGATGTTACATTTGCGATAAAGCAGGTCATTATGCAAGGGAGTGCCCTGATAGAAAGGACTCACACTGGGACGATAATCAAAATCCCTCTCATGGCAATCAAAGGAATGGCAAATTCAATAGCAAAGGTAAAAGGAGTGTTGGAAATCAAGGAAGAGGACAACCATTCAAGAAGGCTAGAAATTCCAGGTATGAATCCAACATTGTTGAAAATAAGCAAGATGAATATTATCTACCAGCTGCTCTATCTACCTTTGCTCCTTCGGACTCAATGGGAATTTGGCTCATTGATAGTGGTGCCTCAAGGCACTTCACTGGTTACAAAGAAGTTCTCCATAATCTGATAGAGAAAGAAACTAACCTGGAAATTGTCCTTGGAGATAATATGAAATATCCCGTGAAAGGTGTAGGCAATGTCTCTCTTAAATTGAATCAAGGTAATACAATCCACTTACAGGATGTATTATATGTACCTGACCTCAAAAAGAACCTAGTGTCCATCTCGGCAATGGAAGACAAAGGCTACAAGGTAACCTTCAGCGATGGCAAGGTACGTATATGGAAAAATAATGTTAAAGATGCCTTCACTCTTGGGTTTCGAGTTGATTCATTATATCAGGTCGGTGGAAGTCTGCTAGGTGTCATGTCTTGTGACACATCTCTTCAGTCCGAACTTTGGCATCGGAAGTTTGCCCACCTTCATTATAAAGCTCTACCCAAGTAAGCCAAATGGTAACAGGGATGCCCAAATTCCGAGTAGAGAAAGAAGGTGTATGTCCGGGATGTGCCAAAGGAAAGCTCAAAAGGGGACCATTCCCCTCAAGCCAAAGCAAGACCTCCGATATATTACAGTTGGTTCACTCAGACATATCTGAGGCTGGCATTAAGAGGGAGACTACTACACCATATACTCCTCAGCAGAATGGTGTGGCGGAAAGGAAGAATTGTCGATTGTGGAAGCTGTCTGTGCCATGCTCCATGATCCAAGATTTCCGAAGATTCTATGGGCAGATGATGTAACAATGCCCGATGTGGAGGAACCCATGGATCCGATTGATCCTCCTCCACATGAGCCTTCCTCTTCTAGGAAGAGGCCTTCATGGCTTAGGGGGCTACTTGATGATGCTGAAGGACATGCTGCACCCCGAGGAACCTTCCGTGAAAGTAAGAAACCTAACAGGTATCAGGGACACCTGACCATCATGAGCACGATCATACAAAATGAGCCTTCATCATTCTCAGATGCCGTCAAGCATCAAGTATGGAAGGATGCTATGCCCGAAGAATATGAGTCTATTATGAAGAATGATGTCTGGGAAGTAGTTCCTAAACCCTAGGACAAGACAGTTGTCACTTCTAAATGGCTTTACAAGATAAAGCATGCAGTAGATGGAAGTACAGAAAAGTATAAGGCTCGTTTTGTTGCTCGTGGTTTCTCCCAGAAGGAAGGTATAGACTATCACAAGATATTTGCACCTGTTGCCAGATATACCACCGTCCTCTCGATCATAGCCCTTGCGGCTTCATAAGGATGGAACCTACATCAGATGGATGTCAAGACCGCGTTCTTGCATGGTTCGATCAAAGAAGAGGTCTACGTGGAGCAACCCGAAGGATTTGAGATTTATGATCGAAAATCTCATGTATGCAGGTTGAAGAAAGCTCTCTATGGGCTGAAGTAAGCACCCCGAGCATGGTATGAGAGGATCGATAGCTAGTTGATAAAGTTGGGATTCACTAGGAGTGAAGCCAATCTTAACCTTTACTTTAAGGTTGAAGATGACAAACCTCTCATACTGGTGCTGTATGTGGATGACCTCTTCCTAACAGGCGCAGACCCTCTCATTCACAAATGTAAGAGGGAGTTGGCTTCTGAATTTGAAATGAAGGACCTAGGACTGATGCACTATTTCCTACGACTCGAAATTTGGCAGAAGCCAGGGGAAATTTTCCTATCTTAAGGAAAATATGTGGTGAAGATTCTGGAAAGATTCGGTATGGTGGACTGTAAGCCCGTAACTACCCCGATGGAGCTTGACTTCAAAAAGTTAAGCGGTAGTGCTACTGGACCTGTTTTGCGAAATGCCACCGAGTATTGTCAACTCGTCGGAGCATTAATGTTCTTAGTGAACTCCCGTTCAGACATATGCTTTGAAGTCAACCCATTGAGTCAACATATGGTTGAACCTCACCACATACATTGGATTGGTGCCAAGAATCTGTTGAGATATCTTTGTGGCACAATCACTTATGGGTTAAGATACACTGTCGGAGATGTGAGACTACTTGGATATACTGATGCTGATTGGGCAGGCAATGTGGTGGACCGTAAGAGCACTTTCGGGTGTTGTTTCACCTTGGGATCTGCTTCGATATCCTAGATGAGCAGGAATCAGAAGTCGGTGGCTTTGAGCACCGCCGAAGTACAGTATATTGCTGCTAGCATGGCCTCCTGTGAGGTAGTCTGGTTGCGAAAGCTCTTCAGTGAGCTATTTGGATTTACATTGGATACCACTGTGATCCTATGTGACAACCAGAGTGGGATTCGTTTGTCAAAGAATCCTGTATTTCATGATCGCTCCAAGCATATCGATATCAGGTACCACTATATTCGAGATATGGTGCAGCGAGGAGCAATAAGGCTCCAACATATCGGTACAGATGAATAGGTCGCCCACATTCTGACAAAGCCCCTAGGGAAAGTCAAATTCCTGACTTTCCAAGAACAACTTGGTGTTGTTCAAAGACCCTCTGATGAGGGTCTTGTATGATGCATTGAGCTCTGGGAGCTCCGGGGGGTGCGGGGTACTTCTTGGAGCGACATATGACCACAGGGTGATTCACCATCCCCTGGTGGTATACATGTACACCCCGTGGCGACTATGTAGCAGGATGATTGGTTCTCCTATGAGGTCTGGATGATGTGCTCTCCATGACGACTATGTAGCAGGATGATTAATTCTCCTGTGAGGACAGGATTGATTAAGTTCTCCTATCAAGGCATCCTACCCATGCAGTCTGGGACTCATGGGAAGTACCTCTCATCTGATCAATGAGAAGGGAAATACGGATAGGAACATAGTAGTACCGATGGACGCATCGTTGTATCTACCGTACTCCCTATGCTAGGATGACCTTCATTGATCTGGGATCAATGATACTGGTTTGGGACCAGTTGTAGGAGTTGTACCCACTATGACGCTGACTTCGGGTCGGTTGAGACTGGTCTGGGACCAATGGTACATACTCTGAGACTGACTTCGGGTCAGTGGAGGACTGGTCTGGGACCAGTGAGAGTGGTACATACTATGACGCTGACTTCGGGTCGGTTGAGACTGGTCTGGGACCAATGGTACACTCTCTGAGACTGATGATACTGGTCTGGGACCAGTAGTAGGAGTGGTACCCACTATGACGCTAACTTTGGGTCGGTTGAGACTAGTCTGGGACCAGTGGTACACACTCTAAGACTGACTTTGAGTCAGTGGAGGATGATAATGGTCTGGGACTAGTGGTAAGAGTTGTACCCACTATGACGCTGACTTCGGGTCAGTTGAGACTGGTCTGGGATCAGTGGTACACACTCTGAGACTGACTTTGAGTCAGTATGATACATCCTCGATCATTTCTTCCTCTTCATAATTCGGACAAAGTAGAACAGAGAAAAGCAGACCAGACCAGAACAGGGCAGAGCAGGAAGGATAGAGTAGAGCAGAGCAGGGGTCAAGCTGTACAGGGCAATGCATTTGATGGATGAATAGTAGCGACCGACAGACAAATTGCAGATGGAGTTCTCCCTAGTTGAGAGGGAGTGTTAAAATTGGCAACTAGGGCCAAACTCCATGTGGGTCATCTTATTCATGGCTGATAATATTTTTATTAGATTCCTCTCGTCGAGAGGTGTAGGATTGATCTAAAGATCATCCGATTTCGATAAGTATTTATGGAGATATGAATTTATTTTGATTATGGAATAATTATCAAGCCGACCTACAACTCATGTAGGCTCAGAAGCCCAACAGTCGCATCTATTCAATCATCAACAGTTGTGTATAAATACAGGAGGTCTTTTCCTCATTTGGACTCACTCAACTCATCACATCTCTCTCTCTCTCTCTCTGCGCAGAAAAGAGGCTCTTCTCCTACTGCGCAGAAAGAGACTCTTCTCTCACACGTGTGGAAGGAAGGTGCAAAATTTAGGGCTGCAACTACAGAACCAAAGTTTGACCAGCGTTGACCATCAGTCTGCCTCTCAAAACTGCGTTGTAGGTGAATCTGGATCTCCTCTAAAGGCCGCATTTTTTGGTGAAGGAATCAAGCCAATCCGACGGTCGGTTTGCAAGATATTGTCTGCCCTAGTTTGGCTGATCTAGGGTTTGCTACTGCTGATGTAAATCATATTTATGTACTATTTCTCTCTGCTGAATTATTGAAGATAAAGGAATATTTGATCAAAGGGTTTCCCCACATTGGGGTTTATCCCTAGCTAGCTGCCACATCTTGTGTCTCTTGTCTTGGCTTGTTTTCTGTCGATCGTTTAATGTTCTATCTACACTTTACTTTATGTACATGTGACTGCTAATCTGTGGATAATAATCAGAAAGATAAGTAAACTGTTATAAGCATAGAACATACCATAACTTAACAAAGAACCCTTTCTGGCTATTCTTGTTTGACTGAAAACAACCCTAATGCTGATGAAAATGAATATGGGAAGGCAATAAGCATTGATGAACCTTGAAGAAGATGCCTTGGATTCTAATATGTATTGTGAATAGTATTTTTGGACAGAGTGTTGAGAGAATGAACTCCGAAATTTAATTGAACAGTCACAAGTCCCATTTTTTGAATGTTAATGACCACTGAATTTATGACAAATAGAATAATGTGGAAGGGAGCAGAGTAATAAGTTTCAAGTAACACTCTCTCACTCCCTTGATGATGAAAGTGTTGAAACCATTAAATGGAAGTTGGCAAACAATAGTTTCAAGTCATATATGGTTTATTTTGAGGGTTCTCTTGTGTATGACAAGTCATATATGGTTTATTTTCAGAGATCATTATGGAAAGTGTTGATTTGGGGTAGCATCGGATGTGCTCTAGCCATGAAAATTGGTGGAGGGGCTAAAGCACATGAGATCTCCAAGACCCAGAAATGGTTTGGGGAAATTCCACCTGGTTAGAGAGATATTACAATAATTAATATTTTTAATGGAGTTCCTAAATCTAAACTTAGGAAAATTAAAATATTAATGGGTATTAATATAAAATTGGGTGAGAATGTTCTAAATGACATGGATCAAGCCAAAACTAATCTTAGCCATTGATTAGGGACTTAATATCAGCCGTTGAAGACTCAACAGAAAAAGTATAAGAGTTGGCTTGAGGGTCAGTTAGAGATACACCAAAATTAATCAGTCAGTTCGATTTTCTGGAGCAGGGTTTGCTGAGAGAAATCAAACAAGTGATCTGAGTTGCAGCGACGGGCAGTGAGTGCATAGCAGAGAGTAAGAGATGGTGTCGAAGGACCAGTGCAGAGGCAGAGGAGGCTACACAGAGCCAACAAGAGCCACGCAGAGGGCCAGAGGGATTGCACAGAGGCTACCAGGGCCTGCTTGAGTGACGCAGAGGGCCAGAGAGTCTACGTAGAGCATCAGAAGGCTGACACAAAGGCCAAGAGGGCTGACGCAGAGCCTTAGAGAGGCGTTGGAGAGTTTTTTCGTGGAGCAGACTTGCCGAATATCTGCTTCCGAAGAGAGGTATTACTGCTAGATTGATTTCTCTGTCGGGTGAGCCAGTTTGGCACCTAGTTGTACTCAAGAAATTTGCTTAATAATAAAACCTTCAGAACTGCTGCACCGGTTTTCCCAAGTTGGGTTTTTCCGGGGACGATTGTCCAAAAATAACGGTGTCCCTTGTGTGTTTGTCTATTCTTTCAGTTGATGATCTATAGATGGTTGAGATTGCATTTGTGTTTATTTTCCGTATTTATATGGTTCAATAACTTGTTAAGAAATTAAACAAGTAGGTGAAATAAACTATAGTGCAGTAGGAATTTCTAATGTATTCGATTCAGAAAAATCAACATGGTATCAGAGGGTTGCAGATCACAGGAGAGCTGAAGGCACCAGCGAAATCAGAAAATTTGCAGCAGAAACAGATGTCCCGAGAGATAGAAGTTGTTCATAAGCAAAAAACAGCAGAGAGGAGTGACGCAGAAGGTCTGCGTTATCAGTTTGAGCCAGAGAGAGGGCCAGTGCAGAAGCAGTGAGAGGCAGAAGAGGCTCACGAAGAGCCACGTCATCCTGCTCAGCTAGGTAGGAGTGACGCAGTTGGCCAGAGGAGCAATTCAGCCTCGTCGGCTATCCCAGTCAACCCAGCTGATAATGAAAGGTATGAGGATGCAATTGTTGGCATTATGATACAGGTGTTGTCCTTGATGGAAACTCACTCAGATAAAAGTTCAAAGTGCAACAGGTCAAGAGCAAAGGATTACAGATCAGACTCCAAATAATGAAGAAAGAGAGGTATAGCTGGTTCACTTTGTCCAAGGCATACACGCAGTTTAACAGAACAAAAGTAGTGTATAACATATACACGCACTTTCACAGGAGGAAAAGCGCGTACATGTTGGAAAACCAAGTTTTTGGTCCAAGGTATTTGATCCAAGGTATTTTGGTCCAAGGTAATTGGTCCGAGGCATTTGGTCAAAGGTATTGACCCTAGGTATTGGGTCCAAGGTATTGGTCCGAAGTGGTTTTGGTCCAAGGTTTTGAGAAAGGCCTAAGAGTATATAAGGAGGAGAAGATCATTAGGCCAAAGGGTGCAAGCAATGAGATTCTAAGGAATACTTCTATCTGAAGTATATATATTATGTTGCAGGGTTATGTTTGGGATTGGATCTGAAATTTTCATGTGCACCTTGAGTTCAACATTAGATCAGGAATCATGAGACTTGAAATGACTTATTCTTGAATGATCTGATATTGGTTGAGACCAAATCTAATGTTTTGCGCCTGTTCTACTTGTTATCTATCATGATCTGGGTTTGTCTGAAGTCTGAAATTGCAGCAAAGTTTTGAGTCAAAATTTGCAGATCTATATGCAGGTTTGTCTTAGCCAAAGTGCGTGTACATGTAAGGTCGACTCTTTCAAGTAGCGTATACAAAAAGAAAAGCTTTGTTCAGATCTGACTGATCTATTTGATCAAATTTTGTTGTTTTACTGTTGTCTGTCAATGAAGTCCTCTTAGATCTGAACGTAGAACTGTTGTATAAGGAAATTGAGTTTGATTGATTGAGAAAGAAGGGTGATCCTTGCTGCTATCTGTTTTGAACTCTGTAATATGACAGTAGATCTTCAAAATGTCATTGATTGGTACAGTCTCTAGTTCAGAAGTTTATGATTCAGTATCTTTAGAGATATACGCAGGTTGGGTTAAAGGAAGTAGTGTATACACACAGGTTGGGTTCAACCAAGTAGCGTATACACTCTAATGCATGATTTTAAGGTTACAGCTCGTTCTGGATGATGATGCAGGGTTCTGGGTTCAGCACATTGTTCTGGTGTCAGTGATCTGGTTACTCAGATTAACTGAATATTGGTTGATGCAGCGTAATTTTAAAAGGCTTTGATGGGTCCAATGTGAAAATTTGATGAAACGTGGCCTTTCAGCTTGTGGTGTTGTGATCCAGGAGTATCCAGTCTGAAAATTCATGAAACGTGGTCCCTGGTGGAAGAGTGGAGTTTTCTGTAGGCTGGCACCTACGTACTAGTAAATATATTGGCTAGTACAAGAGCTAGGGGGTTGTAGCTCCCTTCCAGTAGAAGCTGGAAAATGAGATAAGGTTGTAACCTTCTGCAGGTAGAAGCCTGCGTACTGATATGAATCTGCACCAGTACAAGATTGTAAATAGATTTTCTTATTATTAAAAGAAGACAAAGACGACAGCAGCAGGTGGTTTTTACCCACATTGGGTTTCCACCTTAAATCTTGGTGTTCATGTGTGTTGTTTTATGTGTGATGCTTTATTATGCTTTTACTACACTGTCTAATAAATCTCTGATATACTGGTTTAAGCTCAACACATGATAAACTGTCTGAATCACAAGTTCTCTGCATATACGTTGGTTTCTTTAAGCACAGTCGTGTGTACACGCTAGTTCACTTCACTGAAGTAGCGTATATAAATCTGTTTGGGAAATAAAAATTTTGATATGATAACACTGATTCACCCCCCTCTCAGTATTATTTCCAACAATTGGTATTAGAGCAAGTCCTTCAGAAGAAGCTTGATCGCTTGAAGGGAGATACATTAACATGAATAATCAAGAAAGCATGGGATCCATCAAACCGCCAATCTTCGATGGGAGCAACTTTGTTTATTGGAAAATAAGAACCACAACCTATCTACAATCGCTTGGAACGGATGTCTGGGAAATTGTGGAAGGAGGATATACATTTCCAACAGCAATTCCTACAGATACAGCAGGTAAAAAGCAATATGAAACCAATGCCAAAGCTGTCAATATTTTATTGGGAAGTCTGTCACAATCAAAGTTTGTCAAAGTCATGCAGCTCAAATCAGCCAAAGAAATATGGGACAAAATCGTTCTAAGCTACGAAGGAGACTCTCAAGTAAAACGTGCTAAGCTTCAAACTCTCAGAATTCAGTATGAAACTCTTAAGATGCATAGTGATGAAAGCATAGCTAGTTACTTCCTACGTATAGATGAGGTTGTCAATTGTATGAAGAATCTAGGTGAATAAATTAAGGAAGTTACCTTAGTTGAGAAAGTTTTGAGATCCTTGTCTGCTAAATTTGAATCCAAAGTGTCTATCATAGAAGAAAAATAGGATTTGCAGAATATCACTATGACACAGCTTCACGGAATCTTAACTGTATTTGAGATGAGAAAAGGAGGACCATCAGATATGAGAGACGCTGCATTCAAAGCTTCAGCAAAAGGAAAGGAAGAACACAATGAATCAGGACATATTTCAGAAGAAGAAGATGAGGTAAACTTTGTCAAAAAGCTTCAATGGGGTTCTGGAAGATTTAGAGGTAAGTTACCCTTCAAATGCTTTTCCTGTGGCAGAGTCGGTCATTATGCTGCCAGATGTCCTCATAAAGATAAATTTGAAAAAGGAAAGGAATATGCAAAAGGGAATAGAAAACAAGTTGTGAATAAAAGGATTTACTATACTCATGAAGATAGCGATGGTTTATCTAATAGTGATGAAGATGAAACTGGACAAGATTACAGACTTCTCATTGCTCATGACGATGATAATTTTTGGGATGCTTTAGAAGAGGAAGACCTTCATGAAGAAATATCTAAACTCAAAATCTGTTTATCAGAAAAGAATATGATTATAGATACCTTGACATACCAACTTGCTGAAAAAGAAAAACACAATGAAAAACTAGAATATGAAATTGTGGGTCTAAGAAAGGATTTTGAGAAAACGAAATCTCTCAATCTTAGATTTGCTAAAGGATCAGAAACTTTAAATGAAATTATCAACGTTCAACGTTCTCCTCTGATAAAGACAGGTCTTGGATATACTGAAGAAGCATCTCAATCACAGAAGTTGTCAACCTCCACCAAAAGCTATCTTGATGCAGCAAAGACCAGTGAACAGTATGACAATCGTCAGCAAAGGCATAAAGCAGATCACCAGGTAAATCAGACTCAATTTACTCCAAGGATGAATAGAAGCCACAACCAACCTCAGGTAAATCATACTCAATTTGCTCCAAAGATGAATATCAATAGAAACTACAATCACCAGGTCAATAGATTCGATAGTCGCAGGAACTTCTTTAATGGGAAATGTTTTTCATGTCATAATTTTGGACACAAAGCTGCTCAATGTGTTGCTTACAAAACCATCATGACTAGAGAAGCACGAAATCAAAGGAATGTAACAGGGATCAAGAAAAGTTCCTATAATAACTTTTCTCTTCTTGAAAATGAAATAGAATGCTCAATCTGTAACAACTTTGGTCATGAAGAATCTGAATGCAGGAGCAAATTTTGCAAACGTCTCAAAAAGAGCAAACTCCATTAAATCCCAAGATATGGAGAAGGAAAGAATCTCAAACAAAAAGATGTGATATAGCCTTGTATGCAGAAGGACAAGAAAATCAGTGGTACATCGACAGTGGATGCTCAAAACACATGATAGGTGACAAAGAAAAACTTCACTCATATAATGCCTTAGAAAAGGAAAAGAATGTCTCATTTGGAAATGACACTCCTGCTATCATAAAAGGTAAAGGCTTTGTTTTCTTGAAAGAAAAGGTTAAAGCTGGAAATGTTATGTATGTAGACAATTTAAAGCATAACCTGTTGAGTGTCAGTCAAATGTGTGATCAAGGAAATGAAGTGGTGTTTCGATCAAACGATGTGTTTTTTGTGAGCTTGAGACAGGAGAGACCGTGATCAAAGGTACAAGAACTCCAAACAACTTATACATACTCAAGGGAGGACAACAACAGTGCTATCTAAGAAAAAATGATGAAAACTGGTTGTGGCATAGAAGATTGGGACATCTAAGCCTTGTATGCAGAAGGACAAGAAAATCAGTGGTACATCGACAGTGGATGCTCAAAACACATGATAGGTGACAAAGAAAAACTTCACTCATATAATGCCTTAGAAAAGGAAAAGAATGTCTCATTTGGAAATGACACTCCTGCTATCATAAAAGGTAAAGGCTCTGTTTTCTTGAAAGAAAAGGTTAAAGCTGGAAATGTTATGTATGTAGACAGTTTAAAGCATAACCTGTTGAGTGTCAGTCAAATGTGTGATCAAGGAAATGAAGTGGTGTTTCGATCAAACGGATGTGTTGTTCGTGAGCTTGATACAAGAGAGACCGTGATCAAAGGTACAAGAACTCCAAACAACTTATACATACTCAAGGGAGGACAACAACAGTGCTATCTAAGCAAAAATGATGAAAATTGGTTGTGGCATAGAAGATTGGGACATCTAAGCTTTTCTCAAATAAGAAAAGCATGCAGATTCAAGGTTGTTCGTGATCTTCCAGATATCAGCATCCCAGAAAATACAATATGCAAACCATGTCAAATCGGCAAGCAAACCAGAGTTCACTTCATGGAAAAGGAAGGGTCAGCTAGTAAGCCTCTTGAACTTGTCCATACTGATTTATGTGGACCATCAAGGAAAAAGTCACCTCGTGGAGAAGAATACTTTATTTTGTTCATTGATGATTTTTCCAAAATGTGTTGGATAGGTCTTCTAAAGCATAAAGATGAAGCTTTTGAAAAGTTCCAAGCCTTCAAAGCTTTGGTTGAAAATGAATCAGATCGAAAAATCAAATGCCTCAGATCTGATCAAGGAGGGGAATTTACCTTAGATGAATTCTTTGACTTTTGTGAACAACATGGAATAAAAAGGCAATTCTCCACCGCAAGGACTCCTCAGCAAAATGGTGTGGTTGAAAGAATGAACAGAACAATTCAACAAATGGCTCGAGCTATGCTAGATGAATCTGGAACTCCTGCAACCTTCTGGGGTGAAGCTGCATTCGTTGCCATAACTATTCTCAACCAAGCAAATGTTCGGGTAAACAACACTCAAACTCCACATGAACTTTGGTATGGTAAGACTCCTACTGTGAAATACTTTAAAGTTTTTGGAAGCAAATGTTATATCAAAAGGACTGATGAAAAACTTGGTAAGTTTGAACCCAGAGCAGATGAAGGTATTCTTCTTGGTTATTCTTCCAGAAGTAAAGGATATAAATGTTATAATAAAAGACTTGGAAAATTTGTTGAAAGCATTGATGTTGTAGTTGATGAAGCATGCAAAAATCCAAAACAGATAAAATCAACAGAAGATTATGACAATGAAGAAGATAGGGATTATTTTCCCACATCAATTCAAAATCATATTGAAGAAGAAACCAATGAAGCACCAGAAGAAGAGATAATGGTAGAAGGAAAGACTTCGTCTAGGTATGTTCAGAAAAATCATCCAGAAACTCAAATTTTAGACAAAAAAGTGGCAGGTGTACAAACAAGAAGAACTATTACAGGGACCTCAAGCTATCTAGCATTACTATCCTCCACCGAACCTCAAAATGTAAAAGAAGCATGCAAAGATGAATGTTGGGTCAAGGCCATGGATGAAGAACTTGAGCAAATTGAAAAAAATGATACTTGGGAATTAGTTCCTAGACCTCATGATAAAAATATTATAGGAACTAAATGGATATTCAAAAACAAGCTGAATGAAAATGGATAAGTCATTAGAAACAAGGCCAAACTTGTTTGTAAAGGGTATGCTCAACAAGAAGGTATAGATTTTGAAGAAACTTTTGCACCTATTGCCAGACTTGAAGCCATAAGGATGTTTCTTGCTCTTTCTAGCTTTCAAAAATTCAAAGTATACCAAATGGATGTAAAATCAGCCTTCCTAAATGGAGATTTAGAAGAAGAAGTTTATATTGAACAGCGAGAAGGATTCATTCTTGGAAATGATGCAAAACTTGTATGCAGACTCAAAAAGGCCCTCTATGGTCTGAAACAGGCTCCAAGGGCCTGGTATTACCGCCTTGACAAATATCTACACCAACAACGTTTTACAAAAGGTTCAGCAAATAGCAATCTATATACAAAGATTGAAACTGATATATTGCTAATTATTATTGTTTATGCTGATGATATCATTTTTTGTAGCAATGAAGAATCCATGAGTCAGAATTTTGCTTCAATAATGGAGCAAGAATTTGAAATGTCCTTGCTTGGTGAACTAACCTATTTTCTTGGTCTACAAGTTCAACAAAATAAAGATGGTATTTTTTTTCACAAACCAAATATCTCAAACAAATCTTGAAAAGGTACGGAATGGAAGATTCTAAACCTGTATGTACCCCAATGGTAACAGGATGCAGTCTCATCTCAAATGATGAATCGGCAGCAATACATCAACCAACTTACAGATCCATGATTGGCAGTCTGCTTTATCTAACAGGTACCCGACCTGACATCATGCATGCAGTAGGAATAGTTGGAAGATTCCAAGCAAACCCAAAGGAATCACACCTTCAGGCAGTCAAAATAATTTTCAAATATCTTCAAGGAACTCAGGACTTTGGTTTATGGTATCCTAGAGATGCAGATCTTACTCTTCATGCATATACAGATGCAGATTGGGCAGGAAGTGTTGATGACAGAAAAAGCACTAGTGGTGGTGCATTCTATATGGGTTCCAGGTTAGTGTCTTGGTTAAGCAAGAAACAAAGTTCAATTTCATTATCTACAACTGAAGCAGAATATGTGGCTGTTGCATCTTGCTGCACACAACTACTTTGGATGATGCAAACCTTGCAGATCACATATACTCCACCCATTTCCATTCTATGTGATAATACAAGTGCCATCAGTATTTCAAAGAATCCAGTCATGCACTCCAAGACCAAGCACATACCCATCAAATACCATTTTCTACATGAACAAGTGCTTGAACAAAAGGTCAAATTGGAGTATGTTCCCTCCAAAGAACAGGTTGCTGATATATTCACTAAACCATTGCCCAGAGAAACATTTGAATATCTCAGACAAAAGCTGGGAGTAGTTGCTGCATCATCCTGTTGTTAAATCTAATTTTTCAGAGAAAGGTTATTATACGCATGTTTCATGAAGTATAGTCGCGTACACACGTGGGTTTCTGTGGGTCAAGGAGCATATATGTTTTTCAGACAAGAAAAACAGTGGGGCAGGCTCTGATATGGGTGCTATGTCTGATGTTGATGATTACAGTCTATTGATATGCTTTGTTCATTAATTTTTATCTAACTGACAAAGATGCCTTGATCATTGACTTGTTAACAATGCACAGGTAGCACAGGTTCAGGGGGAGCATTAGCCTTCACTCGCATTCTACATTGTTGGCATTATGATTGCTGAGTCCAACTATGGCTTCAGATATTTATACCTTTTGTTGCTTAAGTCATGTAAAAGTCTAGGGTGTGATATGTCTTCTCATACATTTGAATGAGTCCTATTGGACAAATGATGTAATTTGTATCCCCACTTTGCATAAGATGGATGATGTAATTATATTTTTGTCATGTATAAACAATTGGTATATCCCCACTTGGTTGGGAGATGGATGTATGTATGAGTCATTGGTGATAGGAAGGTCATACTCACATAGTTGAGTTATAGAGTCATGTTATTCTTTTGGAGAATATTTTTGCAAACTCTGCTTGTGCTCAGGGGGAGCATGGACAGTTTCAGTGCATCTCAACATGTACAAAGGGGAGCTCAATCAAACAATTTAGCATATACTCAGGGGGGGCATGAACAACATAGGGGAGAGAATATCTTGGTCCACCCTTTGCCCTTGATGTCAAAGGGGGAGAGTGTCTTGGTGTTGTTGTTGCCATCAAGTCCAAAGGGGGAGATTGCTGGCATTATGATACAGGTGTTGTCCTTGATGGAAACTGTTGTCCTTGATGGCAACTCACTCAGATAAAAGTTCACAGTGCAGCAGGCCAACAGCAAAGGATTATAGATCAGACTCCAAAGAATGAAGAAAGAGAGGTATACGCTAGTTCACTTTGTCCAAGGCGCGTATACACGTGGTTAACAGAACAAAAGTAGCGTATAACGTATACACACACTTTCACGGGAGGAAAAGCGCGTACATGTTGGAAAACCAAGTTTTTGGTCAAAGGTATTGACCCTAGGTATTGGGTCCAAGGTATTGGTCCGAAGTGGTTTTGGTCCAAGGTATTGAGAAAGGCCTAAGAGTATACAAGGAGGAGAAGATCATTAGGCCAAAGGGTGCAAGCAATGAGATTCTAAGGAATACTTCTATCTGAAGTATATATATTATGTTGCAGGGTTATGTTTGGGATTGGATCTGAAATTTTCATGTGCACCTTGAGTTCAACATTGGATTAGGAATCATGATACTTGAAATGACTTATTTTTGAATGATCTGATATTGGTTGAGACCAGATTTGATGTTTTGCGCTTGTTCTACTTGTTATCTATCATGATCTGGGTTTGTCTAAAGTCTGAAATTGCAGCAAAGTTCTGAGTCAAAATTTGTAGATCTGTACGCAGGTTCGTCTCAGCCAAAGCGCGTGTACACGCAGGTTCGACTCTTTCAAGTAGCGTATACAAAAAGAAAAGCTTATGTTCAGATCTGACTGATCTATCTGATCAAATTTTGTTGTTTTACTGTTGTCTGTCAATGAAGTCCTCTTAGATCTAAACGTAGAACTGTTGTATAAGGAAATTGAGTCTGATTGATTGATTGATTGATTAAGAAGGAAGGGTGATCCTTGCTGCTATCTGTTTTGAACTCTGTAATATGACAGTAGATCTTCAGAATGTCACTGATTGGTACAGTCTGTGGTTCAGAAGTTTATGATTCAGTATCTTTAGAGATATATGCAGGTTGGGTTAAAGGAAGTAGCGTATACACGTAGGTTGGGTTCAACCAAGTAGCGTATACACTCTAATGCATGATTTTTGAGGTTACAACTAGTTCTGGATGATGATGCAGGGTTCTGGGTTCAACACAGTGTTCTGGTGTCAGTGATCTGGTTGCTCAAATTAACTAAATATTGGTTGATGCAGTGTAAGTTTAAAAGGCTTTGATGGGTCCAGTGTGAAAATTTGATGAAACATGGCCTTTCAGCTTGTGGTGTTGTGATCCAGGAGTATCCAGTCTGAAAATTCATGAAACGTGGTCCCTGGTGGAAGAGTGGAGTTTTTTGTAGGCTGGCACCTACGTACTAGTAAACATATTGGCTAGTACAAGAGCTAGGGGGTTGTAGCTCCCTTCCAGTAGAAGCTGGAAAACGAGAGAAGGTTGTAACCTTCTGCAGGTAGAAGCATGCGTACTGGTATGAGTCTGCACTAATACAAGATTGTAAACAGATTTTCTTATTATTAAAAGAAGACAGAGACGACAGCAACAGGTGGTTTTTACCCACATTGGGTTTCCACCTTAAATCTTGGTGTTCATGTGTGTTGCTTATGTGTGATGCTTTATTCTGCTTTTACTGCACTGTCTAATAAATCTCTGATATACTGGTTTAAGCTCAACACATGATAAACTGTCTAAATCACAAGTTCTCTGCATATACGTTGGTTTCTTTAAGCACAGTCGCATGTACACGCTAGTTCACTTCACTGAAGTAGCGTATATAAATCTGTTTGGGAAATAAAAATTTTGATCTGATAATACTGATTCACCCCCCTCTCAGTATTATTTCCAACAGCAATGGCCAAGGCAAAGTGCATAATCCTTGATGGGGTCAAGGATCATGTAGTTCAGCATATTACCGAGAAGAATACGGCAAAGGAGATGTGGGATACCTTGACAACATTGTATCAAGGCACTTCCGTGCAGAGGAGGATGCTATAGGAGAATCAGTTGCGGTCGTATCAGATGCAGAAGGGGGAGCAAATAGATCTATTCCTCAGCAGGTTGCAGGAGATTCAGGACCAACTTACTTCCATAGGGGTCACGCCGGATCAGGGGTTCATGGTGAGGACCGCCCTGAACGCAGTCTCCAAGGAATGGGAGACATTCGTCCAAAGCATTTTGGGCAGAGCGAATCTTCTAGGTTGGGAAGAGATGCGGGTAGCTCTTCGCCTAGAAGAGATCAGACGGCTGACCAAGATGGGAAGTAGCAGCAAAGGAGGTCGAATCAAGAAAGAGGAGGAAGAGGATGCAACTCTGGCATCTACGGGACAGCAAGGGAAGAGGAAGAAGAAGGACACCTCCAAGATAAAGTGCTTCCATTGTGGGGAGCTGGGTCATTATGAAACCCAGTGTCCCAAGAAGAAGAATAAGGGAGAAGCTTTCGACTCCAAGGCAGTGTCAGCTAAGGTGGAGAAGGAAGTAGAGACTGATGATGACTGTGCCATGAGTGCTCATGCACCTCTAGATAAGAGGTGGGGAGACATCGTGCTGTAGTCAGGAGGACTACAGAAGGTGGGGCAAGATCCTTGAGGTACCCAAACTCTTGGATCATATCTGGCTACGGGAGCCCCGAGAGACAGTAGCAGGATGACGGATGTCGATAGAAGCAAGATGCAGATGGAGTGGAAGAACAGTGCTAGAGTGCAGGGATCTGTAGCAGCGCAGTGAGGGTTGCAGCAGTGCGAGAGGCACAGAGGAGGTTGCAGCAGTGCAGAAAGGCACATAGGTGTTTGCAACAGTGTGAGAGGCACAGAGTTGTTGCAGCAGTGCAGAGGCAATAGAGGGAGCACAGAATATCAACAAAGGGAGCTTCAACATCAGGAGGGCTTCTAGCCTGACAAGGATGTCAGTAGTTGGGTAGATCAGTGACTTACTTCTCAGTAACTGAGTTGCAGTGCAGCAGTAGCAATGGTAGTTCTATGGGCAGCACGATGAGAGAGAGCTCCAGTGCAAATGCAGTGTTGGGAGGAAGGACCAGCAGCAGCACGGATGCAGAAGGAGCTACAGTACAGATGTAGCAGTGGTAGTGGCATAGCCATGGGTAGTAGTAGAGGAGGCAGCAATGCAGAGGATGTTGGGCAACAGGCTAAGCATCAACACAGGTACCGGTGTCAAATGATCAGGGTGATGTTCAGTGTTGGAGCATTACTAGAGCACATTCCTCGCTAAGAGGGAGTGTTGATTTGGGGTAGCATCGGATGTGCTCTAACCATGAAAATTGGTGGAAAGGCTAAAGCACATGAGATCTCCAAGGCCCATAAATGGTTTGGTGAAATTCACCCGATTAGAGAGATTAAAATAATTAATATTTTTAATGGAGTTTCTAAGTCTAAACTTAGGAAAATTAAAATATTAATGGGTATTAATATAAAACTGGGTGAGAATGTTCTAAATGACATGGATCAAGCCAAAACTAATCTTAGCTGTTGATTAGGGACTTGATCTTGGCCGTTGAAGACTCAACACAAAAAGTATAAGAGGAGGCTTGAGGGTCAGTTGGAGATACACCAAGATTGATCAGTCAGTTCGATTTCCTGGAGCGGGGTTTGCTGAGAGAAATTGAACAAGTGATCTAAGTTGCAGCGAGGGGCAGTGAGTGCATAGCAAAGAGGTAAAGATAGTGTCGAACGACCAACACAGAGGTAGAGGAGGCTACGCAGAACTAGCAGGGGCCACGGAGAGGGCCAGAGGGATTGCGCAAAGGCTACCAGGGCTTGCGTGAGTGACGCAGAGGGCCAAAGAGCCTGCACAGAGCATCAGAAGGCTGACGCAGAGGCCAGGAGGGCTGACGCAAAGCCTCAGAGAGGCGTTGGAGAGTTTTTTCGTGGAGAAAACTTGCCGAATATCTACTTCCGAAGAGAGGTATTACTGCCATGTTGATTTCTCTGTCAGGTGAGTCAGTTTCGCACCCAATTGTACTCAAGAAAGTTGGTTAATAATAATAAAACCCTCAAACCTGCTGCACCGGTTTTCCCAAGTTGGGTTTTTCCGGGGACGATTGTCCATAAATAACGGTGTCCCTTGTGTGTTTGTCTATTCTTTCAGTTGATGATTTGTAGATGGTTGAAACTACATTTGTGTTTATTTTCAGTATTTATATGGTTAAATAACTTGTTAAGAAATTAAACAAGTAGGTGAAATAAACCAGATAGTGCAATAGGAATTTCTGATGTGTTAGATTTAGAAAAATCAACAGCAAGGAAATATGCTCCAACAATGAAGATTCCCTGCAAAACTCATTGTATGACAATAAGAGTTTTGCCTTTGAAAATAACAGAAACACTAAGGGCATTAATGAACATGAATTTGAATTTTGGACAATTCATTGAGCAACCTAGCTATACAAAAGAGATAGTCTCTAGTCAAGAATAGGAGTACAATCCAGATTCTTGTTTGACTGAAAACAACCCTAAAGCTCATGAAAATGAATATGGGAGTAAACATTGATGAACCTTGAAGAAGGTGCCTCAGATTATACTACTAGTATTTCTGGCTGGTGTTGAGAAAATGAACTCTGAAATTGAATTGCATAGTCACATGTCCCATCTTTTCCATGTTAATGACTGCTCAATTTATGATAAATAGGAAAAGGTAGAATGGGAGCAGCGTAATAAGTTTCAAGTAACACTCTCTCTGTGAAAATTCCTTGATTGAAATTTCTAGATGTTATTCTCATAACTATTAGCAGTTTAATTTTTTACGACAATTAACGAATAATTCACAATTGCAATCTACACCATAAAAAAGTTGTGGAAACTAAAAACCAGGAACTGAGAAATAGATGCACACACATAAAAATCGACACAATAATTTTTGGACTAATAGTCCCCAGAAAAACCCCAAAGGGAAAACCGGTGCAGCAGATGAGTGTAAAATTCCTAATCCTCAAGGAACCCCTACTGCAGCAAATCTAAATCTACTTCACCTACTTGATTTTAATTACATTCATCAAGTTATTCTTAATACTTAAATAAATTACTTCTGCAACCTACACTACTTTAATTTGATTTGCATGAAACAAGGAAACTGAGCAAAGAACAAGATACATAAGATATAGTTATTTTTGGACAAAATAGTCCCCGGAAAAACCCAATGCGGGAAAACCGGTGCAGCAGCTCTAAGGGTTTATTATTATGCAAGAGAAAATTCTGAATACAAATCTAGGATGCTTCAACTAGCAATCCTTTACAAAGAAAATACTGGACAAAAGACTGGTGAAATAATCTCACCCTGTCACTGGAGAATCAGTGACTGATCCTCAGCTCTGGGAGGCTCTGCGTCACCTTCTGATGGCCTCTGCGTCAAACTGCGTCACCCTGGGCAGCTTTTGCGTCACCCCTCCTGGGTATTACGCTGCCTCTCTACTCTGGATCTTCTACTGGCTGAGAATTCGACTTTCTTGCCTCCAGTCTCACACCCTGGCTTCCAACACCTGAACTTCGAATTCCCTCTGCAGAAACTCGACTTCCCCTCACTGACTACGCTGCCTCTGCATCAGCACTACGTAGGCCAGTGTCAGCCCTCCTCTGGACGTCTTCTGTCCTTTCTCTACCTTGTATTCTCTGGAAAGTCCTTCTCCCGGAATCTCACTGCCCCTCTGCTACAAGATCTCCCCGATCGATTTTCCTCCTGAGAACTTATCACCTTAAAAAATCGATTTCCTCAATCTCTTTGTGTGTTTCTAAATGAACCCCAAGCCTCCTTCTTATACTTTTCCTATTGAGACTTCAGTGGCCGAGATTAAGTCTCTAATCAACGGCTAAGATTAAAACATGACTTGATCTGCCTTCTAGATCATTCTCACCCATATTTTGATTAATACCCATTAATATTTTAATTTTCCTAAGTTTAGACTTAGGAGCCTCATTAAAAATATTAATTATTTTAATAAAATACAATCCGGGTGGAATTTCACCAAACGGTTTCGGGGTTTTTTAGAACTCGTGTGCCTTAGCCTCTCCACCAATTTTCAAGGCTAGAGCACTTCCAATGCTACCAAAAACTAACAATGAGGGTTTATTTTATTATGTAGCAAAAATGGAAAGTACAATATCTGGATGCCCAACTAGCAATCCTCCAGCAAAGATCTGGCAAAAACTAATTAGGAGAAAAATTCTCCCTCTGCAGAATAACGCAACCTCCCTCTGGCCTGCTCGCACTGCTAGCCTGCGCAAGTCTGGACGACCCCTGAAACTACCTCCAACTAGGTCGTCTAGCCTCCTCCTACCTCGGGAAAAATTCGCTCTGCCTTCCAGATGATCTTTCCAGCCTCCGACAACTGAAACAAACCCACTCAAGTGGACTAACTAACTCGCACTGCTTGGTCGGCTTTCTCTACAGAATATTTTGGCCTCTCTTTTCCTGCCTCTCCGACACTGGAAAACTACTGGGAAACTCCTCAGGAATTCTCTTTGTTACTCCCTCTCTCTGATGCTTTCCCTTTGGCTTGAACTCTTCCTTCGCTAAATCTATGTGCACTAGGTAGCTCGATCTGCCTAGCTCTCTCTCTCTCTCACAACTATGTCTATCTCCATCCCATCAACTTGCTCTTATAATCTCTCATTAGAGCTTCAACGTTCATGATTAGATCCTCAACAACGGCTAAGATCATCTTAGATTCGATCCATGTGAGTCTCTAGAGCAGTCTCAGTTATCCTTAATTAATCAATTTTCCTAAGTTAAGCTTAGCATTTTTTTAAGTATTGATCACTTAATTTAGTTACGGTGTTTTGCAAGCTTAACTCGCAAAACCTTTTCAATGTTTTGGAGATCTCGTGTTCCTTAGTCTCTTAGACACAAATCGAGACTAGAACACATGTCTGATGCTACCAAAATCAACACTCCCTCTTTGCGAGGAAGGTGTTCTCTCACAAACATCTCCCCTCTGTAGTTGGACCACATTGCTGACATTTGCAACAACCTGTCATTGTCCACCAAGCTACTGCGCATACTCTGATTCATCTACTAACCCTTTAATTGAACCATTTTGCATCTGCGTTGCTGCTGACACTGCAGTGTGCCTCCCTGCACTGCTACCAACTCTGCCTGTGTTGCATCTGATCTCATGTTGTTGTTGTTGTTGCAACTAAGAACTGATCTATTGTCCCTGCAATTGGCTTCTTCAACTATCCCTTGAGTTTCTCACTGCAACTAGCTCTGCTCTTTCTACTAAGTATCTGATTGCACCCAACTGTCTTTGCGCCTCTCTAGTATCTGACTGCAACTAGCTCTGCATTGTCTCTTAAGATCTGACTGTGCCTTGCTGACATCTCGATCCTCCTGCTACTAAATACTATGGGCCCCTGTAGCAAAGGTAATGATCCATAAGGAAACACCTGTCCAATGTTGTGCCTCCTCAGACCCTGCCCGATCCTGCAACTCTAAAGCATCATGCTCCTCCTCCATCTGGAGGTATAGCTACTATCAATGCAAACTCCTCCAACCTAGAGGTCAACTCATCTATCTCTACCGAAGTTGTTGTCTGTTGCTGCCCCTTCTTGTCCTTCCTTTTCAGACATTGGGTGACATAGTGACCAAATTCACCACATCCAAGGCATTTGACCTTTGACGAGTACTTCTCCTTCTTCTCGCCTCCCTTTGAGCTTTGTCCCTAATTGGGAATTTTCTTCGCCTTCCCTTTACTCGCAAGGGCTATATTCTCCTCTTTCTCAACCTTCGGTCCTCTGTTACTGCGGCTAATAGTACCCTCAACAAGACTAAGCCTTAGCTCCTCTTATATGAAGCCACTCCAAAGACGTCGCCAATTTGGTAGTTGGTCTCGTCTAGTGATCCCCTGAACTAAGGTCCTCCATTCTTTGGAAAATCCATTTATAGCAACTGAGATCGAGAGTCATGCCTTCACCCTTTAGCAGTTTTGTGGTCAATCAACTTCTCTTTGAGAATCATTCTACAATTTTTTGATGGATCTCGATATAGCTTCACAACGGAATTCCCCAGTCCTTTGTTGTTTCCTTCTCTGCAATATGCGGAACAATATGATCTCAGACTACATTCAAGACCACCCTCTTTGTCTTCGCCATCCCTTTCTAGAAGGCTGCAAATTGTTGTGGATTTGTTGGTTCTGCCATGACATTTGTCACAAACTCCTTCAAGCCATGCTCATCCAATAGGAACTGCATTTTGGCTTTCCAGACGCCAAAATTTGAGGCTCCGTCAAGTCTATCCTGATCTTTGAGACATGTTGTGGCCATCCCTGTAAAAACTCAAAAACTAAGAAATAAACAGAAATCTTCTCTCTTCCCTGCGGCCCTGCTTCTGCTACTCGCACTTCCTGAGGAAATGCGCAGATTTGCTACTACTTGCCTCCAAATGTCCTTCTCCAGTACTCTCATTGCCTGTTACCTCAACTGGGAAACTCACTTTACCTTCCAAATTCCTTCGGAAACCGGCACATGTACTGTTGCTCCTGAAGCTCGCATTGGCTAACTGGCAAAACTGCTACGACCTACTACAACTAGAAATTACGGATCTCCTCCTCAAAATTGGAAACTGGAAACCCTCTGAGAAAATTGGAAATCTCCTTCAGTGTGTTTTTCTCTTCCTGTCCCTGCACACATCTGCAGCAAAACTTCTGCACCAAGATAAGCTCAACGAATCAACTAATCTGCTCACTAGAACTCTCTATCTAGCAAATCCATTGCCCACTGGAATTCTAGTCTAGGCAAATTGAACTTTTCCTGCACTCTGCCTCTGGAAATCGATTTTTGCCCAACAATTCGCACTGCCTAGTTGGTCTGCACAAATATGGAGAAATTTTGCTCAGATCTTCCTATGAACCTTCACAATTTTGCTTCTCTCACTTCTTAGCCTCTGATCTAATCTTCAATGCGCCAATACCATGTGAAAGTTCCTTGATTGCAATTACTAGATATAATTCTCCTAACTGTTAGCAGTTTAATTGTTTACAACAAATTAACGAATAATTCACAATTACAATCTTCACCATAAAAATATTGCATAAAATAAAAACCAAGAACTAAGAAATAGATGCACACACAAAAAAATCGACACTAATTTTTGGACTAATAGTCCCCTAAAAAACCCCGAAGGGAAAACCGGTGCAGCAGATGAGGGTTTATTTTGTTATGCGGCAAAAATGGAGAGTACAGTATCTGGACGCCCAACTGGCTATCCTCCAACAAATATCTGCAAAAATAATTAGGAGAAAAATTCTCCCTCTCCAGAATAACCCAGCCTCCCTCTGGCCTACTCGCACTACTAACCTGTATGGATGGCCCCTGAAACTACCTCCAACTAGGTCGTCTAGCCGCCTCCTGCATCTGGAAAAATTTACTCTGCCTTTCAAATGATCTTTCCGACCTCTGACAACTGAAACAAACCCTTCCCGGCAACTCGCTCAACTGGACTGGCTAACTCGCACTACTTGGATAGCTTTCTCTACAGAAGATCTCGACCTCCCTTTTCCTGCCTCTCTGGCACTGGAAAATTGCTAGAAAAATCCTGCGGAATTCTCATTGTTGCTCCCTCTCTCCGATGCTTTCCCTCTGGCTCGAACTCTTCCCTTGTTAAATCTCTACGCACTGGGTAACTCGATCTACCTAGCTCTTTCTCTCACAAATGTGTCTATCTCCATCCCATCGACTTGCTCTTATAATCTCTCGCCGGAGCTTCAATGGCCATGATTAGATCCTCATCAATGGCTAAAATCATCTTAGACTTGATCCATGTGAGTCTCTAGAGCATTCTCGATCATCCTTAATTAATTCCCATTAATTAATCAATTTTCCTAAGTTAGACTTAGGCAATTTTTTAATTATTGATCAATTAATTTAATTAAGACATTTCGCAAGCTTATCTCACGAAACCTTTTCAGGGTTTTGAAGAACTCGTGTTACTTAGTCTCTTAGACACAAATGGAAACTAGAACACCTGTCTGATGCTACCAAAATCTAACACTCTCACTCATTAGAAGGCGTTGAAACCATTAAAAGGAAGTTGGAAAACAACAATTTCAAGTCATATATGGTGTAGGGTTCTCTTGTGTATGAAAATTATGATCATTATGACAAGGAAACATGCTCCAACAATGAGGACTCCATGAAAAATTTATTGTATGACAATACGAGTTTTTCCATTCAAAATGACAGACAAACCAAGGGCAATAGGAATTTGGACAATTCATTGAACAACCCAGCTATACAAAAGAGACAGACTCTGCTCAAGAATAGGAGTACAGTCCAGATTTCATGACTGATGTATTCAGTGGCTGGCATGGGGGACATATGTGCAATAATACCTACAATCCTGGTTTGACAGATCAGCCCAATGAAAATCTCTAACAGAAATTAGACCAACTTTGATTTTAAAAAGAAGAATTGTGGGGGGAGTTTACAGATTGATGAAAATACTCACAAACCAGGAATTGAAGATGCTTTTAGAAGGGATGATGATGGTTCAGGTCCATTCAAACAAGATGAAGTTTCAGAAGCAATGATCAGAATGCATGGTAGAGCTAATACTAAGAACACAAGCTTGATTGATTTCAAAATTATGTTGGGTAAGCTTATTCGAAAGTTTGTTTCAGCATTTGAGGAAGATGGAGCTGGTCTCAATTCGAACCAGATGGACATCCTGATCAACAAGTCAGAGTTGAATCAAATTTTTTACAATTAGTGTATGGTCAACTATCCTCATGAATGCTCTGTCCCCAAAAAGGAAAAGGACTTGTGACTCTGAAAATTTTAGAGCCTCGTACCAAACTTGATGGGTATTGTGTTTGCATTATGCAACGATAAAATAACAGAAACACCAAGGGCATAAATGAACAGGAATTTGGACAATTCATTGAGCAACCTAGCCATACAAAAGAGACAGTCTCTGGTCAAGAACAGGAGTACAGTCCAGAATCTTGTTTGACTGAAAACAACCCCAATGCTCATGAAAATGAATATGGGAACAAACATTGATGAACTTGAAGAAGGTGGCTCAGATTCTACTACTCGTATTTCTGGCCAGAGTGTTGAGAAAATGAACTCCGAAATTGAATTGAATAGTCACAAGTCCCTTTTCCATGTTAATGACTGCTCAATTTATGATAAATAGGAAAAGGTGGAATGGGAGCAGCGTAATAAGTTTCAACACTTTCTCACTCCCTTGATGATGAAGGTGTTGAAACCATTAAATGGAAGTTGGAAAACAACAGTTTCAAGTCATATATGGTGTAGGGTTCTCCTGTGTATGAAAATTATGACCATTATGACAAGGAAACGTGCTCCAACAATGAAGATTCCCTGCAAAACTCATTGTATGACAATACGAGTTTTTCCTTTGAAGATGACAGACAAACCAAGGGCATTAATGAACAGGCATTTGGACAAGTCATTGAACAACCTAGCTATACAAAAGAGACAGGCTTTGTTCAAGAACGGGAGTACAGTCCAGATTTCATGACTGATGTATTCAGTGGCTGGCATGGGGGACATATGTGCAATAATACCTACAATCCTAGTTCGACAGAACAGCCTAATGAAAATCTGGCAAACAAAAATTAGACCAACTTTGATTTTAAAAAGAGGAATTGTGGAGGGAATTTACAGATTGATGAAGATACTCACAAACCTATAATTGAAGATGTTTTTAAAAGGACGATGATGGTCCAGGTCCTGTCAAACAAGATGAAGTTCCAGAAGAAATGATCGGAATGCGTGATAGAGCTAATACTAAGAACACGAGCTTGATTGATTTCAAAATTATGTTGGCTAAGCTTATTCGTAAGTTTGTTTCAGCATTTGAGGAAGATGGAGCTGGTCTCAATTTGAACCAGATGGACATCCAGATCAACATTCAGCATTTGAGGAAGATGGAGCTGGTCTCAATTTGAACCAGATGGACATCCAGATCAACATTCAGCATTTGAGGAAGATGGAGCTGGTCTCAATTTGAACCAGATGGACATCCAGATCAACAAGTCTGAGTTGAATCGAAATTTTTACATTTAGTGTATGGTCAGCTATCCTGATTAATGCTCTGTCCTCAAAAAGGAAAAGGACTTGTGACTGAAATTTTTTACAGAATCATACCAAACTCGATGGGTACTGTGTTTGCAATGATAAAACACACCCCCCCCTTCTGTACCTACAACACATCTTCAACAATAGGGATGGAAATGGCATTGGACACCCGTACATAGCAACAGACCATGTTCAGAATAGTTTAAGGAAGAGAGGGTGCCCTAACTCTTTTTCAGACTAAAAATGACAAAGGTCCCACCTTATGAGTACCCCAACATCAATATATCCATGTTTTGCATGATCCTCAAGCACAGGGGAAGAAGGCATTGCATTTATTAAGTATGGATAATTTGTGTTTGGTTGTATGTGCATGTGAATGGAACAAGAATCTGAGCTTCTCATATGCTCCTAAGAGAATCCCACATCCCCAAGTAGGAGCCTATGTTACCACTTAAATCTGTGCATACAGTTTAGATCACAGAACTCAATAGGATATGAATCAATTATTGGCTTTAATGGTTGTTGCCCTCGGGGGTTTGAACCTGATCAAACAGTTGTGGAAAAGGTAGGGAACACAGAGGATAAGCGGAAAGATAGTTTTTAATTGAATGTGACTATTCAGAAGAAAGAACATTATTAAGCAGCATTTCTCCAAGAAGTACAGGCATATCCCATATTGGATTCAAAGTTGATATCAAAGCATCTTTATGGGAAAGCACATTTGCATGAGGAAGGTTGGAAGACTTGGAGATGCAACTCCCAATCTTTTGACTTTGTACAGAACACCCTTACATTTGAATATATGGAAGATAGGCAGAGCTATCGTATTTTCATGATGGAGGTTTGGTTGCATGATGATCTGACAACATCAAATGTGATAATTCATTGGGATTCCAAACAGTTGGTCCTGATTGACTTTAGCCTTAGTTCACATCTTCATTGCTAGAAGATAAGGCCGTGGATTTACATTGTTCTGGAGAGAGCATTGTTGTCAATGCATTCTTCTAAAAGGAATGTTATGGAAAGGGTTCTTGCTTCCTACAGAAAATCAGTAAAGCAATGGTCAGATGTGTTGAAATTTGACACGGTCTCTGAAAAAGTATGCTAGATCATTTTTCTTTTGGAGATTGTGAACAGATTAGTAAATTGAACACGGGAGTTGTAGCTTAGGCTGGCGATTTTATGAAGGATGGTGTTCGTGGTCAGTGATGTTTACATATGCAAAGGTTTTATGTGCACACACTAGGAAAGTAACATGCATAACTGTTTCCAACTTTACAATTTGACTGGTAGTGTTTCCGAAGACTGTGTTGTTATCTATTGAGACCTCAGCAGCCTTGAATTTGTGAAGCAGCTGTCAAAATCCCCACCGCCAGATCCAGCTGTACAAGCAAATGAAATGACTGGTGAGGTGTTAACAACATCCACTACTGTGCTTGCTGCATGGAGCATAAATGGTGATTGCTTACCTAAATACTTCACATTGTCACAATTACCTTCAAAATTTACCATTTCAGTAACAAGTTCAATTCTTGCAGATAGATCATTGGAGAGAAACAAATTGGTATATAACCGGTCATCAAAGTGTCTAAATCTATGTAGCAGCCGCAGCCCTTAAATCCACGGTCAAGGTTCACATGCATAAAATGTTAAAAATGAGGTATAAATATGGGAGCCTTTATGAAGAGGTGAAGACGGAACAAAGTTATGGATATTATTTCAGATCAGCTAGGAACTGTAGCGAGCTCAAACTTGGATTTTGATTCAGCTTTTATATATATATATATATATATATATCCATTCTAAGGGAATTTTGGAAATATCACTTACTTTGGAAGCCAACCTATATGTGTCCAGACTCCAAAACCCGGGGCTGACTTGTGTTGGCAGTATAGAAATATGTATATACCTCTGTGGAGCGCCTTGTGATGGTTGGCCTTGTTCAGTGAGCCTTCTATGGGCTTGAACGTGGGATGTTTGGGGTCTCATGATTCATCCCAGAAGGCAAATCAGCAGACTTGTGAGGCTTTTTCATACTGGGTTGTTTCATTGTTTGTCCACGTTGGAAAGGGTGTGAGCTTTAGAAGGGATACAGGATCCTACATGGAAGGTTTGGAGACAAGTGTCATCCTTATACATGGGTTCGTGAAGCTGAGCTGAGAGGGATATGGGTACATATCTTGGAGAAGTGCTTAACCTGGTTGAATTATTCAAATATGGAGTTGATATGCAATTGTCTTTTTGAGGTTGCATCCACTTTTAAAGGAAGACTCGATGATTTTGATGAAGCAGACACACCATTTGGGGGTATTGGAAGCTGGGCATTCAACTAGGAAGCCCACTTAACAACCTTGAATGAAGAGGTATGTGACTTGTGTGCCCACGTGGAAAGACAGAGAAAGACTTGATTGGAGGATCAAACATTGCTAAAGGGCTTCTGCAGGCTGGATGCTATGCAGTGGAGAGTTGGTGAGGTGGTAGTGGCCCATCTCCCAAGTTCCACAAGGCTAGCACTTATTTTTGGAACTTTGAGCTAAGGTGTTGGTTTGACGCATTAGTAAATTACAGGGCAAAGGAAAGTTCAACCCAAATTATAAGATGAAGAGCTGGCCCACAGGTTATGATTCATAAGATACTTATTGGTTTTATAATTTAATATATCTTGAAGGTATATATTTATCAGTGTTGTTAAAATCGCGATAAAATCGCGATTTTTTCAAAAAATCGCGCTTTTTTCGGAAGACCGCATAAAACGCGCGTTTTATCCCAAAAAATCGCCGGATTTTTTTTTAATGCTTTTTTCCGAAAAAATCGCGATTTTTTCCGAAAAAATCGCCGAGGGCGCGGGCAGCGGGCTTTTAATAAGAAAAAATGAAATTTTTTAAGTCATTTCTGACTGTCGCCGCGCGGAGGAGGAGGAGAAGAGCTGAAGGGTTTGGGTCGACTTTGGGAGCGAATCCAAGTGTTTTTAGGAGAAATCCAAGACAAGATCACCAATTTGTCCATAAAAACGGTATGTAGATTAATTTTTTTTTGTTTTGCTTCTTTAAAAACTTTGTTTTTCATTGTTTTTAAAGAATTTTTTTGTAATTTTTCATTGATTTGGGATGGGTAATTTGTTATGACTATGAGAACCAATTTTTTATTTTATTTTTTTCATTTTTTTTAAACATTGTTTATGTTTTTTGAATTTTCATTGTTTTTTGGCATTTGCCATTGGCATTTGGTTGGGTAACTTGGGTTTGGAAATTGGGATTTTGGAAATAATTAACTTGTAATTTTGTAAATGCTAAATTGTAATTTGTATTATGTAATCCTAAATTCCTATTTCCTAATCCTTATTTTTCCATAGGTTTGCAAATTCAAAATTCAAAAACAAACATGCCAAGGAAATTGGATCCTTTCTGGGAATATGGTGAACCTAAAGCTCCGAATGATAGACAAAACTTGAATTGCAAGTTGTGTGGAAAGGAGATAAGCAGGGGGGTGTACAGGTTGAAGTACCACCTTGCACAAATCCCTGGACGTGATGTGGGGCCCTGTATAAATACAAATCCTGAACTTATCCAAAGAGCCATGAGAGCATTGGGAGAATTAGAGCAAACTAGAGAGGCCAAAGAAGAACTCAAAAGGCAACTAAGAAGGTCAGCTGAAGGAAGTGGACCAAGTGGCACTGGTTCTACTGCAGCGTCAGTCAATCCGGTAGCTGCATCATCATTTTTTGTTCCTCGAACCACACCTGGTTCACAACCAACTATCGGTTCAATGCTAAAAAGAACTGAAAAAGAACAAGCTGATAGGTTGATGGCAAAATTTCTCCTCTGGAGTGATATTCCTTTCAACATTGTAAGGAATAATCCATTTTTCCAACCTGTTGTTGATGCTATTGCCAGTGTTGGCCCGGGGTACAAAATCCCTTCTCTTCATGATTTCAGAGGCCGGATTCTGCAAGAGGAAAAGCGTGACTGCACCCAAAGATTGGAGGATTTTAGGGCATCATGGGCACAAACAGGATGCACTGTTATGTCAGATGGTTGGACTGACCAAAAGGGGAGAACCCTTATAAACTTCTTGGTTAGTTGTCCCAAGGGGACTATGTTTATCAAATCTATTGATGCAACTCATCAAATCAAAGATGCAAGAACTTTATGTGATTTGCTGGATGTGTTTATTTTGGAGGTGGGTGCAGAAAATGTTGTCCAAGTCATAACGGACAATGCTGCAAATTATGTTGCTGCTGGTAGAATGCTTATGGACAGGCATCCTACTTTATTTTGGACACCTTGTGCTGCCCATTGTATTGATTTGATGTTAGAGGACATAGGGAAAATTCCCTTTGTCAAAGATATTGTTGACTCATCAAAAAGCATCACAAAATTTATATATAATCATACATCTGTGCTTAGCTTGATGAGAAGATTCACCAACAACAAAGAGTTGGTGCGCCCCGCCATTACACGGTTTGCGACGAGTTTCATATCTCTTCAATCCCTTTTGAATTCTATGTGGGATTTGAAGAGAATGTTTCTTTCAGAGGAGTGGCGTGCTTCGTCAATGAGCCGCAAACCAGAAGGAGAGGCGGTATGCAGACTAGTTTCATACCAGGAAGACTTCTGGGCGGGAGTGCAGGAGGTGTGCGCCGTTACTGAACCTTTGGTAAAGGTTCTTCGGTTGGTTGATGGTGAGAAGCCCACAATGGGCTATTTGTATGAAGCCATGGACAGGGCCAAAGAAGCCATTCGGTCCTACTATGATGATAAGGGAGATGATGGGTTTCAGAAACAACTCCTTCTATGGGAAGTGATTGATGAGCGATGGAACAACACACTCCATCGTCCCATTCATGCTGCTAGGCTTTTCCTGAACCCTGCATTTTCTTATGCATGTGGGTTTGATTTTGATGCTGAGGCCGTGGAAGGATTATTAACCTGTGTCCAGAAGATGGTGAGATCTCCAGAACAACGTATAGAGATCTCTAGACAAATTGAGACATATAAGATGTCAGGTGGCACATTTGGCTTTGAGATGGCTGTCACTGATAGGACGATTAAAATGCCAGGTATTTTTTAGTTTGTACTTTGTAACTTTGTTTCAAATTTCATTGTCTCTTCAAATTCCATTTTTTTCTTATGTTTATTTAAAATTTTATTTGTAATTTTGTTGTAGACGCATGGTGGAAGATGTATGGTGGCAGAGTACCCCTTTTGCAAAAGCTTGCCGTACGCATCCTCAGCGAAACATGCAGCTCCTCAGGATGTGAGCGCAATTGGAGTGTATTTGAAAAAATACACAACAAGAAGCGCAATAGGTTAACACTTAAACATTTAAAATATTGCAAATTTCCAAATAAATTTTTGAATTCATTAAAGTTTTAAACAATATTTTTTTTATAATATTAATTATTAATTATTATTTCATGAACTTTGTACAGGTTGGAGTCCCATAGACTTAATGACATGGTCTATGTCTACTACAATCTTCGATTGTGGGTGAGACAACTAGAGAGGACACCTGATACGGAAGCCATCTCATTGGATGGGATTGACACCACTGCTGAATGGAGGGTTGAGACCGAGAGGCCTCTCATGGATCCCACTGATGATTGGTTAGTGCAGGATGAGGGGGAGGAGGAGGGGGAGGAGGAGGAGCAGGAGGAGCAGGAGCAGGAGCAGGTGGAGGAGGAGGAGCAGGAGGAGGAGGTGACACCGCCTACCCGGGCTACCACTACCACCAGTAGAGGACGTGGTCTCCGTCTACCTCAGCCTCCTGTAGCTGCTACTACTAGTTCTTCAGCTTCTAGAGCACGTCAGACTCCACTGCCATTTCCACCAGCACAGGCACCAGCTTCTACATCTAGAGGGAAAGAGAAAGTTGTGCCATTTTCTCGCAAGAGGGGCAGAGGAAATCAATAGGATTAGACTTTCATTTTATTGTATATGACATTATGACATGATGAGATACATTATCATATTTTTTGTTGATATTTTGAGGCTGAGTTGGGACTCAGGACTTACTATTCAGGACATGATTCAATGTTATGTGTGATTTTAGCTCTAGAAATGATATTAAACATCTTATATATTAGTTTTTTTATCATATTTATGTGTCAATGTATTTATTTTATGTTGTAGATGGTTTAGATATTAAAAAAATTGAAAAAAAATGAATATTTTTGTGCCAAACGCTTTTTTCCCGCTTTTTTCCGCTTTTTCCCGCTTTTGCCGATTTTTTCCGCTTTATTCCCGGCGCCGATTTAATCCCGATCGCGCTTTTAACAACATTGATATTTATGAAGTTACTGTATTATAATAATTATATATATAATTTTATCTATCTTATATATAACATAAATTATATAAAAATTAATTTAGTTATATCTATAAAATATTAAAAGTTTATTAATATAAACTCTATATATTAATAAATTATAAATGTTGTGAATTACAAGGAGGAGCATTTATTTTTGGAACTTTGAGTTTAGGTGTTGGTTTGATGCATTCGTAAATTACAGGTTAAAAGAGAGTTCAACCCAAATTATAGGATGAAAAAATGGCCCACAGGTTATGACTCATGAGTTACTTATTGGTTTTATAACTTAATATATCATGAATGTATATATTTGTGAAGTTACTGTATTATAATAATTATATATATAATTTCATCAATCTCATATATAGCATAAAAGATATAAATTAATTTAGTTATATCTATAAAATATTAAAAGTTTATTAATATAAACTTTATATATTAATAAACTGTAACTGTTGTGAATTACAAGTAGGAGGTCACAAGGTCAAGGCCTCACTCGATGTCCCTATTGGGTTAGGTTGCCAAATCTGTAACTTGTTGGTTTACCAAAGTACCATCCTCAAAAACAGGAGTGCCTGAAGGGACTAACTAGTATGCAAGTAGTGGGGGACTCCAAAATCATAATAGATAGGGTGAATGGAAAGAATACACTTAAAAATTTAATGATTTACCTCTATAGGGAATTGAATAAAAGCACAGATAAGATGCCAAAGGAAGCTTTGTCCCTTTGAGAAGAAGATCTAATATATACTGAAACTACTAGAGAAAGAACTTCCCAAGAAAAAGTCCATAACCTATACTGAGAGGAAAAAAAAAATTCAAATGACTATTTGTCCGATGTTGTTTTAAATGGACATTGTTGTAGTTTATAATAGCTTCATGTTGTTCTTGTTAGGTAATTGAGGTCATATGATAAAAAAAACTAGCATTCGTAGAAGTAGGAACACTTTTGGAGATTTTTTTTAAGAAGTCTAAAGAAAGAGAGACTTTTGTCTCCAAAGTGTGAATAAGGTACACAAAAGGTACCTGGTACCTAGCCACATATTTTGACTTCTCCTTGAAATATCAAAAATATTTTTTCTTGCGAAAAAAAGTTTATGGTATTTTTAGCAAAAAAACTGAAATACTTATTCATCAAAATGAATAGCTTTATGAGGAGGCTGATATGGTGTATTAGTGTTAATTGCATTGACACGTCAGTATAATTTCACTGATTGTGTTAGATTAGTATTAGTAACATAATAACCAAAAATGCTTCGAATTATCTATATTTGTCAAGTATCCACAATCTATCAAGAGATGAGACAAATTTTGGAAGCATGATGACAAGCTTGATCACTCAACTCAAAGGGGGACCAATTCTTCCTACACATATCTACCTCCCAATCCTTCACATGTCAGCTCTTACCAAGGTACAAGCACATCATATGCATATCCACATCTGCATCAACCGGTGCTAGGGTCAATTATTTTTAAACCTAGTACACTATCCTTATCCATTGCCTAGCGCTCTAGCCCCACCAACACCAACGGCTCAACCTCCCTTTCTCCCACCTTCTCTACCACAACAACAACCACATCCACAGAATCAAGTGTATGCTCAATAGAGTACTACCCATCCCCCCAGCCCCAAGAGAAGGAATAAAGGGAAGGGTAACCAAAATCAACAATCTCAAGATAATTAGGGCAATCAACATCGGCAACCTAATGCCCCTAAGGGTGACCAATCTAGTCCCTTAACCCAACAACAGGGCGCACGACCCAAGAAAAACAAGGATCTTAGAACTAATAAACCTTGTACCTGTTGCAGAGTTTTTGGCCATTATCCTCATGAATGTCCCCTTTTACCTCAAATGCATCAAGCATGGGAAGCTCAAGCCTCTAGAGGACCTCAGCCCACTACTCCACCTCCTCCCCCTGCTGCTTCATCGCAACCAGCAATGCTTACCAACCCTTTTCCACATAAAGGATATGTGGCTTGACTAAACAACCACAATTTTACTACTTTATTGCAAATTTTTAGTCTAAGTTCACTAAATTTCATGTCAGCGATAACATGAAAGCTATGTTAAACTTAAACATATTAACACATGCCCTTTGCAAATTTTAATGTCAATGATGGAATAATCTTTTTCTAATATTGAAGGTTTCTTTTATAAATAAATAGATGAATTTAATTTTTTCTTTTCAAAATAGCCTAACTCGCCAAAAGTTATATAAATAACCATGATTCATTTAAAATTTGCTATGAAAATGAAAAGATTAGAAAAAAAATTTAACTCTATGAAAATGTTAGCTAACATGTCTAACATGGAACACCATTAAAATTTCAAAAACACAAAAACATGCCTAACTTGTCAACTACAATGTTATCACTTTACAACAACCCCTTGCCAAAAACACCAACTATAACTTAAAAGCTATGATAAATTTAAATATCATAACATATACCCTATATTGAACTATATTCAGTTTAAATATAAATATATTAATCTAAGTCCATATACACATATATGTTAAATTTAAATTATAATGTTAATTAAAAAGAATCATTTTCTAATATAGTAATTTTCTTTTTTAATAATCTAACTCACCACAAAATAAATTTAGTTTTGTCTTTTTAAAATAATCTAACCCACCAAAACATAAATTTAGTTGTCTTTTCAAAATAATCTACCCAACCAAAAATTAAATAATTAATATTATTTAGTTTTTTCTTTTCAAAATAATCTAACCCACCAATAAATAAATTAATTATATATATATATAAGAGTGGCGTAATAAATTAAATAATTAATATTATTTAGTTTTTTCTTTTCAAAATAATCTAACCAGCCAAAAGATAAATTTAGTTGTCTTTTCAAAATAATCTAACCCACCAATAAATTAATTAATTAATTATATATAAAAGGGTGGCGTAATAAATTAATTATATATAAAAGGGTGGCGCGGCCAGCCCCTGCCCGCACGGGCATGCAACCATTCTAACCCACCAATAAATTAATTAATTAATTATACATAAAAGGGTGGCGTGGCCAGCCCCTGCCTGCACGGGCATGCAACCATGAATTGTAAAGTAAATATGGCAAGCGTCTGTTTATTTCTTTGCTCTGGCTAGAATACTTGTTCTCTGCGTCTAATTAGAAGGAAAAAGCTTGTGCCCTCACCGCATGTGCGATCTTTCCACTAGCGATGTAGAGCCACCTTGATAGACCGGCAATTACCATGGTTAATTCTGTTTTGTTTCAATCTGGAGCGAGTTTGGTTAGGCTTGGTACCAGCTGCATGGGCTTCTCAGTCTGTTAGGGCGAGAGTCTGGCTCCTTTGCAATGGAAGACATTGTGCCTGGTGCATGAGCGGAGTGGCAATTGCATTGCAGAAGGTGTTCGTTGGTCGCGGTGTGATACTCCTATTCCTTGGTTGTCGGCGCTCCCTCCAATATTACAGCCTTCGAGTTTTAAGCCTCAGACAAATGCCCTGTCAAGGGTATTCCTTGAATCCCTCACATGTAACGTCAATTCTGGTTCTAGTGAACTGGTTGGTCTCTATTTTCTGGGTATTATTGTTTTGGTTGGGTTCGGGGTATATGGTTGGCGGCTTGAAGCCAGCAGTTTGGCACTACCTCTGGTCTGTGGTGAATCTCCAAATCCTTTGATTTCCAATTCTTCTGCCCTAGGTTGTTTTCTGGTCGTCTTCCTACCGCATTCTCTCTTTCGGCTTGATTTGGGCACCCTTTGCGTCCATTCCCTTGTCCCTGTAAATCTTTGTGTATAGCCCTGGTGTGTGTTCCTTCTACTCAACATGCCACGACAACATATGAGAAGCCGCTGTGGAGGGGGAGTCATGGCCCCCAGAGTCGGAATCGCGCCCAGCAACAGGCACAGGAAGCCGTAGACATTGCCCTGTTTGGTTGTCCCTCTAGAAACCCATAACGAGACTCGTCACCTTGAATTCCTTATTCCTATGGCCTGCCAAGTTTTTTCTGATTCGGAGATATTGGAAGAGGTTTCTCACTGGGTTCCTAACACTGGATTCAGGGTTCCTAACACTGGATTCAGGGTTCCTAACACTGGGTTCCTAACACTGGATTCAGGGTTCCTAACACTGGGTTCTCACTGAGTACCTCAACTCTATAATTCTCTATATCTCTTTATTGGCACGCCAAGTGTTTTCTGATTCAGAGATACTGGACTGGAGGAGGTTTCTCACCCGGTTCCTAATACTGGGTAACTCAACTCTATATCTCTTCATTGGAAGATGAACAAACATGAAGACTTTGTTGGGCAGGGTTTGGCATCTCTTCACTGGTAGATGAAGACTTTGTTGGGCAGTCTTTGGCAGAACAGAAGGAAAAGTGGAAAGGTATGACATATCTTTCTGGTTTAAATCACATCAAACAAGTTCAGATATTATCAATGTGTTTGACTGAAAAGACTGGATGTCAAGCTAGCGCATTCAGAGAGCCACCTTCAGTGTGAGGCTGACCCTCCAACTCCTCCAAGATTGAGATCAAAAACTCTGCACCAGTCTATGTCACAGCGTTCGTCAAACTTCAACATTGAAGTTCGAATATTCAAATTCGAAGTTCGGCAGACCTGAACATTTCAGCCAATTTCAGTGTGAGTTTGAATGTTCAAGTTCGAAGTTCGGCAGACCTCAACGAAATGTTCAGATTCGTCTAGGGTTCAGCCAGGTTCGACTTAAGCTTACGGTCCTTTGTTTAGTTTGGGAAGGGTTGCCAATTTTGTTAGCTCCCACCTGCACCCTACCATTGTTTTCGGGCATTGTCATCGCCGATGAAAATTCCAGTCACGCAGTGTATGGTCCGAGGATCTTTCTCCAGTGGTTCCAATGAAAAATTTCATCGATGTTGTGTCCGGTTCAAGAGTCTTTCTCAACTGGCATGAGGAGAACGACCACTTGTCTAGATTCGAGTAAAGTGCCGGTTGTTTCGATTCGAGGAAAGTGAGGGTCGTTTTCTGTTTTCTTTCTTCTTTCTTAGGAACACTTGCCACTTGGCACATAGGCCCAGCAAAAAGCCGTAAATATTGGGGAATGATTAGATTGGGAATGCCCTTCCCGTCAGCGGTGAAGCGAATGGGTTAAGTCGTAAGTGTATTTTAAATTTTCAACATATAAATATGGGTTCACGATAAATATGTTGAAATTAATTGGATTTTAACGGATAAAGTGTGTTCGAATCGCATTATATATTTAAAAATAATTTTATTTAAATTATATAAATATATAAATATAAGGAGTTTTTTTGTTTTTATTATTTTTTAAATGGTTAACCTCATCTGAAACTTGTTAAAACGTTACCCAAACTATGTGACCTAGGAGCTAAAACGTTACCCAAACTATGTGACCTAGGAGCTAGTTACTTTAGTAGTTACTTTAGTAGGATCTTGATTTTTTTTGTAAGGTTTAGTAGCAATTTTTGTATTACAACATGGTAGTAGATAGAATTGTTTTTGGTAGTATCTATAGTCAATTAAAATTATCTGCTAGTGACAGATTAAAACTGCCTATAAAAAAACTCATTTAAGGGTAGCTGACTAATTTACTATGGTATCTGACTAATTTACTATGGTATCTGACTAATTTACTATGATGTGTTGATATTTTAAAGCAATATAAATATTAATTTATAAAAAAAACTCAACTTATCATAAAATGAACAGACAAAAAATACTAATATATTTTGATATTTTAATATTATAATGCAATATAAATATTAATTAAAAAACTAAACTTATCATAAAATGAAAAGACAAATAAGACAAATAAAGTACTTGTCAAAGCTTATGAAAATGTAATCTAACATGTCTAGTACATGAATTTATCTTGGTATTTTCACAATAATCTAACCCATGGAGAATTAAAAAAATAACCATAATTCTATTTTAAATTTAATAAAAAATCCAAAAAAACTTGAAAAATGTAATAAAGAGATATGGCTTTTTCAAATAACCTAATTTATCAAAAGTTAAATAAATTAATTTAGTTGTCTCTCACATTAATAAAACGGGCTAAAATAAAAAATAACTATATACATATGAAAAATAATAAAAAAATAACCCTATTTTAATTAAAATTATCCCATTATTATTTTGAAAAATTCTAATAATTTAATTAAAAATATCCAAAATTAAAAATATATAATTTAATAGATATTGCCAACTAACCAAATCCACTAGTTCATCTAGAACCTGCGCAAAATACTCTAAGGATAAGGATGGAAGATACTGCCTATACTGGGTATGTTAATATACACTACACCTAGAACATCTTAAGTGAACTTGGCACTCCAGATACCACTAACACATACAAACCATATTCTCACTAGGTTATAATGTTTTTTTTTTTTTGTACTTTTTGTATTAACACTCTACCCCTACAGCTTTTTAAGAAGTGTACCTAAGCACCCCATATCCCTTTAACATAAAAATTGTGATGTGTGGTTTAATGGTAAGTAAGTCCACAAGACTCTGGTGTAAATTTTATTGAGTATAATGTTTTGTTAGGAACTCCGTTTATGGAGTAGACTCCTTTTATTAATGAATCTAGTTTCTTGTTAAATCATAAGAATTTGATATATATGGGTGGCAGGTTGTTGGATATACTCTTGGTGTTATAGTAACATGTTATAGTAATGGCAATAATAGTTGATGCTGGGTCTCCCTTAAATTAGTCCAAACAATTACCAAAAATTAGTCTAAACAATTACCAATCCACCCTAGAGTAAAAAAACCATAGTCTCACTAAGAAGGTATGGTAAAAAAACCATAGTCTCACCAGGAAGGTTATGACGTTTCTGTACTTTTTGTATACACCAAACTTTGAGTCAAGGAATACGATTTAAAGTTGGGTTAATTTTGCAAAAACAAGGAAGAAAATGGCATGCAACTAACACTGTACGGAAGAAGGGTGAGAGTGTCCCACCCGCGTCGAAGCCGAAGCTAATGCTGCACCGGAGAAGGTTTGTTGAGGCTGTACTGGCGAGAACGCCTGCAATTGCCCACATCATACAGGCCAATTGAATTTCCACATTTGGAAAATGAGGCGATTGTTCATCTTCTGTTTTTCCTCCGCGTAGCTCACCTACAAACCATCCAGCGAGATAAGAGAAGATAAAGATTGAAAAAGAAAGATTCAATGAAGTATTGAACTCAAGCTCTATCACAAGAGCAGAAAATACTGCAAAAACCCAGAATCAATCGAACCATCAAAAGCTGAAAACGATTATTATAGATTAATTTTTGGGCAAATGGCAAAAAAATTTGCTGAAAAGGTACTTGGAAATTAACTTACAAGAAAATAGGGAAAAATTGCCGTCAATGCTAAATTAAGATTAAATGACAGGCAAATGGGGGATATCATGAAAAAGGAGATTAAAATATGGATAAATGGGAAAAACATGCGGAAATGGAGAACAAAAATATGAAAACAAACTTACGTTTACGCGCCAAAACAATTTTCATAATTTCCTCATCTCATTTTGTCCCTCAATGCCGGCTCCGCCTGCAAGGCACTGTGATCAGGGTTCATTTCAATATCAAAAAATTTAAAGAAATTACAGATTCAAATTAAGTCCAAAGATAAGCAAACCTGGCTTTATAGAGATCCCAAATCAGAGATTCATTTCTATCTGTCTCTGGCTGTATAGAAATCAGGAATCAGGGATTCATTTCTATCTGTCTCTCTTCTGCTCTGCTTCCCGCAACAAAATAAAATCGGAGGACCAAACAAAACACACAGAATAATAAAAAAGAAAACATATCCAGAAACGCCAACCACAACCCAGATCAAAAATGAAAAACCTGATACTCAAAAAGGACTGTAAAAACCAATAAATAGGCATGGCCATGCCATGGACCAAAAAAATAGAACTGCAATAAACCCAGACCACATAGGAGAGCAAGGAAATAAGTATGAAATGCAAGTGTTCGATGTTGGGTGTTTGCAAAGGGCTTTATACCCTTTCTATTTCAAACGGTCACAAGCTTTTTTCATCTATATGTTGAATTTTGTTTTATCTTTAGCTCCACCGCCATCGCATTGTAGGTCAGTCGGTCACTATGGACAGTTGAGATATTCGGATGGATACAAACAGTTTAAAGAATATCGGGCTGGAATGTCTATGCTGCATGTATAAGTCCATTACATAAATTATTTTTTAAATTCTAAGACATGATTTATTTTGGTGTGTTTTATGCAATTATTTTGTATATTTATTTTGTATATTATTTGGTATGATGAAGCATAAAAGGCTTTAGGAAATCCATTATGCAATGTAAGAGTATGAACTTAGATCCGTAACTCAATCCATTATGGAATGCAATGAGATTAGATCCATAACTCCGGACTTATTCAACTCTTAGTAAATCCAAATTTAAAATAGATATAGACTAGTTTTATTCAACTAATTTAGAACCGTCTAACATTAGAATATTTTAAGAAAGAAAATGATTAGATATGAACTTTTAATCTCATGGTTTACATAATATTTCATACTATAACTATACTGATGAATTAAATATGATTTGATTTAATTTAATTTAATATATATATATTCATTTTTTTTATTTCTTAAATTTATAATTAATTTTATACATAAAAATAAAATTTTTATAATTTTATACATTAAAAATTATTACAATGTTGGGTCACTTTGGGGTAGGAAAAAATTTGGCTCATCTACAAAGATTTTGTTGTTGGCCTTAAATGAAAGAAATTGTAACCAAGTATGTAAACGCGTGTGTGATCTGCTCTATTTGTAATCCCACCAATAAAAGATTATGTTCCTTCTCTTACTTGGGAGAGTATCTCCATGGATTTTGTAAGGGGATTTCCTTGGTCAAAAAGGGTTCATGAATACTTGCATGTAGTAGTGGATAGGTTTAGCAAGATGTGTGTCTTGATTCCATGTAAAAGGCAGATTACTGCAGAGAAAAATGCTTAACTTTTCTTTTAGCATGTATGGGTCCATTTTGGACTACCCACATCCATTGCCTTGGATCGAGATTCTTGATTCCTTAGAGAGTTTAGGCCAAGATTGTGGAGAATAATGGACACCAAGATAAAGTCGAGTATAGTTTTCCATCCACAAACCAACAAAAAAATAGAGGTTGTTAACAAAACTATGGTTCATTTGCTCTGAGGGTATTGCAACAAGCATCCTAAGTTGTGGGATGAACAGATACATTACGCTGAACATTCATACAATAGGGCTTTGCACTCTTCTACTCAAAGTTCACCATTTGAGACATTCTTTAGCTACCTGCAAAAGTCACCCTTAGATTTGATCTTTGGGAAGGACAAGGATTCCAATAAACAAAGTAGGGAAGACAAAACTCGCAAGTTCATTCAAAGGATCCAAATGAAACCTCAAACAATGTAGGAAAATTTGGAGAAGAGTTAGGCACAACATAAATCCTGACATGACAAGCACAAAATTGATCATCAATTTTAGGTGGGAGACTAAATATGGATTCACATCAGCAAGGACAGGTTGAAGGGAGAAGACAAAAAGTTGAAACCAATCAGATATGCTCCATTCTGGCTTATATGAAAATGTATTTCATAGTCAATGTAGAGAACTTGAAACTTTACGAACCTCCCATGATCATGGATCGAGAGGAGAGTAGTCAAGTTCCACCAGTGGATGATTTCGCTCCATAATACTTAGACAAGTTGCCTGAAGACATTGGCCTATACAAAAGAACCATGACAAAGAGATGTGGAGTACCTTCGAATGGGTTTCAAGGAAAGCATCCCAGCAAGGCGCGATGGATTGAGAAGAAGAAAGTGAGGGAGTAATTCCCTGACCTACCTGTTGATTGATAAGTCTTTTGGAGGCCCAAAAGCTTCTCAACGAGGAGGATTGATCCAAGAGTATCCAAAAAGGTGCAAAATTTTTAAGTCCTTAAATCTTAGAAAAACCAGCACCAAGTCGTAGATCTCATCGAGATGATTCCAACGACGTGAACAACACCTTAATTCGAGTTCGTATGACAAAGTTACGCTCATATGAATTTTGGCACAAACAACAAAAAAATTGTGTGTGGGTGGGACCCACAGGGTGCCACATGGCACTCCCACATGCTACCATGTGACAACCTAATCAACAGGTATAGTCAACAAATGGGGGACCCACAGTTTATGTGGCATACTGACATGACGACATGTCACATTACGAGGCACATAGTTGGAAGTGTGGTGGCCTAATCCCAGGCCACCATGTAGAAACACCCGATTGGCCCAGTTGTTTCAACAATCACAAAATATCATTTGGGTGGACAATTCATGGGTCGAACCACTAACCTCGTCAATGTTGCACCTGACCATATTTTGTTGCACCAACAAACTCTGTTGATAAATATGAACGGTGAAATATATTTAAACAAAGGCCTTGTTATTATATTTAAAAAGGGACCAAAGGTCCATAGGTTTGACCCCGGGACCCCCGTCCAAACCCCAACAAACAAACATGTTTGACCCGGGGACCCCCATCCAAACCCCAACAAACAATAACTACCCATGAAAATGCCAACTAGGAATTGCATCCAATGTGGACTACACAACATGTAAAGCACATGGGTTGAATGGGAGCACGATGTATTATTGTTATGGTATATGGTTATCACATGACTATATTTAATATAACCAACACACAACAATATAATGTAAAACAGGAGGCCTGTGGGTTTGACCTAGGGAGCTCCCCAACCACATGACTTATTTTAAACTTGCCAACCAGTCCGCCAGTGGAGCAGGCCTTGGCATGTTTACTGGCCCATACACATCTAAATTTGTTCCCATTTGAATGTAAGAGGAGACCGCAACCATAGAGAGAGACGACGAAACTCAGCATGATAGGTGGCAGACTGAGAGGGGTTCTATGCAAGCATGAATCTTGAGGCATATTCCAAAGAATATTCTTATACATATTCTATGGAATATTCCAGAGGAAGATTACAAGCATATTCTAGTTAAATATGATTCAGTTAACATCATAAAGAAGAGTGAAAATGGGTAAGAGTTGAATTATCAAGAAATATTGATTCACCCCCTTTCTCGGTATTTCTAACAATTGGTATTATAGAAAGGTCCTTTATGAATTAGTTTAACAACTGGAAGGAGATCTAAGGGATCATGGCACAAAAGCACAAGAAGATGATAGCTCAAAAAAAGGATTCAGGAAAATTGTGACAGTACAAGCGATGTATCACATATAGTGGAAATATCTACAACTATCGATTAGGGACAATCATTAGCAGAACAAGTCATGTCAAACTATGAATAATCAAGATATGCTTCTGCACAATTATGCAAATTATCAGGAATGGAAAGAAAAGATGAACTTTAGGTTATTATCCCTCAGATTTGATGTTTTGAATTTAGTATGTAATGGTTATCCTAAAAATCCCCCGTCAAGTCAAGAATTGTAGAAAAATCATTAGGAAATAAATACAATCTCTTGTGGCATACATGATTCGGAACTTGAGAAAGTTATGCACTATGAGTCTATAAAGGATGTATGGGATAACTTGCAGACCATCCATGAAGGATAAAATAGCAAAAGTAACATAGTTGACAAAGAAGTTCATTCATAAGGTAATCTTATGGGTAATCTTGCTTTCAAAACATTTAATGTATTTGAAGAAGAAACGTGTAGCCTATTAGAAGACGAGTATGGCCATGAACCCGTACTTCCATCATATCAGATGGAGTTATAGATTCAAAAGAAGAAATGTTAGATTAATACTTCCATATTAGAAGTAAACTTGTTTCTTTATTGAAAAGAATTGACAGTCTCAAGAAAGAATTGTAGGCAGATGAAAACATGGATCATGATCTGGATAAATCATAAGACATTACAACAATGAAAAATAACTTAACGAAAGGAGATCACATTGTGAAAGACTTGAATATGATATTATCTCTCTGAAATATGATCTAGAAAATTCAAATGAATGGAATAAGGAGCTGCTTCAGGTGTTTGAAGAACACGAAAATGGGCTTAAAGAGGAAATTATCGAGTTAATAACCCAGTTGGAAGATGCAAGAAAAGTTGAAGAAGCATTAAGCAATCAATTAAAATAAATACAGAATGATTGTGAGAAATTAGAAATAGATGTAATCTCATTAAGAGGTAAATCAACAAAAAATGACAAGCAGTTTAGATTTCAAGACAATACCAAGATCTTGGACAATATTCTTAGCAGTCAAATGTCTCCCTCCATTAAATCAGGCCTTGGTTTTCATGAAAAAATGAAGGGAGAATCCAACTCACATGTGTGTGCGGGAAGTCTTAGAGATAACAAAGCAAATTTTGAAAACCCTAGTAAAGAATCAATTAGGCAACAAAACCAACAACAAATGAAAATGACTCTTCAAAGAAAATCATTTGCTCCCAGGGATGGGTATGGTAGAAATGAAAACATCTCAAGAATTAACATTAATTCATTCTCTTCCTCTATTGATGATATTGATTGTTTTATCTGTCATAACTTTGGACACAATGTAGTCGATAGCAGAAGCAGATTATTCAGACCTCAAGCAAACAATATCTTCTCAAGAAGATCATTGGTTCCCATGTATTCAAGTTTCTTTGAAGGTTATTGTTTTACATGCTATTTATTTGGTCATAAGACTATTGATTGCAGATCATATCAAAATGAAAGAAACATGAATTAGAAGTACTGTGATCCTTTTCCCCCTTCTCTCGTTAAATAAGGTGTTATACATGCAATAAATTCAAACATGTGGCAAAAGAATGTAGGAGCAAGTCAATGAATTCTTTTAGACATTATAGACAATAGGTAGAGCCTATCTAAGACAAGCAACTAGACAATAATTAATTTAATGAAAGACCTAACGACGATGCATCCATCAAAATTCATCATACCAAGAAAAGGTAAAAGCAACAAGTGAAGTGTGGCCTTGCACTGTGTGCATTTGAAGAAGATGATCATTGGTACATAGACAATGATGTTCTCATCACGTGTTTGAAGACAAGAGTAGATTTATCTCTCAAGAAAACCAAGGGTGGTGACATTATTCTTGGAAACAATGCACCAAAGAAGGTGCCAAGAAAAGGTAAAGCATATTTTGATGTTAAAAATACAAAAGCGGCTAATGTATTATAGGTTGAAGTGTTGAAGAAAAACATCCTAAGTGTGGGTCTGAAGCATAAAAACTATGGTTGAAACAATAAAACTTGATAGCTTGTAAACTTGAATGTTAAAATACACAAAAGGTATTTAAAATAATAATTTATTATTATATAAAAATGTATAAGATGATTTGAATGTACAATGAGGACCCTACTTTTATACCTAAGCAGGTGACTTTTCGTGAATGGGCATGTCTAACTTTTAATTCAATGACTAATTAACCTAAATAATATTTAATTATTTAATATTTATATTTATTTTATTTAGCTAATTGTTATGAATTATATTCATAACATAGCCTCTCCCTTTAGAAGCTGTGTCCTCAAAGCTTTAATAGTGGGGTTTTCTTCACTTAGTCACTGTTGATGTATACAACTTGGTCATTGATTCGTAAAGTAGCTTATCAGTGTTATTTCCTTGGATTTTTTTTATTTATTATTTTTTTTTTCTTTTATATATAGATATTTAACTCTTTTTTTAATTTTATATTATTCTAACAATTTTTTTTTAGTATTCTATTAACTTTTTTTTTAACTTCTAATAATTTATTTATTATTTTTTTTTAACTCTAATTTTTCTTTTATAACCTTCATCATTTTTTTTTTAATTACCAATTTTTTATTTTCATTTTATATTATTTTTTTTTAACTATCTAATATATATATATACCTAATAGTTTCAATTCCACTCACATTTAAATTTTTCTTAACCTCTTATCCTCACATATGTATTAACCGATTTGATATGTTTCTGGAGTATCACGTTTTATGTCGCAACAGCAGCTTGATTAAGCAAATGGCAATGGTAATTTTATTTTGTGAAAGGTTGCAACGCTTCAATAAGTCCTTTATTACCCAACACGTCCAGTGATCAATCGGTGACAAGGGATTTTGCTTATAGCTTGTAGACTTGGTTGTTACATTAAAACAATGGCCAAGGCGGTATCCTAGTCGGCCTAACGAGCTTTTATGTGGTTCATAATATGCACCGAGAGCTACGGGCGACGCTGCCTGTTCCTGGTCACTATTGTTGACCCTAATATAAGCCACGGCTGCACCTGATACCAGCCACGACTGCACAATTTCGAAAATTTTGGGCGTTTTGCTCTGATTTTCAACAAATATGCCCTGGTTCACAATCCACTTGCAATGCAGGCTCTGAGATAAATAACACGAGTAACTACAAACCCAAAAGGAGAATTCCAAAGCAAGGGGTTGGAACTGTCCTCGAAAGTGTGCGATATCGCCATGAGTGGCGTTGTATCAGAGGAGTGCCGCATTTCTCCATCTTCAGTCAATGGCCTATTCCTCTCTTCAATGTCTTTCTCCCACCTGAGCGAATTATATTGTTCCGGCGTAATAGCCCCTCGCAGATTGATCGCAGTCGGTGTCGACGTGGGCAGATCAACTCCACCCATGGGAGTGACACCAGGTGTAAATGCTGATGGTGTTGCCCCTGGCAACAGTGTGGCACTCCCCATGCTTGCCGGAGTCTCATCCCATCGTGACCTCGTCTTCTTGGGTGTAGGAGTCGCCATTCTAGCAAGCTTGGGGGTGGCATCCCATGTCATACCTGCAGGTGTTGCGCCCAGCGTAATACCTCCTACAGGAGTTGCATCAGCATCTGCAAGCCTACCAGGAGTGGGCGTCTCATCCCATCTGTTTCGCCTCGAAATGCTCGGCGTCGCATCACTGGTCACCCTTCCTGGAGTAGGCGTAGCATCCCACCTGCTAATGCCAGGAGTGGCATCGGGGGCATCCCAGTCCGAGGAAGTTTTGGCCTTCTTGGCAGCATTCTCCTGGTCCTGAGCTTGGTCCCATCGATTCCTCCGCTTTTGGGCAGGCTGAGTCATCGGCGCCTGACTGACCCCATCTCTCTCCTTCACCTTTTGCTCGGTCTCTTCCTGGTGCTTCTTCGCAATAAGCCTTAGGGTTTCTTCCTTTTCCCTCTTGAGAGCCTCTCTACTCTGCGACAATGGAACATCTAAGTGGTGTTTGATGAAATCGTAGTAGGCATGGAACGAAGGCATCCGCAGATCGTAGGAGGCATGGACCAACAAAGGCATCCGCAGATCGTAGGAGGCAGGGACCAATAAACTATCTGATTCAGGCATGCTAGAAGGTTCAAGAAAACTACCTGGATCAGGATCTTCATTGTTTCTTAGGGACAACAAATTGCCTTGTTTGGGCGTGCTAACAGGTTCAGAACTGTCTGATTCCGGCCTAATAACAGGTTCAAGAACAAGATCGTGGCAGCTTTCCTAATTTTGTTTTACATCATCTCCAGCCTGTCCTGGATCAAAATGAAAAGGTGAAGTTTTCGATTCAGGCTCAGGAGAAGATTCCATACTTATTGCAAAAGTCATATTTATCAGTTTTGCACTACCTTCAATGGATTCAGACTCATAATTATCACTTTTTGTATCGATGGACAAGCTTTTAGTTTCAAGCCAAGTTTTTGCAATATCTTGCTCATCTTCGTTCTCATCTTCGTTCTCACTGCCTGAAGCCGTATTTTCCACTGATTTCTGACCAGCAACTTCATCAGGTTGTACAGTTTTGGCTACTGAAGGTTCATGGGCTTTGAATCTTGAATCAGTATTCCCATTTTAACCAACTCCGTTCCTTCTGGATCATCTGTTGTTTGGACTTCTTCCACATGTCCCTTCTCTTTAGAGTTTTCAGACGGATGCAGGTCATCTTCCTGCTTGCGACAATCTCCAGTTGTAACTTCTGCAATTGATTTTTTCAAATGCAGAAATGCTTTTTGAATTTCACTAAAATGTTCGACGCGTACACGACGTGAATGTAATGGCACATTGTGAAGCGAACTGCGTTCAAGGGCCCGTATGATTATATCGTGTGCCATGGCTCTGATACCACTGAAGCATAAAAACTATGGCTGAAGCAAGAAAACTTTATAGCTTGTAAACTTGAATGTTGAAATACACAGAAGGTATTTAAAATAATAATTTATTATTATATAAAATGATTTGAATGTACAATGAGGACCTTGCTTTTATACCTCAGCAGGTGACCTTTCGTGAATGGGCATGTCTTTTAGACATGCCTTTTCACTTAATTTAATGACTAATTAACCTAAATAATATTTAATTATTTAATATTTATATTTATTTTATTTAGCGAATTGTTATGAATTATATTCATAACAGGGTCAAATGTTTGATAGAGGACATGTAGTTGCTTTTACCTCAAGAGGATGCAGAATTATAGAAGAATACACTAGAAAGGTAATAGAAAAAGGGATCAGAAATGCAAACAAGGTATATGTGATGAAGAAAAGTCCAAAAACAAATAAGAGATTGAAGCTAATCTCCTCAACTTCAGATTCAGAGTAGGAGAAGTAAGTTTCTATTGCAGTCTATTAATATTGGACACATATTCATTAAATGAATGTAGAAGAGCTATGAGAGATGCATAGACTCAGGGGGAGCACATGGCATAGAAGCTTGATCAGTTCTACTCAAGGAGAATTGTGCATAGAAAAGAAGGTTTACATGTTATTCTTTTGTTAGTCTCGAAGCTTCGTGTAGCATTGGAGAAGTTATTTTGTTGAAACCATAATTATAGCCTGAAGATATGACAACCATGCATTTGATCCCTTATGCATGTTGTTGAAAAATGTGTAACTAGGTTCGGTCTTCATAACTATGAAATGTACTTTTGATTCTTGTATATTATAAAAAATAATATTATTTTTATTTTTGGAGCATGGGTTTCATGCTAAAGGTATTTTATTTTAGAGGTCAAGCACCCATTGAGTGCTTCTAGGGTTTGTCCTAGGTCAAGAAGTAAAAAGAGTCATTGTCATATGTTGAAGAGTCCATCAGACACATTATAACTTGTAAAAAGAATTATTTTTGTATTTAAAAGTGTCAAAATACCCTCAAAGACCAAGTCAGCCTGACAGCTGAGAAGTCGGTCCATTTTGAGGAGCCACGCCCACCTTAGAAGCCTATATAAAGGAGAGAACTCGACCTACTTTGGACACACATACACTTCTCATCGTCTGAGAAAAGGATAAGCACAAGAAGGCTAACAAAGAAGGAGAAGGACGAAGAAGAAAGGTTTTTGGGCTACTTCTCTCTCACACGTGCGAAGAAGGAAGGCGAGGGTTTACTGCTTCAAGGTCGAAATTCTCAAGTTATAGGAAGAGGATCAAAGTTGTTGGAAGAGGAGCATAATAGGTCACCTACCATCCCTAGACATGGAAGCAATCCAAGTGAAGTTTCTATAAGGCCTTGGAAGGGTAAATTTCATTCACACATGTGGATACAGTAGCAATTGCAAGGGCCGAAAATTTCAAACCTACAGTAGAGGATGAAATTCTGAAACTAGGGGTCGAAATTATGCTGTTGGAAAAGATTTGACTAGGTTTGACTTGGACAAAGGAAGCACATCGTCAAGGATATCGAACTTGGTATTGTAAGGGTATTGGTCTTGGTCCAGAGGTCTTTGAATTCATCAATTAAAGAATCTATAAGAAGAGAAGAGATTTACAGGTTTTCCTCTCAAGTGGAGAGGTTTTGTCCCTGGCTTGCAACCTATATTTTATGTTCTTATGTACTATTTTTCTTCTTGTTTTGGTAGTTGTTTGATGATAAGAACATAATAATAAGAGAAGAATCTGGTAAGTAAGAAAAGTAAAAATACATCACAAGTAGTTATCAATAAGAGAAATCATCCTAACTACTACCCTATAGATTTCTCAACATGGTATCAAAGTAAAGGTTGGCTAAGGGCATGGTCAAAATCTATACTATATTGAAGAAGTTATTTAAGAACTGTACAATGGTTGCAACTCATATCATGAAGGGAATTAAAGAAATATGTGATCTCCTATTTTCTCTCAAGAAGGATATGACCAAGACATCTTCAAAGGACGCAGGTCTATTCTCAACACTTACTGGCACATTTGAGGATGATAATATTTGGGTGATTGACAGTGGAGAATCAAGACATATGAATGGTGAGCACGCGCAACTAAATACATTATCAAGAGGAAAATTTTCTTACTCCATTAAGATTGTTGACAAGAAGAGATACCTTGTGAGGGGAATTGGATCAACCTCGTTAGAGCTGGAGAATGGAGGAAATATTCATCTCAACAACGTCATATTTGTTCCAGGTTTCCATAAGAATCTAATTTCCATTTCATGTCTAGAAGATAAGGGAGACGTGATTTCTTTCATAGATGGAAAGGTTGTATTATGGGATAAAAACTCTAGCATCTAAAATGCAAAGATGATTGGATCTGTGAAGGAAGACTCTATAAATTGTTGACTCCCCTCTCTCAAGTTTTGGTTCACATTGAAGTTAGCCCATGTGAAATTTTGCATATAAGGTTTGGTTGCCTTCACTAAAAAATATTATCAACCATAAATTCAATGGTGAATGGCATCCCCGAACTCAAGGAGGATCATGAAGGAGTATGCAAGGGATGTGCATTAGGTAAAAATACCAAGAGACCATTAGGAAGCAGTGCTTCAAGCCCAAAAGAGATTATGGATCTCATTCATTCCGATGTTTGTTTCCCTATGTCTCAAAAGTCTCTTGGAGGTCACTTATATTATGCAATATTCATTGATGACAATTCAAGGAAACTTGGGTTTATATGGTGAAATCCAAGGATGAAGTATTCATTAAATTTCAATAATTCAAAGTTGAAGAGAGAACCTTACAAAAAGGAGAATAAATATGTTAAGGTCCGATAATGGAGGAGAATATACTTCAAAGGAAATCATAGCCTTCTGTAAGGAGTCTGGGATTAAGAGGGAGTTGATAGTCCCATACAATCCTGAACAAAATGGAGTTGCAAAATGAAAGAATTGATCTATTGAAGAAAGTGAAAAAGTCATGTTACATGATCAATATTTGCCAATTTTTTTGTGGGGTGAAGAAACTAAGACTGATGTATACATTCAAAATCAAAGCCCCCACAGGTCACTCGGTAACATAACTCTCGAAGAAGCATTCACTGGGAAGAAACCAAGTGTGGACCATCTCTGAATTTTTGGTTGTACTATATATATTCATATGGTGAAGTAAAAGAGAAACAATTTGGATGCTTCAGGTACGAAGGGAACATTTGTTGGCTACAATAATTCTTCTAAGGCCTATAGGATTTATATAAACAAATGACACTGAATAAAGGTTAGCAGAGATCTAAGTTGCAGGAAACGTGGTCCTAGGGGCCGTTTCCTCCCGGGAAACGAAACGAAACCCGGAAACGCGTACCGTACGGCTTGGAAACGCGTTTCCGGCCGTACTGCCACGTTTCCCGAAACGGAAACGTGGCAGTACGGCCGCGTTTCCAGGCCGTACGAGCCACGTTTTCCCAAATTTATGTGTTGTTTTTTAATTTTTTTTTTTTTTAATTTGTTTTTAATTTTTTTTTAGGCTTCCGGGATGTTCTAGAAACCTATTCTAAAGTTATAAAAGAGCAGTTTGTCTCATTCTCTCATCACACTATTTAGCAATTCGTTTCTCTTGGAGACTGGCAGTTGTTTCAGCTAGGGTGTTTTGAGCAGTGAGCAAAGTAGATTTCAGCAGCAGGAGAAAGATATTTCAGCAGCAAGAGGAAGAGATTTCAGTAGGAGATTTTAGTAGCAGCAGATTTGGCTCAGCTACAACCATATTTCTCTTCTCTTTTCTGGCATTTCGAGGTAGTCTCAGCCATTTCGAGGTAGTCTCAGCCACAGATAATTAATTTGGGTAAGCCACATTCATTTTTTTAGTTTTTTCTTACTATTTCTTCAATTTTTCTAGGGTTTAGGTAGCCAAAAATATGTAAATGTATCATTCATGCTTTATGATTGCACATATATATAATAATAATTTTTAAATATTTTTAATATATATATATTCGCGTTTGCCCGTTTCCAAAATTTGGGGAGGTCGCGTTTCGTTTCGCTTCCCGTTTCGGAAACTCGTTTCCGTTTCCCCGTTTCGTGCAACTTAGGTAGAGATGTGATATTTGATGAGAGTATTGCATTTAAGAAATCAAAGGATCTCCTGATGGACTATTATGATGAAGAACTTCCTATATTTGAAGAAGGCACCGGGAAGGAAGACGAATCAAATCATGAAGATGAAGGTCCCAGTGGACCTGTGCAACCTATGGTCAACCCCGAAACTAGAAAGAGACCTAACTGGTTGAAATATACTCTTTTAGATGCAGAGGGACATGGAGCATCCAAGGGCACATTCAAGGAAAGTAAGAAGCCCAAAAGATATTATGGGTATGCAACATACATGGTGAATCTAATAGAAGCAAATCCATCCAACTTTGAAGAGATTGTAAACCATCAAGAATGGAAGGATTCCATGAATGAAGAGTATCAATCAATAATGAAAAATGGAGTTTGGGAGATTATACCTAGGCCTGAAGACAAATATGTGGTGACTTCCAAATGGCTCTACAAGATTAAACGTGCGGCAGATGGAAGTATTGATAAGTATAAGGCAATGTTTGTGGCTAGGGGCTTCTCTCAATGAGAGGGCATTGATTATGAAGAGACATTTGCTCCCACAAAAAGGTATACAACTATACATTCACTGGTCTTTTTGGCAACATTGATGGGATGGAAGATTCATCAAATGGATGTCAAGACTGCATTCCTGAATGGCACAATTGATGAAGAATTATATATAGAGAAACCCTTGGGATTTGGAGTCAAATATAGATAGGCTTATGTTTTCAGGTTGATGAAGGCATTATATGGCCTTAAGAAAGTACAAAGGGCATGGTATACAAGGATGGATACATACCTACAAAGATTGGGCTTCACAAAGAGTTATGTTGATCCAAATATCTATATAAAGGTTGTGAAGAATGAGCCTGCAATCATTCTTTTGTATGTGGATGATCTTCTCTTAACAAGTGTGGAAGGTCGAATCCAAGAGTTTAAGAAGCAACTAGCAATAGAATTCGACATGAAGAATATAGGATTGATGCATTACTATTTGGGACTGGAAGTTTAGCAAGGACCTGATGAGATTTATCTAGGTCAAGGAAAGTATGTGATCGATATGCTGAAGAGGTTTGACATGATGGATTGCAAACCTATGATAACCCCCATGATCACAAATTTGAAGAGGCTAAGGAGTTTTGAATCGAGCCCAGTGGATCCGAACATGTATAGACTATTGATTAGCTCACTGATGTACTTGGTGAATACTTGACCAGACATATGTTTTGCAATGGATGTTCTCAGTCAGTTCCAAGTTGAGCCGAAGTATGATCATTGGATAAAATCCAAGCATATAATGAGATATCTGCAAGGAACAATCCACTATTTCCTGAAGTATGATAGGAGGAATGATGTCCACTTAATTGGATATATAGATTCAGAATGTGGAGACAATGAGCAAGATGGAAGAAGCACTATAGGAGGATGTTTCAGTTTGGGATCCTCCATGGTCTCATGGATGAGCCAAAAGCAAGAATCAATTGCTTTGAGTAGTGTTGATGTTGAATATGTTGCAGCCTGTGAAGTAAGCAGGGAAGTTGTCTGGTTGAAGAAGTTGTTTTTTGACTTGTTTGAAGGACCAATGGACCTTACAGTGATACATTATGATAACACCATATAAGGTTGTATGAATACCCAATGTTTCATGGAAAGACAAAGCATATAAATAACAAGTATCACTACATTCAGAAGGTAGTACAAGATGGTGTATTACAACTATGGTATATCTCCACCGATGATCAGGTAGCTGATATATTGACAAAATATATTCCTAATAAGAAGCTTGTGTACTTGAGAGACAAGCTTGGTTTGGTTGATATATCCTCCCTAGTTGAGAGGGAGAGATAGGCACATCATTCTTATCTTCACTTGGGAAGAAAGAATGGAGGATTGGGTAAGCATCTGGCATTTGATACTCTTTGAGGATGAGATGGGGAATCCAAGATCATAGTAGTCGTAGAGGACCGATATTCTTTAAGGACTGGGAATCCAGGATAAGAATAGTCCTAGAAGGACATACCCTATGAACACCTGGGTGGGGTATGTGCCTTGAGAGGCAATGATGATGGTGTCTATGAATCATTGGTCTCGCCAACATTGTGCTCTGATCTTATGGAGATATAAAGTTGTTAGTCAAGGCCTTGCTATGTGACAATGCTGGTAGGTATGATACTAAAGAGATGGGTTACCAATCCAACTCTTCTTATGGGATCTCTTCAAATTGAGAATGTCATTGTACCATTTATGAATACTTCCCTAGTTAAGAGGGAGTGTTGAAAAATGTGTAACTAGGTTTGATCTTCATAAATACGAAATGTACTTTTTATTCTTGTATATTAAAGAAAAAATATTATTGTTATTTTTGGAGCATGGGTTTCATGCTCAAGGTCTTTTATTTTAGAGGTCAAGCACCCATTAAGTGCTTCTAGGGTTTGTCTTATCTCAAGAAGTAAAAAGAGGCATTGCCATATGTTGAAGAGCCCATCAGACACATTATAACTTGTAAAAACTAATTATTCTTGTATTTAAAAGTGTCAAAATAACCTCAAAGATGAAGTCGGCCCGACAGCTGAGAAGTCGGCCTATTTTGAGGAGCTAGTTCCACCTAGTTCCACCTTAGAAGCCAATATAAAGGAGAGAATTGAACCTCCTTTGGACACACATACACTTCTCATCATCTAAGAAAATGAGAAGTGCAAGAAGGCTAACAAAGAAGGAGAAGGAAGAAGAAGGAAGGTTTTTGGGCTACTTCTTTCTCACATGTGCGAATAAGGAAGGCTAGGGTTTACTGCTTCAAGGTCAAAATTATCAAGTTACAAGAATAGGATCAAAGTTGCTGGAAGAGGAGCCTAATATGTCACCTACCATCCCTAGACAAGGAAGAAAGCTAAGCGAAGTTTCTAGAAGGCCTTGGAAGGGTATATTTCATTCACACGTGTGGATGCACGTTAGCGGGAAAAACTTTTCTACGGTAAGGGTTGACAACATCAATAGATCGAAGAAAAAAAATCAACAAGAAGAATATGTTCAAGTAAGAAAACTATATAAATACCAAATTTTGATTTGAGACGAGTACTTGTAGGTCCTAGTTCGATGTCGATCCCATAGGGTCCAAACCCTCTACTTCCTCCCAAGATAACAAACCCACAACACAGTTCAGATAAGCATATACATAGTAAGTAGTTCAAAGTGCATGCATAATAAACATGTTAGATCATCAAGCATAAACATATAAATCATGACATATTACACATGAATCATAAAAACATGAGATCATAACATATTGGAAACTAGACAAAGCTTCTTTATTGATATCAACAAAGAGTAGTGGAGAGATACAACATGATCTGACCACGGCACCAACGAAACCTTCCTCCAGATCCATCCATCCCAAGCCTCAAAGATAACCTCTCAAGCATGTGAAAAAGGATGCCATATAATGAAGGATGAGCATCTATGCAAGGAAACAAGGGTTTCCTATGACTGGGAGTGCAAGAGGCACAGGAAAAATCAGACTTGATCTGGGACCGAAAATACTATAATTTCGATATCCTATCTCCTTAATCTCATCAATCCTTCCCATGAGTTGTATAAATACCACCAGAAATCATTCAATTTAGATAGAACACGAGCTCCTTTAGGTGGGCCTTCGGTGAAACTCGTAAACCCTGCCTAAAAAATAGGATATTATTTTATTTTTTCATATTTTAAATAATATATACAAGTTCTGTATTATGGTACCCGTGTGTTTATGCTCTTTTTAAAGGGCAGAATCACGTATGGAATTCAAAATACTATTTTTTAATAAATGATCAAGTTTGTATGGGAAAGGGCTGCCCAAGGCCATACCAAAGCAACAAAACTACAAGAGTGTTGAATGATGCTATAACAGATGCCCCCTAATATATGAGGTCAAAAGGGGTACATGATGGCCAAAATGTATTAAGTAAAAATAGAGATCGTTTGAGGACTTGAGAAGAGATCACTAGATTCCAACCCATTGAATACTTGTGGAAGGAGTCAGAAAGGAGACTCATGTCTGAGATGGGCATAACCATGCTCAGAGATAGTAAAGAATGCCTATTGATTAAGTATAGAGCGGATACAACATGTATACATAAGTGTACAAGAATATTGAAGAATACATAGTGGATCATCTGATCATAACCGCAAAAGAACACAACAAAGTTATGTCTCAATATCACATATAGAAGAAAATATTATCAATGATGCTCGAAGAATGTGCGATCACTAATGCTACATAATTGATCCTCATAATAGTACCCAATCATATAGGTGGACTAATGGTACTGCATAAACTCGAGTGTCAACATACAGGATGTTGTTGTGATTAAATGCAACATATAAGGTTCGTTGGTAACACTGGCAGAAAAATGAATGAGCTGACAAGTTAACCAAAATGTTGACACAACCTGAGGTCCTCACCTACCACAGATGGTACATTTCTACACTATGGGAAGAAATGAGCTGACGTCAACCATGTGATAAATCATTTGATTACCGTTATAGATGTATATCATTAACAAACGTGAGGAAACTCATCGATAATGATGATGAGAGTCAATGTACCCTAGTACAATCTAACAAGTGCGAATAAATGTGTTGAAGTCAAACACTTAAGAGAATCTATCAATCTAGAGACATTGATGTATTCTCACTACCGATAGCGAAGCAGTTTGCCACTGATGACTGCAAAACCTAAGGTACTGAAAAAATAACTCTAGATCTTGTTCCCAGAGCAATGAGTTGGAGTCGATGGGAAAAGATCTGCTAGAAGGAAGGCATTAATGCATCCCACATCAACCAGCGCGAGTATAACACACATACTGATAATTAGAAGAACTCAGATGAGAAGAGATGAAGTAACCATTCTGAAGTACGTTTTTGGCATACACAAGATGTGGCTAGCACATGGCAGGCACCCTCTGAACCAACCGATAATGAGAGCTAACCCATCGGTGGGGAATCCACAAATAGGGTCAAATGGAAACTAAGGTATTACACAAATCCCAATGTATGAGAATGTAACCTCACGTCGAACACAAGGGAAACCACTCAGTCAAAGACCCATGATATTGATCAATGATGAGCACAAAATCACCTGTCAATGATGTAAATAGGGCCAGGGTGAGGCTCTAGGCCTACTCTTAGAGCAATTTGTCATAGTCGATAAGAGCAGACCCGCTAGTAAGAAGTCAACGAAGACCTTCTTAACCAACACGAGCGAAGGACCAAATAACTGATGTGATACTAAAGATAACTTGACAGACTAGGTATGGCCGACTGAAAATGAGTCAAGGGACACCACAAAATAACCGACACAGGTCGAATTCCCTTGAACAAAAGCATGACTGAAATGTGACTCTATGGTTGCATAATATAATTTTGTATAGCTTTACAATGCAGGAGGCATTAATAAACTCTCCATATGATTGGAAGAGATAACCAACTAGAGGAGGACTGACTCAAGAACAAGGTTATAGCTCTCCTAAAGTCAAACTAAGTCCCATCCCAATCGAGGAAAGACTTGTTTTGAGTGCTTTGTTCAAGGGTGACACAACTAACTCTGGTTGCCATCAAATACGGAAGTAAATGTCCCGTTACCACTCTTTTTTGGAATACATAATTTTTTATTTATTTATTTTTATTTTTTATTTATTTATTTATTTTTAAAGCTTGAAAAAGAATAAAAGAATGCTTATAATACACTGGAAAGAACGAGTGTTAAGGGAATATGCACTAGTTCTTGGGATTGGAACATTCCTATGTGCAATGCAAGGTGGCAAATACTGGTTGTCAACACTCAAAGGAATGTTCTTTCCATAGATAAAAGGTGTCAAGTCACAAAGGCTAATGAATGCATGGTTTGAACTTGCAGAAAGGTCATGGTCAAAAGTGGCTTATACACGAGTCCAAGTGAAGTCGGCTTAAGGCCAAAAGGGTACAAGTAGTCAATATGCAATGCAGTAGTACAACTTAACACATGGGAGCCTCTAGGGTATAAATCCATAAAGATAGCGAAGAAGAAGAGGAATGAGGCTTCATCGCAAAGTCACGGCAGGACTAAAAGAGGACTCTCGAGCCTAAGAACAAATGTTCATCATGGATGCTAAGTGACAACAAGGTACTATCTAGGGCGCTCATGATAAAGTAGGCTCCTACCACACAAGTTATGACACTTCTAAGCAGTGAGAAGGTTTTGTGTCACATCTTCGTGGGGTCGATCTTAGGGCTAAAACGGAAAAGGAAACTAATAAATGCACAATGCAGGTGAAGAACATAACCTATATGCCAGTTTCGAGAACCAATACCTGTCAGATTAGATCAACCATAAAAATGCCCAAAGGAGAAGTCTTCAAAGTTCTGTAGACATAAATAGGAACACTAGGAAAGAAGTTAATACATCCCATATATAAACTTCAGATAAAAGCTTATGTTATAGGATACAAAACTTGAAAATATGTACCTTATATATACAATATGGTACAGAGAACCATGCAACCTTGCAACTTACACATAATAGTTCTTTAGGACAAGCCCCTTGTGGGACTCAGGCCAAGGACTCCTTTGGTAGTAGAAACTTCATGGCTTCAAAAAATTCCTCTTGCGAAGGCAACTCAACTTCCGAGAAATCATGAGAACCAGAAGGATCAAAAGAGGGAATTAAGGGGTCCCATGCCCCCATAGGAGAAATCACTCAATCAACTATCGGGACCAAGTCCCATGAAGGAAAATAATAGTTCAAAGGATCCTTCTCAGAAGAAATTGAGCATTGAGGGTCTAATGCCACATAGTTTACCTATGGCGGGGCAAAGTTTACTTGAACACTTGGAACATACCAAGGGGTATTCTGAACTAAATTTGAATTAGGAGGGTGATTATCAGATGCAAGATGATCAATAGTGAAAATACTTCAGTTACAAGGAAAATACATCACTCGAAAGAGTGAAGACACCACAACATTCATAGCATAGACATAATCACACCCAAGTAGCATATTAAAGTCTAAAGGGAAATCAACCACCACCATATCGATTAATATAGTCTTCCCACCTAAAGTAATAGGCATTTGAGGAAGAACACCCATATATTCACCAGGTCTTCTATCATAGGCTAACAACTGACTATCAGTTGCCAACAACTTTGGAGAACCCAAACCTTTCCAAGACGGGGAGGATATAATACTCGCAGAGGATCCTTCATCCACCATACATCGATAGATATTTGTAGAATTAACCCTAACCGTTATTTGGAAAGGTGTAGCAGAAGGAAGACGAGGCTCAACAATATTATCCCAATCAAAGGAGACACTCCTAGAACTTGGAGGGGGTACACTCGAAGAGATCGACATGCCCCCTAGACTAGAAGACTCTGAACTAGAAATCAAGAAGACTTTGTTGTTAGGCACTTCACCCCCCAAAAGAGGAGTGGAATCAGCCAAAGATTGCACTGGCTCAACCACTTCATCAACCAATGGCTGATTAGATTGTTGAGAAACCACAATAGATTCAGGAGTAGAGAACCTTCAGATTCAGACCATAAACCATTGAAATACCAGGGCACAACTGAGTAAGATGGTCTCCCTTACATATATTACAAGGGAACTTAGGTTTAAATCTTCTACACCTAGGTTTTTTATCAACATCCATTCCCCCAACATGAATAGCAGTGGTTGGTGGAGAGTCTCCAACATGACTTGCAGAGGTTAGTGACTGTTTCCCGAAAGAGATAGGACTTGTGCCCCCAGTCCTACTCATAAAAATGGGTGATTCAACAAGAATATGACTCACATAGGTAGGTGATTCTTTGCTAGTATGACTTGTCGTGACTAGACTTATGCCCCCAACGTGACTTGCAATGGCTGAAGGCACACCTCCAACATGACTTGCAAAGGTTGGTGGTGATCCATGGAGAGAACTATTCTTCTTCTTATTCTTCGTCTTTCTCCTCTTTTTAGATTTCTTATTAGAAGATGGAGGAGAAAGATGAAGTCTATATTTTCTTGTGAAGAATATGAACAATTAACACCCATTTGATGCCCTTGAAATAAAGCATTCATCTGAAAAGCTTCAAGAACAATTGGAATATTCATAGTGGACCACAACCAAACTGGTAGTCCAACATTCAATCCAGGAATATTAAAAGTGGCCATCAAGGGGGTACCAATGTTTCCAAAGAAAGGAAAATCACAAGGATCCCTTTTTGGAGGGGTCCCTTGGTTGGCATCCACAAGAATATTGGCCATACCCAACTTATACGCAGATCCTTCCCTTACGGGATTATTCAAATGACTTTTCAAGGAAGAGAGATGCACAATCAAACCTTTTCCCTTAAGGAGGCAACTCCACAATTTCAAAAGAAAGATCAAAAGCCTTTCAAGACCAGTGGAGTGGTTGGTCAGTCACTCAGAATCAAATGTTCAAAAGTGACAAGACAAGTCCACCTAAAGCCAGCTAAATACAAAGATCAAAGAGCACTCAATTCCCTAAAGAAACATCCAAACAAGTAGCTTCCAGGTATTTCTTCTCTAGGTTATTAGGACCAGACACCAAAATAGAAGAAAGAGGAGAAAAGGACCTTTCGAATTTAGTTTGGGATAATTACAGCCCAAGCTTACCCGCGAAGGTATCAAAAGCAGTTACGCTGACCCCCAAACAATAGCCTTTGCATTGCAAGTAACCAAGCTTCGCAAGGGCACCCTCCAAAAGTACTATGAAAGTGATGCAACATATGCCTCAGGTACCATAGGCATTCCCCCCCCACAGTCACATGTGTGGTCCCTAGGAAAGGAAACTAAGGTCACGAGTTTGTAATCAAAAGTTGAGGGAACAGTCATGGGCACGTGATCCAACAAGTAGGAGATGGGGTATCTCTTTTTCCTTATCTTCACACGTCCTCGTGCTTAACTCATGTGTTAGAATAGCTTTCCCGGACAACTTAATGAGACTGGATTTCCACTCTTTAGTAAACTTCTATACTTTCAGTTCAAGTGGCCTTAGAGAGTTTACTCTCCACACACCTATTCCAAGGCCCTAATGTCCTAGACTAGTTGATGTATCTATGACAAAAATAAAAGTCTAGTTCATTTTAATTAAGCGCTTATTTTAAGTGGTTGTTATTTAGGACATAGGGAAATAGAAGTGCAACTGATGGTGTTTTGACGTGAAAGAAATCAATAGAAAACCTAGCTACATGAAAATGCAACTCATTTTCTTCAATGAAAAGTGATTTCTACAAAGGTTCTACAAGGAACTTAATAAAGTAAAAATTCTTTATTTTATTTTATTTTATTTTGCATTCACACATTCAAAAACTAACAAAAAGAACTAAATGATGTCTATAATGCATCTAAAACAAACAAATGTGTTCTTTCAAAGACCAAAAGCCAAAATTTGACAAACAAGGAGAAACAAATATCGAAGAAAAGATCTCCCAAACGAAGCAAATTTCAACCTCAAGCAAAGATTTGCACACTTGTTGGAAAGCCAAAAAGGCCAAAACACCAAAAACCAAAGAAAAGAAAGGCAAAAAACAAATGTCTTTTCTTATTTTCTTTTTAAGGACTTATGACAAGAATTTCAAGAAGGCAAAGCAATCAATCACTTCAAGGTCAAAACCAAGCGAAAAGACTCCAAATTTCACAAGCCATAAACAATCACCAAGATGATAAGACTAAAGCAAATAAGAGACCAAAACACTTGAACAACTTGACCTAAAAGATACATAAAAGATTCAGAAAGACAGAAAGATTTCAGAGAACCAAAATCCTTCACTGAACCAAAATTGCAAAGACCCTTCTCAAATAATAAAAAAGAAACCAAATGAGTCAACTTCAAGAATGCAAAGCGAAGTAATTAAAAGACTGGATTATAAGCAAGTTGAGAACCAACTCACTGTCCCAAAAGCATAGAACAATCAGACACTTCACAAAGAAGGTCTGAAACCCAAACTTCAAATGCAAACACTTCAAAAAAATGCAAACCCTAGGTTGACAAAATATTTTTGCAAAAGGAGATAAAGAAACCGACGCCAGCAAGAAACAAGACCATTCCAAACTATAGATGACTTCAAGAAAGCAGAAAAAAACCAGGCTACACCCCTGATTGAAGGAAAAACTTGAAAATTTCATTTTTTTCCAAATATATGCGACTATGTAATAACAAACCTGCGTATACACGTGATTCTTTCCGAAGTAACTAGCGTATACATCAGTTTCTTTCGCAAAAAACACATATATAAGCTTACATGTACAACAAAAAGAGAATATATATAGAAAAATAGGGGAAAAAACATACCTGATCCAGAAGCTCAAACTAATTGCCCAAACTGAAAATGAGTCAACAATACTGGAAAAATCAAGAAACAAGAGAGAAAAGCCCAGACCAAGGAAAAACAACCCTTCTAGGAAATACGTGACTGTATTCCCCAGTGGAGTTGCTAATTCTATTAGTGGGAAAAACTTCCCTAAGGTAAGGGTTGACAACCTCAACAAATTGAAGGCAAACAATCAACAAGAAGCATACGTTCAAGTAAGAAAACTATATAAACTACCAAATTTGGGTTTGAGACAAGTACTCGTAGGTCCTACGTTCGATGTCGATCCCATAGGGTCCAAACCCTCTGCTTCCTCCCAAGCGAGAAGACCTGCAACACAGTTCAGAGAAGCATATACATAGCAAGTAGTTCAAAGTGTGTGCATAATAAACATGTTAGATCATCAAGCATAAACATATAAATCATGACATATTACACATGAATCATAAAAACATGAGATCATAACATATCGAAAACTAGACAGAGCTTCTTTATTGATATCAACAAAGAGTAGTGGAGAGATACAACCTGATCTGACCACGACACCAACAAAACCTTCCTCTGGATCCGTCCAACCCAAGCCTCAAAGATCACCTCTCAAGCATGTGCAAAAGGATGCCATATAATGAAGGATGAGCATCTATGCAAGGAAACAAGGGTTTCCTATGACTGGGAGTGCAGGAGGCACAGGGAAAATTAGACTTGATTTGGGGACCGAAAAGACTATAATGTCAATATCCTATCTCCTTCATCTCATTAGGCCTTCCCATGAGGTGTATAAATACCACCAGAAATCAGTTGATTCAGTCATACCACGGGCTCCTGTAGGTGGGATTTCTGTGAAACCCATAAACCCCACCCAAAAAATAGGATATTATTTTATTTTTTCATATTTTAAATAATATACACAGGTTTTGTATTATTATCCCAGTGTGTATGCGCTTTTTAAAGGGTAGAGTCGTGTATGGAATTAAAAATATTGTTTTTTAATAAATGATCAAGTCTGTATGGGAAAGGGATGCCCAAGGCCATACCAGAGCATCAGAACTACAGGAGTGTTGAATGATGTTATGACAATGCAGCAGCAGTTGCAGGGGCCGAAAATTTCAAACCTACAGTAGAGGCCGAAATTTTGAAGTTGGGGGTAAAAATTGTGTCGCTGGAAGAGATTTGACTCGGTTTGACTTGGACAAAGGAAACACATCATCAACGAGGTCGGACTTGGTCTTAGAAGGGTATTGGTCTTGGACTAAAGGTCTTGGAATTCGTCAAATGAAGAATCTATAATAAGAGAAGAGATTTACGGGTTTTCCTCTCAAGTGGAGAGGTTTTGAACCTCGCTTGCAGCCTATATTTTGTGTTTTTGTGTACTATTGTTCTTGTTTTGGTAGTTGTTTGATGATAAGAACAAACATAATAATAAGAGAAGAAGCTAATAAGTAAGACAATTAATAAGACATCACAAGCAGTTATCAATAAAGAGAAATCATCCTAACTACTGCCCTATAGATTTCTCAACACATGTTCATAGTTGTGATTTGATACAAATTGGATTGCTCTTGATGCAATTAAATGATGAATGCACCTAAGGTTGTGATCTGTTGGTGGCAAAATATTGTATTGCCAAAGTTTGTGATACATGTTATTTTGATTTTGATTACATGTTACTAACGTTGCTTCCACTGAAGCTTTTGATAATGATGTCAAGATGTGGAGATGAGAAAATATGACATGTTTCTAGGGGAAATCTCATATGCTTCAAGTGTTTCAACTATTCCTTATTGGCATTATGTTGCAGAAAATGGTAAAGGCATAGCTAGAGAATTTGTCATGCCTCTCCATGTATTATTTGATAGTGTCTTATTGTAGGTGTATGTAATATATATGATGTTCCAAGTTGTACAGTTAGGGTTTGCATGGTCTTGTATGAATTCATTTGGTCGAGCTAGAGAGATCATGCCTATGTCACATATTGTCATGAACATGCATGTTTTAGTTAGATTGTTGGTTATGTTGTTGTTTGATCACATTGTTTAAAGCATGCATCTTGATAGCATATTGTGATGAGATTATGAGCTACTAATAGATGTTATTGTTTGTTGAAATCCACCTAGAGTTTCTATACTATTAGTACCATTAAAGAACTTCTTATGCCCGCATGGATTATGAGGTGACCTAATGTGCTCAACGAGAGCTATGTTTGTATATAGAGAGCTCACAAGTATTTAAATTAGATTTTCATTTAAAATTTCATTATGAGTCATCATGTAAAGCACTTATATGCACCCTACATACAACCCTGTACCATTAGAGAAATTTTGAGCTAAAAAATTAGCCTCAAAACAAAAATGTACAACCAAAATAAACTTTATAAGAACCAATAGGATTCAAGATGACGATGTCAACCATGGGGAATGATTCACCATTTTTGAAGTAAAAAAGTAGAAGGATTAAAAAAACGACTTTTTCAACTCATATTTTCAACTTATCTCCCTACAGATTTACTCAAATTTCAAGTAGGAGCACTCGTTGAATGCGTAATTTAATTCCTCATCCAAGGAGTACCCATCTTGCATACTTTTGATGAATCTTACTACACAAAAAATGAGAAATACATGAAAATTATGATTGCAATCACATTTTTCATGTATTTCTCATTTTTCATGTAGCAAGATCCATCAAAAGTATGCAACATAGGTACTCCTTGGATGAGAAATTAAATTTCGCATCCAACAAGTGCTCCCACTCGAAATTTGAGTAAAACCATAGGGAGATAGGTTGAAAATACAAGTTGAAAAAGTAGTTTTTTTTTTTTTTTTCCCTCTAAAATTTGATGATGTAATCTAATCTTATTTTATTATTTCCACTGTAATTTTATAATATTCCTTAGGAGGCCCATTTTAGACCTCCAAATTTCTCAAATGATTGATGTTTTCTTATTTCACTTTTAGATTGCATAGGCTATATGGGTCTCTTATTTAAGAAAATGTATACAACAACATAGCGTTCATGATATTTGTATGCCTAATGTTCGGTGGGCACATGTCTAGCTTGTAGACAGTGGAAGATATTCATATTTTTTGTGCATGGTAGTTGATATAGTGTATTCACTGGTGAAACATGGCATTCTTTCGAGAGACTAGCCTACATTTGTCATTGATGTCAAAGGGGGAGATAAGGAGTGGTTGAATTGGTGTTTTGTAGGAGGTTGAAAGCAACGCCAAAGTGGGGGATTGTTAGCATTATGGTGGATTGAATGGTTGGAATTAATGTCAACCTGATTTGTTCTTAGTTTGTCCATGGTTTGTATGAATTTCCAATACTTGTTGTGTTGTAAACGTGTTTCTAACCTACAGAAAGGTGGTACAGAGGTCTCGCAAGTTATCGAATTAGTTTCGAAATGTTTTGGATAGAGCACCTAGGATTTTTCTCAAGTTAGACTATCTTCCTCACTAGGAAGATAACTAGCACAGGGAAATGATTCAACATCTTCACTAGGTGCTTATGTTTTCCATGTGATGATCCTCCCTGGGAGATAATGTTATCCTTGCGATGATGCCTGTAGGTGAAGAAAATTAAAAATCAATGGACAAACTATTGAATTTCCAAAGGAACTCATGTGATCAATGGTTTAATTGAAACCATAAAAAACATATGGTTTTTACCCAAGGTAATTGAAGGGTGTTAATTTTTGGTATGTTCTATGCTAGAGCAATTTATTTAAATTTTCACAGTTAGCAATCACATCAGCATTACGATAAACTGCAGATAGAACATAAATATAATATGCAGAAGACAAGCCAAGACAAGAGGACACAAGATATGGCGCAAGCCAGGGACAAACCCCACAATGCGTGGGGAAACCCTTGATCAATTCTTCTTTTATTTTCTTCAAAGTTCAGCAGAGAAAGAGAGAGAGAGAGATAGTACATTTACAACATAAGTCAACACTTTGACTTATCTAGATCTAGCATTAGATCATTTCGTATAACGATGAGATCAGTTGAAGACATTTTGCTTCAACTGATTCTCAAGATGATGGCTTCTATCCATTTCATTCATTTGTTGCACCTTACCGTGTAGCATGCATCATCATGCTGCTCATGATCTCATCACTATGCTGCCCATACATCATGCTGTACTCCAAGTCATTACTGCATGTCACAGAGATCCATATAACAGATCTCTAATCCTCTTTTTCATCGCTGCTGCGATCCTCCTTATTTCAGCACCATTGGAGCCATTATTACGAAGATCTTCACTCTAGCTTCATATCAACGTGTTCCACTCATTGTGATATCTATGTTGTCATTGATGCACTAAGACAGTTATTATTGAAGTCATCATTATGTGGACTGTTGCAATATATCTTTGTCATCACTGTATATTTGTTGAGACAGTGAGTCTCATTACTGCTTTATTATGCAACCCTTGTCACTGTTATACATCCTCAAAGACCAAGACATCAATCCTCTTTCTTGAGCACTGCTGAGATCATCATCTTGCTGCTCCTCTAACATCATTGCATCACCAAGAACTTCATTGTTGTCGCAATATCATTTAGTGTATCATTGTTACGCCATGGTTGCCCTTAGGATCTCTGCACCATAAAGACCACGACAACACTTCACTGTACTGCTTCTTTCATTATACTTAAACTGTAATAATCATGTTACTACTTCTTGTGATCCTTGTCATTGTGACTGCTTCTGAGATCATATTCATGTCGAGATCACTAGATCCGAATACAATGGAGACTATTGATATGGTATATCTCCTTTTTCAGGGATGCCGAGAATCAATGTCATCACCGAAACATACTTCATTAATCTGGTTATGCTGAGACAGTAATATATATGAAATAGAGATAACATTCAACATGACCTTCGTTGATCCGAGAGAGTAGATCCATCACTGCTCCCTTTGAGTATACCGAGACTGCAGCTCTTGATTTGATTGTCACTGCTTAGATTGCAGTAGACACAGTCATCATTGAAATTCTCTTCAACGAGATTATATGCCGAGACTGAGACAGTATCTTCAGGATCACTGTGATCTCTATTAGGCCGTGAATATGATTAGCCCAGACTTCATGCCAAAACTGCATCCTCATCTGAGATCTTCTCTGGTCCATCTATCCGAGATTTGCACCTGCAATTTGAGAATGTATTTAGCCCAGAACTTGCCTCACTGCTGCGTCCTCATCGAAGTCATTACTGCTCCATACAGCCGAGATCATAACTGCACCTAAAACCGAAACAAGGTGCAGTCAAACCCTACTGCGGCTCTGCTCCTATATGCGAAATTTCAGAGGCAAACGAAATTTTTGTTGGTCTTCATGATCAGCGTATTTCATAATCTGACCAGCGTGTAGATGTCTTCATAATCTGCGTGTAGGTCTTAATGACTAGCGCTATGACTGCGGCTCTTCCATGGGCAGATTCTCACATTGATTGTGGCTTAGGGCAACATACAACAGCTAGGGCATCAGGGCATCACTTGAAGACTAGCGTATCACTCTTGGTGTCTCACTCCTCCCAAAACCCAAGACGTGGAGAGGAAGAGATCACTCAAGAATGAGTGTGTAAATGATATCAAATCCTCATCTATTTATACCACAACGAGGATGATGAATAGACACGTCGGTTGGGCTTCTAGAGCCTACATAAGAGTTGGTCGGCTTGGTAATAATTACATAAACAAAATAAATTCATATCTCCATAAATACTTATCGGAATCAGATGATCTTTGGATCAATCCTACACCTCTCGACGAGAGGGATCCAATAAAATTATCAGCTGCCATAAATAAGCTGACCCACATGGAGTTTTGCCCTAGTTTCCAATTTAACAAAGGGAAAAAATATTATAAATTCCCATGATGATTCATTGTTTGGGTGTACTTGAGGAGTCTAATATGGGATCACCTCTAGTCCAATTGTTTTATTCTAGCCCAGAGTCAAAGAAGTGTACGAAGCGATGATTCATCTGGCTTGTTTTATAGAGATATGATACAAGTATGGTGGATTCAAGTAAGTTGTTTCTACAATAGAGATGGTGAAGATGTATGAATTTTGGTGTAATGTTTATATCTCATTGCAGATGAACAAGTCTTTTGTTATTAAATCACATTGATGAATTACTATAGATATATTCCAATGTAATTGTTGGATAATGTTTATTTATTGTGTGGTTTGTTTGTAAATGGTAAGTGTGATGAGATAGATCTGAGGAGGTGTGTGATTGTGTTTTTGAAGGAGTCCAAGAGCTTGAATGCATAGTGATTCATGGTTGGATTAAATTTGATGATCTTTGTTAATTTGTTGAAATAATCTATGTTTTCATTGAGTTAATCTAGAGTTAACTCGTAGATCTAATCTGTTATATCAGTACTGGAAATGTTAGTCTCTAGTTCAAATTGAGTTTTACAGATGTAAAGGCTTTCATAGTTCTGAAGTGAATATAAAACCTTGTAATCACATTATGCTTGAGGTATATAGTCTGGTTCTAATCTAGTGCGATTGCAAGATCTTGTTAAATGTGACAGTATGAGCTTCCTAAGTGACCTATGCACATGATTGTGGTAGAATCTTTGAGTTTGGTTCTGATATGTGCATGGTTGACATAATTTGATGCTAGGGATTTGTATGGTTGCATGAAGTAGAGGTCCAGTGGTATCTAAAGTGATGGTTGTAGAATAGGAGAGAAAATTGTTTGTATCTGCCCGTAACAGAGGCTTGTGGTATGTTGTGTGAATGAAACAAATCATGGATGGAAAAAGTATTACATACTAACATTGGTTATGTTGCATGAACAAATATATCTTGGCGTAGTTGTTATTGTTTTGATCTATAGGCCCGTGATGATATTGTTGAGTAGTATTAAGTGGGTATGAGTTGGATGCTAGGGTTATATCAGGTTGATCTTTAGTGAGAGGAATTTATGTTGTTGGTTGTTGGTTTGATATTGGAGCATATATGACAGAAGAATAATGACTAAAAGTGAGTTTTGTTGGGACACAATACTGGTATATTTTTTGGTTTGAAAAATATAGAGGTCACTAGAAAGTATAACCTTGTAAGCTGCTCACATGCTAGGGTTTTGTCATTCTATGGATACTAAGGTTGTATGGAAAATATTGATATGATGTTGAGAGAGGTTTTGTCATAGTTGTTGTTGGTTATTAATGTTGATGTATTTCCATGAATTGATTGATGCTTGCTATGGTTGTGGAAATTCATGAAGACAACACTTAATGAGTTACAACATTGCATTTGCCCTGAATTAGAGCCTTATAACTACTATGTCTTTATTGTAATTTTGCTGAGAATTTGGTTCATAAGTTTAACTTGGTTGAAGTGATAATGCTCTCTATGATGTATTATTGTTATGACTTGGCACTTTGTAGGGCGTGTCTTGTTGTTACTGATTGGATATTGCAAAGTTAGAATATGATGTGCTAGTACCTTGCTTGCAATGATCAAAGCCATAATTTGGACTGAGGGTTAATGTTTTTCACAAAGTTCTATATGGTCGTATAAAAATGTTTGTGCCTATAAGTTTGATGTTTGAGTTGAGTCAAAGAATTGGCTACTAGAGTTGTGACCAGAGTATCAGTCACAGAGACTGCTCAAATATTGTTAAGAGAATGTATTTCTAGATGAGTTGTTGTTGTGTCCCACTTGATAGTCTATGTGTTGTTACCTTTGTATTCAAGTTAATAAGCAATGAGTGGGTATACTGCCAGGTAATGTGATGTGAAGGCTTGTATGGTTGAGATAGGTTTTGATGATTGATCTTAGTTGTTGATTGTCTTGATCATTTTCTAAGCAATGTTGAGATTAGGTTTGTGATCACGTTGTTGATGTATGGGAACAGAATTTGATGCTACTATAGTTTCTAGTTCTTTGTTACTAATGAGAACATAGATTGGTTGTTTTCATTTATTGGATATAATGAATGGTTTTATATCATATTGATTGTTTATGTATGAAACTATGTTTTACCACTAGTTGATTCAGTTATTGTAGAGAGATCTTGTCGTCAGTTTTGTAGAGGAGATTGTATGGTCAATTTTGTATTTAATGATTGAGAATAAAGTTTGTGTTGGTCTAGTTTGAAAATTAGATGAAACATGGCCTACAAGATTTGGGTTTTGTTGCAGGTGGATCTGATGTGAAAGATTTCGAAACGAATTCCAAAAAGGGTTTGAGGGTTGGAGCCTTCAGTGAAGGAGTGGTAACTTCCTTATGGTGGTGGCTGGAGAACTTGCTTACGGAGTAGTAGCTTCCTTCCAGTGGTAGTTAGAGAAACAATAGGAGGTAGTAGCCTCCAACAAGTAGGTGACTACACATTAGTAAAATTTTGTGTCATTGCAAGATGTAAAATAATATTTTCTAAATATTAATAAAAGAAGACAAAGACAACAGTAGCAATGGTTTTTCCCAGTTAGGTTTTCCACTTAATAACCAGTGTCTCTATGTGATGAATATGGCATTAACTTATTGATGTGTTGTGATCCTGTGTTTCATTTGCATTTATAATTATATGCTTCTCATGGTTTACATGTGTAACCTATTTATGCATAGATCTATTGTCATAATATACTGTTAGATAAATAATGATTCAATTAACATCATAAAGAAGAGTGAAAACAATGAAATTTACACTATTCCAGTTACTAGGTATTATTCTTCTAAATTATGTAGTTTGTTACAGGCCATTTTGTCACATCAACACAATAGGCCTGCAAATCAGATCAATCAACATCCTAGAACACTTTGTCATAACCCCTTCACAAATCCCTAAATATCACTTCTCCAAAAAGTCTGAGTTTCTGGGACAATTAACTCAAAAACATTATTTTTTAACCCCAGCGCACCTTGCCTCAGCCACTCGCATTCAACGCATGTTGCATGCATGTTAGCCAGCATTGATCAACACGTTTTTCTCCCTTCTGCAGGTGTACTAATTGTGGAAATTTGGGAAAAATAAAAAATATTTCCGAAGCTTCCTCTTCTAGAAGCTTCCAAGGTGGTTTTAATTATTTACCATGGATAGAGATCTCGAATTTCTATATGATCCTATCTTGGAGACATTATCTCTTATCCCTTAATCTCATCCTCCTATCATATGTGAATCTCAAGCCTAGATTGGTAAATCCTAAACTGCCATGTTTACCCTATATATTTACTACCTCCCATAAGGTATGGATTGGCTTTTGCAAATTATTAGGTTGGATTTTGGAGATTGATAATGCCCTCATGCTGTTGCTTTGAACCTAAAGGAGTCATCACAATCATGCAATAAGGTTGGTGTTGAAGTGTGCTTTGTGACAAGGAGGGACGAGTAACTTGGGGAGACATCTACAAGATCAATTTCTATTTATGGTTGTAAACTCTCTCCTATATTTATCAATACAAAGAGCATCTTGTTTTCCTATATTTGTTGTGTTATGTTTGCACTCATGTATCTCAATGCCATATTGATTCATTGAATATAGATTTTATATTATGCTAGGTGAATTGTGGTTCCTTTGCTTGTTTTAATTGTGTGTGCAGGTTCTAATTATAACACTTGGAGCTAGAGTTGGAGCTTATAAGAAAGGAGGAAAGGAAGGCTTGCTTCATATTCTAGGTATGATTCTTTCCCATTCTCTAATTTCTCTAAGGGAAACTTGAGTCTTTTTGTCTTTTGTCGTTCTAGATCATGCCACTAGATCTAGAGAATTCACCTTTGTCTACAATCATGAAAATTTCATATAACAAATTGGCGACCATACTGGGGAACAATTCTTCCCTTAGTGGTTTCCTTGATCTTAGAATCTTTTCACCTCTTAAAGGGATCTTAATTGACTCACTCAGAGATTGATTTACCTTAGGAAAACATACTTTTGAGCTTGGTTGAGTTTTTTGTGTCTTGTTTTGACCGAAATAGCTCCAATGTATTCCCTATTATGAGACAGAGCGCTTCAACGCACTTGTTCCTTCTCTATCTCTGCATTGTATTGCATTGGTTTCTGTTCCGCACTTGCGATGATCCTGTAGGATGAAAAAAAATTCATTTCTTCACATTCTTCCTCATTCTTCTTTGGTCAAGTAAGTTTTTCTTAAGTCTCTGATTTTTTTCTATGTCTCAGAAAAACCAATCCCTTGTGTGAAATTTCGTGTATGAGTGTTAATCATATCTGAGTGTCATCACCTTTTGTATAACATTTTGTTTCGTTCTTTCTCTCTTCTTGTCAATTAGGGTTTGTATGAATAAATTGATTGTTGAATTTGAAAAGTAACTTTTGCATTACAGTTAAAGTTTGTGTGGTTTCTTTTTGTCAGTGATCAAGTTGCATTCGTATGTTTCTTTGCATTTGAAACATTAAAAGATAAGAAAAGAAAAAACAATTATTTGCATTGCATATAGGGATTTTATTTTGATTGGAATAGTGAAAATGAGGAGATCGATTGTTGCACCATGTGTTTTTTGCATTGTTGATTGATTTCTTATTCCCCTACTTAGTTAGGCCTTTCATTGTTAAAAAGAAAATGAAGAGTTATTTTTGTCATATTAGTTGCATCATAGGTGTGTTCAGGTGACATCGAGTTTTGAGCCTTGAAATCAAAACATAATTCAAGATAAACTCTAAAATTCACTCAATTAACCTAAGGAGCATTTGAAACTTAATGACACACATAGAGGTCTAGGCTAGAGACATGTTCTAATGTCTTTAAACATAAGAGTTTTTGTTACTTGTTAGCGTTACCTTCAGGGAGTGATATCATGTTCCACGTATGTTAGGTATATCAAATCATTCTCCACGTACCTTTGGGTATATCAGACGATGCTCCATGTACTCTGAGTATATCATAATGCTCTCATCGAACGATTACGCATTAGACAACACTAATACAGACTGCGCTTCCACGTACCTCTGGGTATATTTTGGAATTCCACCATAGGATGCAAGCCAGCCTTAGGAATCTGAGTTAGTCACCTTGTCACTCGTGATACACTAAACACAACATTTGGGGATATTTCCTACACATACATAAATCCTTGGTTTACAAATGTGGTATATCACAATTCACAGTGACTTGGTAATCCTTATCTGCCTAGTTACCCCTTTCTTTTATTTTGTGTCTTTAATTTCTAAAAGCAATTAAATGATTGCAGAACAATATTCTCCCCATGGAATAACTCCTTAGTGGATCTTAGGTTGAGACTAATGGCAACAGTTCCCGAGTCTACCAATCAAGGAAACCCCTCTGACGAGAATCTTGGTCATTTTCCTTCTTTTGGAAATATTGGTGCTCCTTATATGGAAATGTTGTCCCTTCGTGGATTTACCATTGGTTTTCTAGTTTGGTTGTTTTCAATCCCTATAGTTTCAAATGTCCAAACTGCTCCTCAACCAAGTTCTCTTCCACCTGAGCAACATCAACCTCAAGTTGATCCTAAAGTTGACCTTTTGCCTTCTTCACTTATTGTTTCTTGATCCCTTTCTTGTTCCTCTCTTGGCGAAAGTATTTATTCTAGTAACCAGGAAGCTAAGAAGAAGAAGAAGAAGAAGAAAAATAAGTAGGGGGCAGCAAAGCAACCATTGCTACTAATGCAACTAGTATGGAGAAACCTTCCAATAAGCCCCGCAAAGTTAAATTCCCTTGCAAGTTATGTAAGGGTGGCCAACTTCTTAAATATTGTCCTCGTATCCCTCAAGTCTTAGAAGTGTGGTCCACAGTCTCACATCAGCCTTTGGAGATCATGTTGGTGATTAAATAGTGATAGTAAGGTCCATGGGAAAAAGGGTAAAGTTAAGTTTCCCTGTAGCTTATGTGAAGGGAATCGTCCTATTCACCTTTGTCCTTATATGGATGAATCATCCAAAGTGTTGGAGAACCTTACAACTTCTCAGCCTTGTCTTCCGGCTAATTATCAAAATATTTCTCCGTATCCTCCACTAGTTGATGAAGTGATTAATCAAAATCTGTCTCCAGTCAATCCCACTCTATCTGAACATGAATCCCATGAGTTTGTTCCCAATCAACTATTGGTTGAGAAAATGGTTGATTCGACTCCACCTTAATTTGATCGTGCCTTTCCCGTAGAGAGTGAACTTCATATTGCTCATGTTCTTTTCATTTCTTAAGGTTCCAATGAACTAGGGAGAAATCCTCCTGTTCGAACGACACAGGGGAGCAATCCTCCCATTCCCATGACACGATGGGGGAAATCCCCTCATCCCCACAACACAGGAGAGCAGTTATCATGTTCCCATAGAAGAAGGGGGTAATTCTCCCATATCCACAACACCCCCTCAAAGTATTATGGTCACTTCCTTTGATTGGAGTCGACTGGTAGGATATCGTCTTCCTCCTTATGTGCCCTTCCAAATCATAGTACAGACTTATAATATGGCCATACCTAGCACAGTCATATATGAAGGTGCATCTATTAGTATTATATCCTCAACTACTTGGAAATCTTTCGGTTCTCCGCATATTGTGCCTATTACCCAAAATATATTGGCTTGTAACAGAGGACCCAGTCAACCGTTAGGGATCCTTCCTCAATTTCCTATTACTTTGGGAGGAAAGATTGTATATATCAATGTGATGGTATTCCAAGTCCATTTGGATTTAAATTTACTCCTTGGGCATGACTATGTTTATGACATGGGAACTCTTGTCTCTTCACTATTTCGTTGGTCCTAATTTGACTCCAAAACAACCAAATTCCCTAAATGTTCCTTATATGTAAGTGGTATCTCCCCAACTAGAGGTTAATTATGTGGAAACCTATACCATGCCCTTACCTACTATTGAAGAGGAGGCTCTCATTGTATGCTCAACTTCTTTTGACCAAGATCTAGTAGGTGATTTGGTGATTCATTTAGTAGGGGAATTGGAGCCTCATCTTTCTCTTGGATTCCTTGATATGTATCCTTTCTAGAACATTGTTCTCCCATCTGATGAGAACTTATTAGAAACTATGGTCTCTTACAGGCAATGATCAAGGAATGAGGCACCATGAGGATAGTTCTTTTACTGTGTCAACCTCATTAAAAAATGAAACAGATTCCTACGAGCATAGTTTCCACTATGTTTCAAGTTCGCATAAACATGAAACAACCCCGGAGCAAAGTTCCTTTTCTTGTGTCAAGCTCCTAAAAAATAAAACAAGGTGTCATGAGAAAAGTTCCTTTCTTGTGTCAATCTCATTAACAAATGAAACAAGGCACCCCTTGAGCATAGTTCTTTTGTTGTGTGAAACTCGTTAAAAAATGAAATAGATCCCCTTCCAATTCGAGTCTTTGATAAGATCTCGCAAATTCCTAGTCGAGTCTTTCACTTGATCTCGTAAATGAACCTTCATTCCATACACATGTTAGTAACTAGTATTCTACATAGGTGGTCCAGGTGGATATTGGTGTCCACCCTCCTATTCCACTTAGACCCCCTAGTCAGTTTCATATGTTTCCTTAATTGTAGCACAATTTACTATTTTTGGTAGTTTTTCAGGTCTTGAACTTCCAGAGCCGTTTTGAGGCCCTAAATGACGTTTTTTTTTTTGGCAAAATAGCAATGGTAATTGTAGCAGAAATTGCATCAACCACTGTATTCCTCAGAGAGATGTTTCCAACAAGGTATCATATGCATCAAACAGAGATAATATGACCAAGTTACGAACTCGGGAAGTTGGTTGCCCAACTAACCCCAATGGGGCCCATAAACTCTTGGTGTTACATCTCCTCGGGTTAGGGTTTTGGTTGTTTAGGGTTTTCTCTTATTGTTCAATAATAAAAAGGCCCTTGAGCCTCATTGTAACTCAGTTCAGAGGTATGTAGCCACCACATCTCTTCTCGGAGATAAGCTACCATCGCCCAAGCTAGTCTTATTTACATTCTGTTTGTAAGCATACTTCAAAATTTGATATTAATGAAATGAAGTGTTATTTCTGCTACATCTCTGTATTTATGATTATATTTGTAAATTGTTGCATTCATATTTAAATCTGTATCAGTGGTCTCAAAGTGGTCTGCTCTTTCTCTATTTTTCTTTGCATGTCCCCAATGAGGTCGAGATATAAGGAGTTAGGGCTTGAACTGGTCGAACCTTTGCAAGACCACCCTCGCAAATCCTGACGACCTCCCATGGCAGATGAAAAGAAAAATGAGGGGGAAGGAGATCCTATCAAAATATTTCTCAAAGAAGCCCTCGAGCGATAAAGGAATGCGATGATGGAAAACTTTGCCCAGATCCTTCAGCGGCTACCCAGGGGCGACGCATCTACTTCCAGCAACTACTCTAGAAGCGCCACACCCTTTAAGGTATAAGTTAACTTTGACATTCCCATATTTGAGGGTCAGATAGATGCGGATGTCATAGATAAATGGTTAAATATGCTAGAAGGATATTTTTTTGTTCATGATTTTTCTAGCTGGGAATATATCACTTTTGCATTTCTCAAATTTTCCCCCCACGTCAAGGACTAGTGGGAAACCTACTGTGAGTAGAAGGATGAAAGTACGACCTCATTGTTTTCAGCCACACCCACTTGGAATTCATTCCGGGATGCCATCAAATAGAAATAGATCCCCTTCCAATTTGAGTCTTTGATAAGATCTCGCAAATTCCCAGTCGAGTCTTTCACTTGATCTCGTAAATGAACCTTCATTCCATACACATGTTAGTAACTAGTATTCTACATAGGTGGTCCAGGTGGATATTGGTGTCCATCCGCCTATTCCACTTAGACCCCCTAGTCAGTTTCATATGTTTCCTTAATTGTAACACAATTTACTATTTTTGGTAGTTTTTCAGGTCCTGAACTTCCAGAGCCGTTTTGAGGCCCTAAATGACGTTTTTTTTTTGGCAAAATAGAAATGGTAATTGTAGCAGAAATTGCATCAACAATTGTATTCCTCAGAGAGATGTTTCCAACAAGGTATCATATGCGTCAAACAGAGATAATATGACCAAGTTACGACCTCAGGAAGTTGGTTGCCCAACTAACCCCAACAGGGTCCATAAACTCTTGGTGTTACATCTCCTCGGGTTAGAGTTTTGGTTGTTTAGGCTTTTCTCTTATTGTTCAATAATAAAAAGGCTCTTGAGCCTCATTGTAACTCAGTTCAGAGGCATGTGGCCACCACATCTCTTCTCGGAGATAAGCTACCATCGCCCGAGCTAGTCTTATTTACATTCTGTTTGTAAGCATACTTCAAAATTTGATATTAATGAAATGAAGTGTTATTTCTGCTACATCTCTGTATTTATGATTATATTTGTAAATTGTTGCCTTCATATTTAAATCTGTATCAGTGGTATCAGAGTGGTCTGCTCTTTCTCTATTTTTCTTTGCATGTCCCCAACGAGGTCGGGATATAAGGAGTTAGGGCTTGAACTGGTCGAACCTTTGCAGGACCACCCTCGCAAATCCTAACGACCTCCCATGGCAGATGAAAAGAAAGATGAGGGGGAAGGAGATCCTATCAAAATATTTCTCAAAGAAGCCCTTGAACAATAAAGGAATGCGATGATGGAAAACTTTGCCCAGATCCTTCAGCGGCTACCCAGGGGCGACGCATCTACTTCCAGCAATTACTCTAGAAGCGCCACACCCTTTAAGGTATAAGTTAACTTTGACATTCCCATATTTGAGGTTCAGATAGATCGGATGTCATAGATAAATGGTTAAATATGCTAGAAGGATATTTTTTTGTTCATGATTTTTCCAGCCGGGAATATATCACTTTTGCATTTCTCAAATTTTCCCTCCACGTCAAGGACTGGTGGGAAACCTACTGTGAGCAGAAGGATGAAAGTACGACCTCATTGTTTTCAGCCGCACCCACTTGGAATTCATTCCAGGATGCCATCAAGGAGTAGTACTACCCTGCCAAAATCTATGAGGATAAATGCATAAAGTGGACCATGCTACGGTAGGGAAGGAACCAAGACGTGCCGGATTTTACCAATATTTTTCATACCCTTCACACAAGGTTGGGCATCAAGGATTTTGAGCAACATTTGGTACTCAAATACCGTGGCTGCTTGAACAGGGACATCCAAGACGAGATGGAGTTCTTGAACATCTCCTCGCTCGGCATGACGTACCGATACGCCCTTATGATTGAGCAGAAGTTTAAACAGAAGAAGCGAGACTTTGGATCCATGAATCCGAAGTAATGAAAAGACGCCCCCAAACCACAAAATAAGGGAACAAGCTAAGACGGGATGACCCAAGACAACTCATTGAAGCCACAAGAAAAGAACACCACCACGAAATCAAAGGACACAGGAAAGTGGTGTGAGTTCCATAAGAGCCCCACTCACAACACGAGTGTCGGGCCAAGCAATTGCTGATGGTCGAGTTGAAGGCTTCTGACTCAGATGTATGTTCCGACTCTGAGTCAGAACCGAACAAGAGGAATGACAAATGCAAGCAGATTATTGATGCGGAGCCCATCGCCACTGTTGCCATCGGCAAGATCCAGAAGGATGAGCCCAAATGTCTAGAGGAAGGGAAACGTCTCTTCCACTCACATATGTGGGTGAAGGGTTCACCACTGCAATTAATTTTCGACAGTGGGAGCCAAAAGAACCTCATTTCAGCAGAGGTCGTGAAGCATTTGGGCCTACCGACTACACCACACCTGCAACCATACAATATCGGGTGCCTTCACCAAGGATGAGATCTCCGAGTTAGCCAATAGTGCCACCTCTACAGCATCAAGCCCTTCATAGATGAGGTATTGTGTGATGTTGCTCCTCTTGACATTTGTGATGTATTATTAGGACAACCATACTTGTGGAAATGACATTTTGTATATGAGTGTAGACCTCACTCTATGATAATTTCTTTGGGTAATTCATTATAGAGGATACCGGAGGTAGCCCCACCTACTGCCACCTCTTTGATCTCTGCTAAGAAATGCAGTATTATCTTCTCCCAGACTAGGAAATTCATTTTCTTTCTAGTTCTCTCTCAAAATAAGGGGAAGATCATAGCCATATCCATGACCCCCGGGAAGGGTTCCTCCACGCAGCAGAAGCAGGTGGATATGGTCATGAAAGGGACATCTTCTCCTCACGCATAGGGGTACCGTTGCACTGTTAGGTCAAGCATTCGTTCGATTTGACTCCCGGAGCACCTCTACCCAACGGGTCGATATATCACCGCTCCATTGTGGAAAATGCCAAGTACAAGCAGTGACATGATCAACATCAGGTGTCACACAAGTTTCAGGTGGGCGACAAAGTTTGGTTGCATTTGCAGAAAGAATGCCTTACTAGAGCCCATTGGAAGCTCAAACCACTCTGATATGGCCCTTACACCATTACCAAAGATGTGGGAGACAATGCTTTGGAGCACAACATTTTCCAATTCCTTGGCTTGAACCCGATATTCAATGTGGACCGCCTTTGACCATACTTTCCACCATTGTTGGACACATATGACATTGCAAAATATGTTAGGTAAACTTGACTCGGGATAGAGTCAAAGTTCACCGGGTTAAAACCATGATGTTATGGGCACATAATATAGTGTACCCATGCCATTATGGTTTGTGGTATTGCATGTAATGGAGCCTATAAAAAGCTGGAAGAACTTCATTGTAATGTAGGCATGGAGGTGAACAATGAAGGCTCACTTGGCCGAATTGGCCAGGGTTTTGGCCAATGCTAATGAGATTTCATTGGGTTGGGTTTTTCCTCGGAGTTGGGGTTTTCCCAGATAAATATTTGTGTTTGTGGTTTATAATTTCTCTCGGTAAAAAATAGTTTTTTGGCCAAGGCTAATGAATTTTCATTAAGTTGGGTTTTTCCCTCGAGTTGGGGTTTTCCCAGATAAATATTTGTGTTTATCGTTTATGATTTCTCTTGGTAAATAATTTATCTTTCTACAGTAAATTCCTAACAATTAATATCAGATCAATCACAATGAGGAGGATATGTGTACGTGGATTAATTAATTGATGAACCATGTACTCGAAAAGAATGCCTAGATAATTGGCGGTTACAGCGGCTGGTGACCCATGTAATCCAATAGATGGGTTCTTTTTATATGGACATTGATGTCATAGTAGAAATACAACAACAAGGGTAAACAAAATATATATATATATATATATATATATATATATATATATATTATAATGAAGTTAATTATTGCATGTAAATGGGCATATGGATAAGACCTGGTAAGGCATGCGTACCCCTGGGTAAATCCCTGGTAAAGTCTGGATTAGACCTAGTTGAAGGGGAGGATGTCATATTAACAATACGCTGGGTAAGAAACAGGAGTTGGGGAGGTTATACAGTGACAGCGAAAGTGCCATACATCACGAGAAGAACTCTGCATTTCATTCCAAGACTAAACATATACAACTCAAGTACCATTTCATATGATCAGTGTTGGAAGATGGATAGTTGAAGCTGGACAAGATACACACTAGCCAGAATCCCGCAGACATGTTAACAAAAGTTGTAACTAGGGAGAAACTGAGGTTCTTCTCGGTTCCAATTGGTCTTCAAGTATGATGATGAAGATGAGAAACAACTAGGTTCAAAGTGAAGTCATTGTCCAACAATAAAGCAATGGTGGAGTTGCTATAATCAATCTCCAAGTCAGAGATTGTTGGGTGTGGAGCCTGATTATCTTCTTTATTCAGAGGTATCGCCGCATGGGACCGCAGTTCGTAATGTGGCAGCAATGCTGCCCGTAGATGTGCACTGCTAGGGGGGTCCTGTAAATTGCCTTGTAAAATGTTGTAATTTCATAGTCAATTTGGGCCGTTCGTTAGGCGGAAATCTTACGCTAGAAGTTATGTTTAGTTTAGGGATTTTTTCCCTAGAAGGAAACCCATCGCTATATATGAGGGAATTTTATTTCGGCTATGTAGATCTCTATTCTGAGCGAGGAAGAGAGAGGAGATTGAGAGCGAAGAGGGAATTACAACGGATCTGTTGTAGGTTGTATCTCTTCATTTTGTTGGATAATATAAAGGGAAGGACTGGCTGTTTCTCCATGGATGTAGCCCAAATTGGGTGAACCACATATATTTGTGTCTCTCTTGTTTTATGTGTTTTCTATGTTTATATTTCTGCAATATATTTATGTGTTCCATTGCTCTGTAATATATAATTTTCTAACAAAACAACTCACACCAACAGAGCTCAACGCGAACTGCATGGAACAGGCCACAACTAATCAGATCATGGAAACATAGATCAAGAATACTTGACAACAGAGGATACAACTATATCAAGTTGTCAAAGCAGGCCAACTCCTTCACCAAGGCAAGTGGTTCATCAGGGACCAAGTTCAATAGAAATTTCCTCACCTCATGGAGGCTCTGTGTGCAATGGGGACCATTGCTTCCTAAGGGGGGAGGAATAAACTAGGTGGATATTGGTGGCCACCCATCTATCCCACGTAGACCCCCGAGTTAGTTTCATCTATTTCCTTAATTGTAGCACAATTTACTATTTTTGGTAGTTTTTCGAGCCCTGAACTTTCGGAGTCGTTTTGAGGCCCTAAACGACATTTTTTTGGCAAAATGGTAATGGTGATTGCTTTAGAAATTGTGTCAGCAGTTGTAGTCCTCGGAGAGATGTTTCCAACGAGGTATCATACACGTCAAATGGAGATAATATGACCAAGTTACGACCCTGTGAAGTTGGCTGCGCAACTAACCCCAACGGGGCCCATAAACTCTTGGTGTTACATCTCCTTGGGTTAGGGCTTTGGTTGTTTAGGGTTTTCTCTTACTATTCAATAATAAAAAGGACCTTGAGCATCATTGTAACTCAGTTCAAAGGCATGTAGCCACCACATCTATTCTTAGAGATAAGCTAACATTACCTGAGCTAGCCTATTTCCATTATGTTGTAAGCATACTTCAGTATTTGATATTAATGAAATGAAGTGTTACTTCTACCACATCTCTGTATTTGTGGTTATATCTGTAATTTGTTGTGTTCATGTTTAAATCCGGATCATTAGGTGAGTGAAATGAAGCTTAGGGGGCATGTGCCTAGAATTAGGTCATTATGCTGGGGTATGCAAACTTATTTCAAGCATAGTTTTTATTTGTTTCAAGCTTGTTTAAAAATGAAACCACTCTCAAGCATAGTTTTTTTGATGTTTCAAATCTGTGAAAAAATGAAACCATATTCAAGTATTCTCAAGCATAGTTTCCACGTGTTTCAAGCTTGTGTAAAAATGAAACCATTTTCATCCTAACTCTTGTTATTTCCATTTTTATTAGTCTGTTTATACCAGATAAGCCTTGGTTTCAAGCTTGTGTAAAAATGAAACCATTTTCATCCTAACTCTTGTTATTTCCATTTTTATTAGTCTGTTTATACCAGATAAGCCTTGGTTTTCTCATTCCATCGTCACCATTTTCTTGGCCAATCATAATCTTTCACTTGGTTGTTTTACCCTTTCCTGAGGAACCGCTGTGATGAGTGGTCTTATTAGCTTACCTCTTGACCTCTACGTGTTTTAAGCAGTTTCATCATGACCGGAACCAGTTGCTACCCATTTTATACCACTTGTTCCTTTAGGAGGAATCTTCTTTTAGCTCTTTTCATACTCCCAAAACATGAAAATATTTTTTAGCACTTGTCTTTCCGAACTCGTTAAAGTAAAAGAAAAGACTCCTACTCAGTATATGTTTAACCCTTTTCCGCACTGAGATAGACTATTTATGAAAAATGAATACCTTAGTTGAACATGGATAAGAGGTTCTCTTGAGTATTGTTTTCTGCCTTTTCAGACTCAAGAGACAATTTTATGAAAATGAAACTTTGTAGTTTTCTTTTTCGCTTCTTTTTCAAACTCTCTAAACATGAAAACGGAGTTGAGTTATACCTTCGTTGGACTCGTAAAATCATCAAACAATGTTGGACTCATCGAACATTATGATATCTAACCACTCTTTCTCAGGGTTCATTAAATATACTCATAAGGATTCATCTGAAGGATGGACTTATAGATCAAGCATATGTTATCCTCCTCAAGCTTGTAAAAAATAAAGAGGTACTGACAAGAAATGGTTGGGGAAATTGGGAAAACAGAGTACTTCACATATTAATGGCAGTGAGTCACTCTTGAACATGACACTCTTCCAATTCATCTTCGTGGTTGCTGGGCTGGGAAAATTTCTTGCCTTTTTGGTTCATCACACCATGTTAAAATCCTCTGCATTCAATTTTGAATCAATGTTGCCAACTCTATTAAGTGTCGTCGATATGTTCAAAAGAGTTCATTTAGTTACCATCTACTACAATACTCCTAAGCCTTCATTCATGTTTTTCGTTCCTGAACCAGTTTTACGTCATTCTTCCATCTCAAACGTTGACACCCGTTTCATGTCATTAATGAGGGATACGTTAAAGCCCTCTTGCGATAGGTCACTTTCTGTCGACATCAGCACATTATCCAAGAAGTTGACATAGAAACTCCCTTTGATACCTTGGAGCTTGCATACATCAATTAAAAGTTTCCTCGCTTTTGGCGACATATCTTCATCATTGGACTTTGACTAGAAGATTTTGTGTGGTGTTCGACTTTATCTCATCTATTCACACGACATAGATTGTACTATAGTACCTTGAGAGACATTAACATCATCGATGGTTCCTCTCGCATCTGTTAATGACTTACATCATTGGCCGGTAATCATATGGTGTCTACCATGTTCAACTCTAGATCATTTATTCACTTGGTTAGATTCATACATCAAACGATTGAACGAATGAGATAGAAGACCCCAGATCTAGTTTCATCCATTCGGGTTGCGTTTCAAGATTAACACAAGATCACACAAGTATGATGGCTATGATCATATAGAATATTATCCAAGCATGGGTCCACACTTTGTCATCAGTGGACAAGACTTCTTGATCATCTTACATGTAATATTCACTTATATGTTGAGCATGGGTATGCCCCCCTCTGCAATGATATCATGATGAAAATTTACTGTAATAGATGATGATCTCAACCAATTTTTCTTGATATGGACTTTTCACAAGGTAAAGCACTTCACTCATCAACTATTTCCTCTGACTTTGTACTTATGGGGCAATACGTTACAGACCATTTTGTCACATCAACACAATAGGCCTGCAAATTGGATCAATCAACATCCTGGAACACTTTGTCATAACCCCTTCACAAAACCCTAAGCATCACTTTTCCAAAAAGTCTATGAGTTTCTCGGAAAATTAGCTCAAAAACATTGTTTTTAAGCCCCAACGCACCTTTCCTCATTAGTTGTTGGCATTATGATACAAATGTTGTCCTTGATGGCAACTCAGGTAGATGATAGTTCACAGTGCAACAGGTTAACAACAAAAGATTACAGATCAGACTCCAGAGATTGAAGAAAGAGAGTGGTTTAAGAAGTATACGCTATTTCACTTTGTCCAAGTAGCATATACATGTGGGTTAACAGAACAAAAGGAGCGTATACGTATGCATGCATTTTCATGGAAGGAAAAGCGCGTATGGGATGTAAAATCAAGGTTTTGGTCTGAGGTATTGGTCCGAGGTATTGGTCCTAAGTGGTTTTGGTCTGAGGTATTGGTCCTAAGTGGTTTTGGTTCGAGGTATTGAGAAAGACCTAAAACTATATAAGGAGGAAAAGATCAAAGGGATAAGTGTGCAAGTAATGAATATCTTATGAAGAGTTAGATCAAAAGAAAATATGCTTGTCATGGTTTTCTGATGCTTTACATGATCTAAACTAAGGATGCACCGAAGTGGATGATGATGGATGAGATCTAATGTTGGATCAGGATCATAAGACCTGAAATGAATTATCATTATGTGGTTTGATCATGGATAGTCTAGATCTGAATACTAATGCATGTTTTATTATGTAAATGTTATGATCTGGGTATGACTGAAGTCTAGAATAGCTGTGAAGTTTTAAGTTAGTATTTGCAGATCTGTACGCTAGTTTGCTTTGATAAAAGCACGTATACACGCTAGTTCAGCACATAGAAGTAGCGTATACATTATGAAATATGATGTTTGAAGTTGCAGTTGGTTCTAGTTGTTGTTGCAGAGTTCTAGGTTCTGCTCTGTGTTCTGGTGACAGTGTTCTAAATGTTCAGATTGATTGATTGTGATTTGCTTCAGTGATGGTGGGTTTTCAATGATTGGTTGTAAAGCAGTGCGGATTGATTTTGAGCTTCAATGTTGTTGATGGGTTTAGTATGAAAATTGGATGAAACAAGGCCTTCAGATTGTGGTGTTGTGTTCCAGGAGTATTTAGTCTAAAAATTTATGAAACGTGGTCCCTAGAGGAAGAGAGAAGGTCGTAGCCTTCTGTAGGCCGACACCTATGTACTGGTAAACATATCGGCCAGTACAAGAGCCAGGGGGTTGGAGATCCCCTCTAGTAGCAGCTAGAAAAGGAGTGAAGGTTGGAGCCTTCTATAGGCCAGCGACTACTTACTAGTAAACGGGTTGGCTAGTATAAGAGCTCGGGGGTTGTAGCTCCCTTCCAGTAGAAGATGGACAATGAGAGAAGGTTGTAGCCTTCTGCAAGTGGGTGCTTGCATACTGGTATGAGTCTGCACTAGTACAAGATTGTAAACAGTTTTTTCTTATATTAAAAGGAGACAACAGCAAGTGCTTTTTGTCACGCATTAGGTTTCCGCCTTAAATCTTGGTGTTCATGTGTGTTGCTTATGTGTGATGGTTTATTTTGTTATTACTGCACATGGTTACTATTTATATGGTTAATGAAGTACCGATGCACTGATTAAATATCAACATATGATGAATTAACTGAATCATAAGTTTGTTGGATATACATTGGTTGCTTTAAAGACAGTTGCGTGTACACACGAGTTACCTTCATTGAAGTAGCATATATAAATTTGAGTATGAAATGAAAAATTTATTGATTTGACTAATACTGATTCACACCCCCTCTCAATATTATTTCCAACAATTGGTATCAGAGCAAGTCCTTTGGCAGAAGCTTGATCGCTTGAAGGAGATCCGTAGAAACAATGGGAAAGAAGCTAAAGAAGAAAGCACCTCAGAAAAAGAAGACATCTCAAAGGAACAGTGACAGCAAGAGAGACAATGGGTTGTTAGGTGGAAGCAAGTATTCATATTTAGAATCACCTCAGATTGAAGATGAACAAGCAAAAGAAGTATCAGGTACAAATTTTTGGTCTTCTGGTGATACTTTTCTCTGTTCATGCAATGTTGAAGATATTGAAAGTGATAGTGAAAGAAATATAGAGGCAGAAGTTAAAATACTCATAGATAAAATTAGAGATCAACAATATCTATTTAACAAAAGAGAGTGTGCCTTCAAAGGAGAAGTTACCAGATTAAAATCTTAGTTGGAGAAGGGAAATAAAGTAAGGAAGCAGTACAAGGAAAAAGGAGATCAATGTCAAAAGTTGCAGGATGAAGTGACATCATTAAGAAATGAAGTAAATGGAAAGAGCACAACAATAAAGAGACTTAAATATAGATCCAGTTACTATGAAAGTCTTGAAGCTAAGATCCCCTCTCTAAAATAAGATCTTGAAAAATCAAATAAGCAAAATGAAGAACTACCTCAAGCAGATGAAGAACAAGAAAATTAGATTCTCAAATTAAGGCAACAAGTGGAAGAAGGAAGAAAGGCTGAAGAAATCATGAAGAAGCAATATCTTGAAAAGGAAGAACAATATCAGGTTGAGGTAAATATATTAAAAGGTAAATTAGAATAAAAGGATAAACTGTTACGATTTCAAGATAGTACTAAGATTTTGGATAATATTCTTAGTAGTCAAAGGTCTCCTACCATCAAAACTGGTATTGGTTTTCATGAATTTGTTGAAGGAGAATCTAACTGTCAAGATGAAACAAGGAACTCTAATGCAAAATATGAAATTCTCAACAAGGAGATGAGAAGTCAACCCCATCAACAACCAAGGAAAGAAAGTCTTCAAAGAAAATCATTTACTCCTAACTATGGAAGTGATAGTCGGTTATTTCCTCTGATGAATAATATTGAAAGTTTTATATGTCATAATTTTGGACATGTTGTAGCCAGATGTAGAAGTAGAATGGTTCAAGCTAATAACTGTCACACAGAAATATCATCAGCTTCCAGGTACTTTAAGGGATATTGTTTTTCTTGCAATATGTTTGGTCACAAAGCCATTGACTGCTATAGAGGGAATATGAAACATATAAGATGTTATGATTGTAACAAGTTTGGGCACATAGCAAAAGAATGCAGGAGAAAATTTCGGCCAACATACCAAAAGGAGAAAACATCATCACACTCCAAGGTATGGAAGAAGAAGGAAGTACAACCAGAAAGATGTGGCATAGCACAGTATACAGACATAACAGACTCAGGGGGAGCTGAAAGTGTGAAACTTTAATGTTCTAAATCTCATACACAGTTATCATGAAGACAAGTCGCGTATATACATGAGTTCGAAGCTGCACAGTCGCGTATATGTTGGTTTGAGGAAAAAGAAGTGGGACAGACTCAAGAAAAGGGGTCTGATATGGTTCAGTCAATTATCAATTATCTATTCTGTTTTGATTGATGATGGTTACAGTCTGTTGATGATATATGGAAGTGTTTTTGGCCCTCATAAGCTATTAATAAGTTGATGAATAACTAGTTGATGATGATGCCTTGATGATTCTTACTAACAAGTGCAATGATTAGATCTGATAGTAAATAGATGGCACAGGTTCAGGGGGAGCATATGCTTTTAATAATGCATTGTTGGCATTATATTAGAAGACCTTGGTACATGACGATAATTATATTGCTTGATCCACATAGTTGTTTGATTCAGGTGACTTGTTTGATGATGGACATATACAAGTTGTTGATCTTGATGCTGTTGACAGATGTTGATGGTGCAGATCATATATGGTGTATGATAGCTGCGATGACTATCATTGTATTGTTTATATTGTTGGTCCTTCTTATAGATGTCATGTATATCATTTGATGTAAAGGTCATGAAAAGACCTAATTTGTAACCCCACTATGCATGGGAAGGATGATGTAATAATTGCTATTTTAGTCATGTATAAACATTTGGTATATCCCCACTTGGTTGGGTGAGTCAAATTTGGTGTATCCCCACTTAGTTGGGTGATTGATGTATGTATGAGTCATTGGTCTTAGGGAAGTCATACTCACTTAGTTGAGTTATAGAGTCATGTTATTCTTTTGAAAAATATCTTTGCAGACTCTGCATGTACTCAGGGGGAGCATGGACAACATAATGAATATCAAAGAGGGAGAATATCTTGGTCTGCCCTTTGCCCTTGATGTCAAATGGGGAGAGTATCTTGGTGTTGTGGTTGCCATCAAGTCCAAAGGGGGAGATTGTTGGCATTACGATGCACATGTTGTCCTCGATGGCAACTCACATAGATGATGTTTACAATGCAACAGGTTAACAACAAAGGATTACATATCAAACTCCAGAGATTGAAGAAAGAGAGTGGTTTAAGAAGTATATGTTGTTTCACTTTGTCCAAGTAGCGTATATGGGCGGGTTAACAAAACAAAAGGAGCGTATACGTATGCACACACTTTCACAGAAGGAAAAGTGCATATGGGATGGAAAATCAAGGTTTTGGTCCGAGGTATTGGTCCGAGGTATTTGGTCTGAGGTATTGGTCCTAAGTGGTTTTAGTTGAGGTATTTGGTCCGAGGTATTGGTCCTAAGTGGTTTTGGTCCGAGGTATTGAGAAAGGCCTAAAACTATATAAGGAGGAGAAGATCAAAGGGATAAGTGTTGATCCAGGTGGATGTCGGTGGCCACCCACCTATCCCAATTGGACCCCCACAATTGTCTCTTTCAGTTTTTCAATTTCCTTATTTGTAGCAAAATTTACTATTTTAGCAGTTTTTCAGGTCCTGAACTTCCGGAGCCGTTTTGAGGCCCTAAACGACGTTTTTTTTTGGGAAAACTAGGAGCAACATGGGTTATAAACTAATGTTGCTCTTCCCAAAGTTGTAGTCCTTGGATAGATCTTTCTAACGAGCTATTGTATGCGTCAAAAGGAGATCGTATGCCAAAGTTACGACCTCGGGAAGTTGATGTACCAATTTACTTGAAACAAGGCCCACAATTTGGCGTTTCATCTCCTATGGTTAGGTTTTTGGATGTTTAGGGTTGTCCATTGTTTCTCAACAATAAATAAGCCTTCAAGCCTCATTGTAACACAGTTCAGAAGCATGTAGCCGCCACATCTCTTCTCAGAGATAAGCTACCATCGCCCTAGCTGGTTTATTTCCATTTCTATTTGTAAGCGTATTTCAGTACTTTACATTAATGAAATGAAGTATTATTTCCACTACATCTCTGTGTTTATGGTTATCTTTGTAATTTGTTGCGTTCCTGTTTAAATCCGGATCAAGTGTGCAAGTAATGAATATCTTATGAAGAGTTAGATCAAAAGAAAATATGCATGTTATGGGTTTCTGATGCTTTGCTTGATCTGAACTAAGGATGCACCTAAGTGGATGATGATGGATGAGATCTAATGTTGGATCAGGATCATAAGACCTAAAATGAATTATCATTATGTGGTTTGATCATGGATAGTCTAGATCTGAATACTAACACATGTTTTATTCTGTAAATGTTATGATCTGGGTATGACTGAAGTCTGGAATAGTTGTGAAGTTTTAAGTTAGTATTTGTAGATTTGTACGTTGGTTCACTTTGATAGAAGCGTGTATACACGTTGGTTTGGAACATAGAAATAGTGTATACATTATGAAATATGATGTTTGAATTTGCATTTGGTTCTAGTTGTTGTTGCAGAGTTCTGGGTTCTGGTTTGTGTTCTGGTGAGAGTGTTCTGAATGTCCAGATTGATTGATTGTTTTAGGTCTTATGATCCTGATCCAACATTGTATCAAGGCACTTCCATGCAGAGGAGGATGCTATAGGAGAATCAGTTGTGGTCGTATCAGATGCAGAAGGGGGAGCAAATAGATCTATTCCTCAGCAGGTTGCAGGAGATTCGGGACCAACTTACTTCCATAGGGGCCACGCCGGATCAGGGGTTCATGGTGAGGACCGCCCTGAACGCAGTCTCCGAGGAGTGGGAGACATTCGTCCAAAGCATTTTGGGCAGAGCGAATCTTCTAAGTTGGGAAGAGATGCAGGTAGCTCTTCGCCTAGAAGAGATCAGACGACTGACCAAGACATGAAGTAGCAGCAAAGGAGGTCGAATCAAGAAAGAGGAGGAAGAGGATGCGACTCTGGCATCTGCGGGACAGCAAGGGAAGAGGAAGAAGAAGGACATCTCCAAGATAAAGTGCTTCCATTGTGGGGAGCTGGGTCATTATGCAACCCAGTGTCCCAAGAAGAAGAATAAGGGAGAAACTTTCGACTCCAAGGCAGCGCCGACTAAGGTGGAGAAGGAAGTAGAGACTGATGATGACTGTGCCATGAGTGCTCATGCACCTCTAGAGAAGAGGTGGGGAGACATCGAGCTATAGTCAGGGGACTACAGAAGGTGGGGCAAGATCCTTGAGGTACCCAAACTCTTGGATCATATCTGGCTACAGGAGCCCCGAGAGATAGTAGCAGGATGATGGATGTCAATAGAAGCAAGATGCAGATGGAGCAGAAGAATAGTGCTAGAGTGCAGGGATCTGTAGTAGCACAGTGAGGGTTGCAACAGTGCGAGAGGCATAGAGGAGGTTGCAGCAGTGCAGAAAGGCACATAGGTGTTTGCAGCAGTGCGAAAGGCACAGAGTTGTTGCAGCAACGCAGAGGCAGCAGAGGGAGCATAGAATATCAAGAGAGGGAGCTTCAACATCAGGAGGGCTTCTAGCCCGACAAGGATGTCAGTAGTTGGGTAGATTAGTGAGTTACTTATCAGTAACTGAGTTGCAGTGTAGCAATAGCAATGGTAGTTCTATGGGCAACACGATGAGAGAGAGCTCCAGTGCAAATGCAGTGTTGGGAGGAAGGACCAACAACAGCACAGATGCAGAAGGAGCTGCAGTACAGATGTAGCAGTGGCAGTGGCATAGCCATGGGGAATATTACAGGAGGAAACAATGCAGAGGATGTTGGGCAGTAGGCTAAGCATCAGCACAAGTACCGGTGTAAGATGATCAGGGTGATGTTCAGTGCTGGAGCATTACTAGAGCACATTCCTCGTTAAGATGGAGTGTTGATTTGGGGTAGCATCGGATGTGCTCTAGCCATGAAAATTGGTGGAGAGGCTAAAGCACATGAGATATCCAAGGCCCATAAATGGTTTGGGAAATTCACCCGGTTAGAGATATTAAAATAATTAATATTTTTAATGGAGTTCCTAAGTCTAAACTTAGGAAAATTAAAATATTAATGGGTATTAATATAAAACTGGGTGAGAATGTTCTAAATGACATGGATCAAGCCAAAACTAATCTTAGTCGTTGATTAGGGGCTTAATCTCGGCTGTTGAAGACTCAACACAAAAAGTATAAGAGGAGGCTTGAGGGTCAGTTGCAGATAAACCAAGATTGATCAGTCAGTTCGATTTCCTGGAGCGGGGTTTGCTGAGAGAAATTGAACAAGTGATCTGAGTTGCTGTGAGGGGCAGTGAGTGCATAGCAAAGAGGTAGAGATAGTGTCGAACGACCAACACAGAGGTAGAGGAGGCTACGCAGAACTAGCAGGGGCCACGAAGAGGGCCAGAGGGATTGCGCAAAGGCTACCAGGGCTTGCGTGAGTGACGTAGAGGGCCAAAGAGCCTGCGCAGAGCATCAGAAGGCTGACGCAGAGGCCAGGAGGGCTGACGCAAAGCCTCGGAGAGGCGTTGGAGAGTTTTTTCGTGGAGAAAACTTGCCGAATATCTACTTCCGAAGAGAGATATTACTGCCATGTTGATTTCTCTGTCAGGTGAGTCAGTTTGGCACCCAATTGTACTCAAGAAAGTTGCTTAATAATAATAAAAGCCTCAAACCTGCTGCACCGGTTTTCCAAGTTGGGTTTTTCCAGGGACGATTGTCCATAAATAACGGTGTCCCTTGTGTGTTTGTCTATTCTTTCAGTTGATGATCTGTAGATGGTTGAGACTACATTTGTGTTTATTTTCAGTATTTATTTGGTTAAATAACTTGTTAAGAAATTAAACAAGTAGGTGAAATAAACTAGATAGTGCAATAGGAATTTCTGATGTGTTAGATTCAGAAAAATCAACAGCGAGGAAATATGCTCCAACAATGAAGATTCCCTGTAAAACTCATTGTATGACAATAAGAGTTTTGCCTTTGAAAATAACAGAAACACTAAGGGCATTAATGAACATGAATTTGAATTTTGGGCAATTCATTGAGCAACCTAGCTATACAAAAGAGATAGTCTCTAGTCAAGAATAGGAGTACAATCCAGATTCTTGTTTGACTGAAAACAACCCTAAAGCTCATGAAAACGAATATGGGAGTAAACATTGATGAACCTTGAAGAAGGTGCCTCAGATTATACTACTAGTATTTCCGGCTGGTGTTGAGAAAATGAACTCCGAAATTGAATTGAATAGTCACATGTCCCATCTTTTCCATGTTAATGACTGCTCAATTTATGATAAATAGGAAAAGGTAGAATGGGAGCAACGTAATAAGTTTCAAGTAACACTCTCTCTGTGAAAATTCCTTGATTGCAATTTCTAGATATTATTCTCATAACTATTAGCAATTTAATTTTTTACGACAATTAACGAATAATTCACAATTGCAATCTACACCATAAAAAAGTTGTGGAAACTAAAAACCAGGAACAGAGAAATAGATGCACACACATAAAAATCGACACAATAATTTTTGGACTAATAGTCCCCAAAAAACCCCGAAGGGAAAACCGGTGCAGCAGATGAGTGTAAAATTACTAATCCTCAAGGAACCCCTACTGCAGCAAATCTAAATCTACTTCACCTACTTGATTTTAATTACATTCATCAAGTTGTTCTTCTTAATACTGAAACAAATTACTGTTGCAACCTACACTACTTAAATTTGATTTGCATGAAACAAGGAAACTGAGAAAAGAACAAGATACATAAGATATGGTTATTTTTGGACAAAATAGTCCCCGAAAAAACCCAATGCGGGAAAACCAGTGCAGCAGCTCTGAGGGTTTATTATTATGCAAGAGAAAATTCTAAATACAAATCTAGCATGCTTCAACTAGCAATCGTTTACAAAGAGAATATTGGACAAAAGATTAGTGAAATATTCTCACCTTGTCACTGGAGAATCAGTGGCTGATCCTCAGCTCTGGGAGGCTCTGCATCACCTTCTGATGGCCTCTGCGTCACCCTGGGCAGCTTCTGCATCACCCTTCCTGGGTATTACGCTGCCTCTCTACTCTGGATCTTCTACTGGCTGAGAATTCGACTTTCTTGCCTCCAGTCTCACACCCTAGCTTCCAACACCTAAACTTCGAATTCCCTCTGCAGAAACTCGACTTCCCCTCACTGACTACGCTACCTCTGCATCAGCACTACGTAGGCCAGTGTCAGCCCTCCTCTGGACGTCTTCTGTCCTTTCTCTACCTTGTATTCTCTGGAAAGTCCTTCTCCCGGAATCTCACTGCCCCTCTGCTGCAAGATCTCCCTAATCGATTTTCCTCCTGAGAACTTCTCACCTTAGAAAATCGATTTCCTCAATCTCTCTGTGTGTTTCTAAATGAACCCCAAGCCTCCTTCTTATACTTTTCCTATTGAGACTTCAATGGCCGAGATTAAGTCTCTAATCAACGGCTAAGATTAAAACATGACTTGATTTGCCTTCTAGATCATTCTCACCCATATTTTGATTAATACCCATTAATATTTTAATTTTCACTTAGGAGCCTCATTAAAAATATTAATTATTTTAATAAAATACACTCCGGGTGGAATTTCATCAAACGGTTTCGGGGTTCTTTAGAACTCGTGTGCCTTAGCCTCTCCACCAATTTTCAAGGCTAGAGCACTTCCAATGCTACCAAAAATTAACAATGAGGGCTTATTTTATTATGTAGCAAAAATGGAGGGTACAATATCTGAATGCCCAGCTGGCAATCCTCCAGCAAAGATCTGGCAAAAACTAATTAGGAGAAAACTTCTCCATCTGCAAAATAACGCAGCCTCCCTCTGGCCTGCTCACACTATTAGCCTGTGCAAGTCTGGACGACCCCTAAAACTACCTCCAACTAGGTCGCCTAGCCTCCTCCTGCCTCGAGAAAAATTAGCTCTGCCTTCCAGATGATCTTTCTAGCCTTCGACAACTGAAACAAACCCACTCAAGTGGACTAGCTAACTCGCACTGCTTGGTCGGCTTTCTCTACAAAATATTTCGGCCTCCCTTTTCCTGCCTCTCCGGCACTGGAAAACTACTGGGAAACTCCTCAAGAATTCTCTTTGTTGCTCCCTCTCTCTGACGCTTTCCCTTTGGCTTGAACTCTTCCTTCGCTAAATCTATGTGCACTAGGTAGCTCAATCTGCCTAGCTCTCTCCCTCTCTCACAACTATGTCTATATCCATCCCATCAACTTGCTCTTATAATCTCTCATTAGAGCTTCAACGGTCATGATTAGATCCTCAACAACGGCTAAGATCATCTTAGATTCGATCCATGTGAGTCTCTAGAGCATTCTCAGACATCCTTAATTAATTAATTTTCCTAAGTTAAGCTTAGCATTTTTTTAAGTATTGATCACTTAATTTAATTAAGGCGTTTTGCAAGCATAACTCGCAAAACCTTTTCAATGTTTTGGAGATCTCGTGTTCCTTAGTCTCTTAGACACAAATCGAGACTAGAACACATGTCTGATGCTACCAAAATCAATACTCCCTCTTTGCGAGGAAGGTGTTCTCTCACAAACATCTCCCCTCTGTCATTGGACCACGTTGCTGACATTTGCAACAACCTGTCATTGTCCACCAAGCTACTGCACATACTCTAATTCATCTACTAACCCTGTAATTGTACCATTTTGCATCTGCGTTGCTACTGACATTGCAGTGTGCCTCCCCGCACTACTACCAACTCTGCTTGTGTTGCATCTGATCTCATGTTGTTGTTGTTGTTGCAACTATTGCAACTAAGAACTGATCTATTGTCCTTGCAATTGGCTTCTTCAACTATCCCTTGACTTTCTCACTGCAACTAGCTCTGCTCTTTCTGCTAAGTATCTGATTGCACCCAACTGTCTTTGCGCCTCTCTAGTATCTAACTGCAACTAGCTATGCATTGTCTCTCAAGATCTGACTGTGCCTTGCTAACATCTCAATCCTCCTGCTACTAAATACTATGGGCCCCTGTAGCAAAGGTAATGATCCATAAGGAAACACCTGTCCAATGTTGTGCCTCCCCAGACCTTGCCCGATCCTGCAACTCTAAAGCATCATGCTCCTCCTCCATCTGGAGGTATAGCTACTATCAATGCAAACTCCTCCAACCTAGAGGTCAACTCATCTATCTCTACCGAAGTTGTTGTCTGCTACTGCCCCTTCTTGTCCTTCCTTTTCAGACATTGGGTGACATAGTGACCAAATTCACATCCAGGGCATTTGACCTTTGACGGGTACTTCTCCTTCTTCTCGCCTCCCTTTGAGCTTTGTCCCTAATTGGGAATTTTCTTTGCCTTCCCTTTACTCGCAAGGGCTATATTCTCCTCTTTCTCAACCTTTGGTCCTCTGTTACTGCTGCTAATAGCACCCTCAACAAGACTAAGCCTTAGCTCCTCTTGTGTGAAGCCACTCCAAAGACATCGCCAATTTGGTAGTTGATCTCGTCTAGTGATCCCCTGAACTAAGGTCCTCCATTCTTTGGAAAATCCATTTATAGCAATTGAGATCGAGAGTCATGCCTTCACCCTTTAGCAGTTTTGTGGTCAATCAACTTCTCTTTGAGAATCATTTTACAATTTTTTGATGGATCTCGATATAGCTTCACAACGGAATTCCCCATTCCTTTGTTGTTTCCTTCTCTGCAATATGTGGAACAATATGATCTCAGACTACATTCAAAACCACCCTCTTTGTCTTGGCCATCCCTTTCTAGAAGGCTGCAAATTGTTGTGGATTTGTTGGTTCTGCCATGACGTTTGTCACAAACTCCTTCAAGCCATGCTCATCCAATAGGAACTGCATTTTGGCTTTCCAGACGCCAAAATTTGAGGCTTCGTCAAGTCTATCTTGATCTTTGAGACATGTTGTGGCCATCCCTGCAAAAACTCAAAAACTGAGAAATAAATAGAAATCTCCTCTCTTCCCTGCGGCCTTGCTTCTGCTACTCGCACTTCCTGAGGAAATGCACAGATTTGCTACTACTTGCCTCCAAATGTCCTTCTCCGGTACTCTCATTGCCTCCTACCTCAATTGGGAAACTCACTTTACCTTCCAAATTCCTTCGGAAACTGGCACATGTACTGTTGCTCCTGAAGCTCTCATTGGCTAACTGGCAAAACTGCTACGACCTACTACAACTGGAAATTACGGATCTCCTCCTCAAAATTGGAAACTGGAAACTCTCTGAGAAAATTGGAAATCTCCTTCAGTGTGCTTTTCTCTTCCTATCCTTGCACACATTTGCAGCAAAGCTTCTGCACCAAGATAAGCTCAACGAATCAACTAATCTGCTCACCAGAACTCTCTATCTAGCAAATCCATTGCCCACTGGAATTCTGGTCTAGGCAAATTGAACTTTTCTTGCACTTTGCCTCTGGAAATCGATTTTTGCCCAACAATTCGCACTGCCTGGTTGGTCTACACAAATATGGAGAAATTGTGCTCAGATCTTCCTATGAACCTTCACAATTTTGCTTCTCTCACTTCTTAGCCTCTGATCTATCTTCAATGCGCCAATACCATGTGAAAATTCCTTTATTGCAATTACTAGATATAATTCTCCTAATTGTTAGCAGTTTAATTGTTTACAACAATTAACGAATAATTCACAATTACAATCTTCACCATAAAAACATTACGTAAAATAAAAACCAAGAACTAAGAAATCGATGCACACACAAAAAAATCGACACTAATTTTTGGACGAATAGTCCTCTAAAAAACCTCGAAGGGAAAACCGATGCAGCAGATGAGGGTTTATTTTATTATGCGGCAAAAATGGAGAGTACAGTATCTGGATGCCCAACTGGCTATCCTCCAACAAATATCTGCAAAAATAATTAGGAGAAAAATTCTCCCTCTGCAGAATAACTCAGCCTCCCTCTAGCCTGCTCGCACTACTAACCTGTATGGATGGCCCCTGAAACTACCTCCAACTGGGTCGTCTAGCCTCCTCCTGCATCTAGAAAAATTCACTCTGCCTTTCAAATGATCGTTCCGACCTCTGACAACTGAAACAAACCCTTCCCAACAACTCGCTCAACTAGACTGGCTAACTCGCACTACTTGGATGGCTTTCTCTACAGAAGATTTTGGCCTCCCTTTTCCTACCTCTCCGGCACTAGAAAACTGCTGGGAAACTCCTCCAAAATTCTCTCTGTTGCTCCCTCTCTTCGATGCTTTCCCTCTGGCTCGAACTCTTCCCTTGTTAAATCTCTGCGCACTGGGTAACTCGATCTACCTAGCTCTTTCTCTCACAAATGTGTCTATCTCCATTCCATCAACTTGCTCTTATAATCTCTCGCCGGAGCTTCAATGGCCATGATTAGATCCTCATCAATGGCTAAAATCATCTTAGACTCGATCCATGTGAGTCTCTAGGGCATTTTGAATCATCCTCAATTAATTCCCATTAATTAATCAATTTTCCTAAGTTAGACTTAGGCAATTTTTTAATTATTGATCAATTAATTTAATTAAGACATTTCACAAGCTTATCTCACGAAACCTTTTCATGGTTTTGAAGATCTCGTGTTCCTTAGTCTCTAAGACACAAATGGAAACTAGAACACCTGTCTGATGCTACCAAAATCTAACACTCTCACTCATTAGAAGGCGTTGAAACCATTAAAAGGAAGTTGGAAAACAACAATTTCAAGTCATATATGGTGTAGGGTTCTCTTGTGTATGAAAATTATGATCATTATGACAAGGAAACATGCTCCAACAATGAGGACTCCCTGCAAAATTCATTGTATGACAATACGAGTTTTTCCATTCAAAATGACAGACAAACCAAGGGCAATAGGAATTTGGACAATTCATTCAACAACCTAGCTATCCAAAAGAGACAGACTCTGCTCAAGAATAGGAGTACAGTCCAGATTTCATGACTGATGTATTCAGTGGCTAGCATGGGGGACATATGTGCGATAATACCTACAATCCTGGTTTGACAGATCAGCCCAATGAAAATCTGGCTAACAAAAATTAGACCAACTTTGATTTTAAAAAGAAGAATTGTGGGGGGAGTTTACAGATTGATGAAGATACTCACAAACCTGTAATTGAAGATGTAAAAGGGACGATGATGGTCCAGGTCCTGTCAAACAAGATGAAGTTCCAGAAGCAATGATCAGAATGCATGGTAGAGCTAATACTAAGAACACAAGCTTGATTGATTTCAAAATTATGTGAGGTAAGCTTATTCGAAAGTTTGTTTCAGCATTTGAGGAAGATGGAGCTGGTCTCAATTTGAACCAGATGGACATCCTGATCAACAAGTCAGAGTTGAACCAAAATTTTTACAATTAGTGTATGGTCAACTATCCTCATGAATGCTCTGTCCCCAAAAAGGAAAAGGACTTGTGACTCTGAAAATTTTTAGAGCCTTGTACCAAACTTGATGGGTATTGTGTTTGCATTATGCAACGATAAAATAACAGAAACGCCAAGGGCATAAATGAACAGGAATTTGGACAATTCATTGAGCAACCTAGCTATACAAAAGAGACAGTCTCTGGTCAAGAACAGGAGTACAGTCCAGATTCTTGTTTGACTGAAAACAACCCCAATGCTCATGAAAATGAATATGGGAACAAACATTGATGAACTTGAAGAAGGTGGCTCAGATTCTACTACTAGTATTTCCGGCCAGAGTGTTGAGAAAAATGAACTCCGAAATTGAATTGAATAGTCACAAGTCCCATCTTTTCCATGTTAATGACTGCTCAATTTATGATAAATAGGAAAAGGTGGAATGGGAGCAGCGTAATAAGTTTCAACACTTTCTCACTCCCTTGATGATGAAGGCGTTGAACCATTAAACGGAAGTTGGAAAACAACAGTTTCAAGTCATATATGGTGTAGGGTTCTCCTGTGTATGAAAATTATGATCATTATGACAAGGAAACGTGCTCCAACAATGAAGACTCCCTGCAAAACTCATTGTATGACAATACGAGTTTTTCCTTTGAAAATGACAGACAAACCAAGGGCATTAATGAACAGGAATTTGGACAATTCATTGAACAACCTAGCTATACAAAAGAGACAGGATTTGTTCAAGAATGGGAGTGCAGTCCAGATTTCATGACTGATGTATTCAGTGGCTGGCATGGGGGACATATGTGCAATAATACCTACAATCCTAGTTCGACAGAACAGCCTAATGAAAATCTGGCAAACAAAAATTAGACCAACTTTGATTTTAAAAAGAAGAATTGTGGAGGGAATTTACAGATTGATGAAGATACTCACAAACCTATAATTGAAGATGTTTTTAAAGGGACGATGATGGTCCAGGTCCTGTCAAACAAGATGAAATTCCAGAAGAAATGATCGGAATGCGTGGTAGAGCTAATACTAAGAACATGAGCTTGATTGATTTCAAAATTATGTTGGCTAAGCTTATTCGTAAGTTTGTTTCAGCATTTGAGGAAGATGGAGCTGGTCTCAATTTGAACCAGATGGACATCCAGATCAACAAGTCTGAGTTGAATTGAAATTTTTACATTTAGTGTATGGTCAGCTATCCTGATTAATGCTCTGTCCTCAAAAAGGAAAAGGACTTGTGACTCTGAATTTTTTTACAGAATCATACCAAACTCGATGGGTACTGTGTTTGCAATGATAAAACACACCCCCCTTCTGTACCTACAACACATCTTCAACAATAGGGATGGAAATGGCATTGGACACCCGTACATAGCAACAGACCAGGTTCAGAATAGTTTAAGGAAGAGAGAATGCCCTAACTCTTTTTCAGACTAAAAATGACAAAGGTCCCAGCTTATGAGTACCCCAACATCAATATATCCATGTTTTGCATGATCCTCAAGCACAGGGGAAGAAGGCATTGCATTTATTAAGTATGGATAATTTGTGTTTGGTTGTATGTTCATGTGAATGGAACAAGAATCTGAGGTTCTCATATGCTCCTAAGTGAAGCCCACATCCCCAAGTAGGAGCCTATGTTACCACTTAAATCTGTGCATACAGTTTAGATCACAGAACTCAATAGGATATGAATCAATTATTGGCTTTAATGGCTGTTGCCCTCGGGGGTTTGAACCTGATCAAACAATTGTGGAAAAGATAGGGAACACAGAGGATGAGCGGAAAGATAGTTTTTAATTGAATGTGACTATTCAGAAGAAAGAACATTATTAAGCAGCATTTCTGCAAGAAGTACAGGCATATCCCATATTAGTTTTTAATTGAATGTGACTATTCAGAAGAAAGAACATTATTAAGAATTTAAGCAGCATTTCTCCAAGAAGTACAGGCATCCCATATTGGATTCAAAGTTGATCTCAAAGCATCTTTATGGGAAAGCACATTTGCACGAGGAAGGTTGGAAGACTTGGAGATGCAACTCCCAATCTTTTGACTTTGTACTGAACACCCTTACATTTGAATATATGGAAGATAGGCAGAGCTACCGTATTTTCATGATGGAGGTTTGGTTGCATGATGATCTGACAACATCAAATGTGATAATTCATTGGGATTCCAAACAGTTGGTCCTGATTGACTTTAGCCTTAGTTCACATCTTCATTGCTGGAATATAAGGCCGTGGATTTACATTCTTCTAAAAGGAATGTTATGGAAAGGGTTCTTGCTTCCTACAGAAAATCAGTAAAGCAATGGTCAGATATGTTGAAATTTGACACGGTCTCTGAAAAAGTACGCTAGATCATTTTTCTTTTGGAGATTGTGAACACATTAGCAAATTGAACACGGGAGTTGTAGCTTAGGCTGGCGATTTTATGAAGGATGGTGTTCGTGGTCAGTGATGTTTACATATGCAAAGGTTTTATGTGCACACACTGGGAAAGTAACATGCATAACTGTTTCCAACTTTACAATTTGACTTGTAGTGTTTCCGAAGACTCTGTTGTTATCTATTGAGACCTCAGCAGCCTTGAATTTGTGAAGCAGCTGTCAAAATCCCCACCGCCAGATCCAGCTGTACAAGCAAATGAAATGACTGGTGTTGTTATCAACATCCACTACTGCGCTTGATGTATGGTAAGCATAAATGGTGATTGCTTACCTAGATACTTCACATTGTCACAATTACCTTCAAAATTTACCATTTCAGTAACAAGTTCAATTCTTTCAGATTGGATGGAAACAAATTGGTATATAACTGGTCATCAAAGTGTCTAAATCTTTGTAGCAGCCGCAGCCCTTAAATCCACAGTCAAGGTGCACATGCATAAAATGTTAAAAATGAGGTATAAATATGGGAGCCTTTATGAAGAGGTGAAGACGGAACAAAGTTGTGGATATTATTTCAGATCAGCTAGGAACTAGAGCGAGCTCAAACTTGGATTTTGATTCAGCTTTTATATATATATATATCCATTCTAAGGGAATTTTGGAAATATCACTTACTTTGGAAGCCAACCTATATGTGTCAAGACTCCAAAACCCAGGGCTGACTTGTGTTGGCAGTATAGAAATATGTATATAGCTCTGTGGAGGGCCTTGTGATGGTTGACCTTGTTCAGTGAGCCTTCTATGGGCTTGAACGTGGGATGTTTGGGGTCTCATCCCAGAAGGCAAATCAGCAGACTTGTGAGGCTTTTTCATACTTTGACTGGGTTGTTTCATTGTTTGTCCACGTTGGAAAGGGTGTGAGCTTTAGAAGGGATACAGGATCCTACATGGAAGGTTTGGAGACAAGTGTCATCCTTATACATGGGTTCGTGAAGCTGAGCTGAGAGGGATATGGGTACATATCTTGGAGAAGTGAGCTGAGAGGGATATGGGTACATATCTTGGAGAAGTGCTTAACCTGGTTGAATTATTCAAATATGGAGTTGATATGCAATTGTCTTTTTGAGGTTGCATCCACTTTTAAAGGAAGACTCGATGATTTTGATGAAGCAGACACACCATTTGGGGGTATTGGAAGCTGGGCATTCAACTAGGAAGCCCACTTAACAACCTTGAATGAAGAGGTATGTGACTTGTGTGCCCACGTGGAAAGACAGAGAAAGACTTGATTGGAGGATCAAACATTGCTGAAGGGCTTCTGCAGGCTGGATGCTATGCAGTGGAGAGTTGGTGAGGTGGTAGTGGCCAATCTCTCAAGTTCCACAAGGCTAGCACTTATTTTTGGAACTTTGAGCTAAGGTGTTGGTTTGACGCATTAGTAAATTAGAGGGCAAAGGAAAGTTCAACCCAAATTATAAGAGGAAAAGCTTGCCCACAGGACTTATTGATTTTATAACTTAATATATCCTGAAGGTATATATTTATGAAGTTACTGGATTATAATAATTATATATATAATTTTATCTATCTTATATATAACATAAACGATATAAAAATTAATTTATTTTATATCTATAAAATATTAAAAGTTTATTAATATAAACTTTATATATTAATAAATTATAAATGTTGTGAATTACAAGGAGGAGCACTTATTTTTGGAACCTTGAGTTCAGGTGTTGGTTTGATGCATTCGTAAATTACAAGTTAAAAGAGAGTTCAACCCAAATTATAGGATGAAAAACTGGCCCACAGGTTATGACTCATGAGTTACTTATTGGTTTTATAACTTAATATATCATGAATGTATATATTTGTGAAGTTACTGTGTTATAATAATTATACATATAATTTCATCAATCTCATATATAGCATAAACGATATAAATTAATTTAGTTATATGTATAAAATATTAAAAGTTTATTAATATAAACTTTATATATTAATAAACTATAACTGTTGTGAATTACAAGGTGGAGGTCACAAGGTCAAGGCCTCACTCGATGTCCTTATTGGGTTAGGTTGCCAAATCTGTAACTTGCTGGTTTACCAAAGTACCATCCTCAAAAACAGGAGTGACTGAAGGGACTAACTAGTATGCAAGTAGTGGGGGTTTCCAAAATCATCATAGATAGGGTGAATGGAAAGAATACACTTAAAAATTTAATGATTTACCTCCTTAGGGAGTTGAATAAAAGCACAAATAAGACACCAAAGGAAGCTTTGTCCCTTTGAGAAGAAGATATAATATATACTGAAACTACTAGAGAAAGAACTTCCCAAGAAAAAGTCCATAACCTATGCTGAGAGGAGAATTTTTTTTCAAATGACTATTTGTCAGATGTTGTTTTAAATGGACATTGTTGTATTTTATAATAGCTTCATGTTGTTCTTGTTAGGTAATTGAGGTCATATGATAAAAAAAAACTAGTATTCATAGAAGTAGGAACACTTTTGGAGATTTTTTTAAGAAGTCTAAAGAAGGAGAGACTTTTGTCTCCAAAGTGTCAATAAGGTATACAAAAGGTACCTGGTACCTAGCCACATATTTTGACTTCTCCTTGAAATATCAAAAATATTTTTTCTTGCGAAAAAATGTTTATGGTATTTTTAGCAAAAAAACTGATATACTTATTCATCAAAATGAAATAGCTTTATGAGGAGGCTGATATGGTGTATTAGTGTTAATTGCATTGACACGTCATTATAATTTCACTGATTATGTTAGATTAGTATTAGTAACATAATAACCAAAAATGCTTCGAATTATCTATATTTGTCAAGTATCCACAATCTATCAAGAGATGAGACAAATTTTGGAAGCATGATGACAAGCTTGATCACTCAACCCAAAGGGGGACCAATTCTTCCTACACATATCTACCTCCCAATCCTTCACATGTCAGCTCTTACCAAGGTACAAGCACATCATATGCATATCCACATCTGCATCAACCGGTGCTTAGGGCCAATTATTTCTAAACCTAGTTACACTATCCTTATCCATTGCCTAGCGCTCTGGCCCCACCAGCACCAACGCCTCAACCTCCCTTTCTCCCACCTTCTCTACCGCAACAACAACCACCTCCACAGAATCAAGTGTATGCTCAATAGAGTACTACCAATCCCCCCAACCCCAAGAGAAGGAATAAGGGGAAGGGTAACCAAAATCAACAATCTCAAGATAATTAGGGCAATCAACATCGGCAACCTAATGCCCCTAAGGGTGACCAATCTAGTCCCTTAACCCAACAACAGGGCACAGGACCCAAGAAAAACAAGGATCTTAGAACTAATAAACCTTGTGCCTGTTGCAGAGTTTTTGGCCATTATACTCATGAATGTCCCCTTTTACCTCAAATGCATCAAGTATGGGAAGCTCAAGTAGTTGCCTCTAGAGGACCTTAGCCCACTACTCCACCTCCTCCCCCTGTTGTGTCATCACAACCAACAATGCTTACCAACACTTTTCCACATAAAGGATATGTGGCTTGACTAAACAACCACAATTTTACTATATTGCAAATTTTTAGTCTAAATTCACTAAATTTCATGTCAGCGATAACATGAAAGCTATGTTAAACTTAAACATATTAACACATGCCCTTTACAAATTATAATGTCAATGATGGAATAATCTTTTTCTAATATTGAAGGTTTCTTTTATAAATAAATAGATGAATTTAATTTTTTCTTTTCAAAATAGTCTAACTAGCCAAAAGTTATATAAATAACCATGATTCATTTAAAATTTGCCATGAAAATAGAAAGACTAGAAAAAAAATTTAACTCTATGAAAATGTTAGCTAACATGCCTAACATGGAACACCATTGAAATTTCAAAAACACAAAAACATACCTAACTTGTCAACTACAATGTTATCACTTTACAACAACCCCTTGCCTAAAAACACCAACTTGAAAAGCAATGCTGACATCAATAACTATAAAAAATATTAACTATATAAGACTTAAGCTGCAATGGCCTCATATTATTAGCATATACCATGTGACATAGTCAACTTTAAATTATTAATATAAATTCACTAAACTTCAAGTCAACTATAACTTGAAAGCTATGATAAATTTAAATATCTTAACACATACCCTATATTGAACTATATTGAGTTTAAATATATTAATCTAAGTCCATATGCACATATATGTTAAATTTAAATTATAATGTTAATTAAAAAAATCATTTTCTCATCTAGTAATTTTCTTTTTTAATAATCTCACCCACCAAAAAATAAATTTAGTTTTATCCTTTCAAAATAATCTAACCCACCAAAACATAAATTTAGTTTTGTCTTTTCAAAATAATCTAACCAACCAAAACTTAAATAATTAATATTATTTAGTTTTTTCCTTTTTCAAAATAATCTAACCCACCAATTAATTAATTAATTATATAGAAAGAAGTGGCGTAATAAATTAAATAATTAATATTATTTAGTTTTTCCTTTTCAAAATAATCTAACCAACCAAAAGATAAATTTAGTTGTCTTTTCAAAATAATCTAACCCACCAATAAATTAATTATATATAAAAGGGTGGCGTAATAAATTAATTATATATAAAAGGGTGGCGCGGCCAGCCCCTCCCTGCACGGACATGCAACCATTCTAACCCACCAATAAATTTAATTAATTACATATAAAAGGGTGGCGCGGCCAGCCCCTGCCTGCACGGGCATGCAACCATGAATTGTAAAGTAAATATGGCAAGCGTCTGTTTATTTCTTTGCTCTGGCTTGTATACTTGTTGTCTGCGTCTAATTAGACGGAAAAAGCCTGTGCCCTCGCCGCATGTGCGATCTTTCCACTAGCGATGTAGAGCCACCTTGATAGACCGGCAATTACCATGGTTAATTCTGTTTTGTTTCAATCTGGAGCGAGTTTGGTTAAGCTTGGTACCAGCTGCATGGGGTTCTCAGTCTGTTTGGGCGAGATTCTGGCTCCTTTGCAATGGAACACATTGTGCCTGGTGCATGAGGGGAGTGGCAATTGCAGTGCAGAAGGCGTTCGTTGGTCGCGGTGTGATACTCCTATTCCTTGGTTGTTGACGCTCCCTCCAATATTACAGCCTTCGAGTTTTAAGCCTCAGACAAATGCCCTGTCAAGGGTATTCCTTGAATCCCTCGCATGTACCGTCAATTCTGGTTCTAGTGAACTGGTTGGTCTCTATTTTCTGGGTATTATTGTTTTGGTTGGGTTCGGGGTATATGGTTGGCGGCTTGAAGCCAACAGTTTGGCACTACCTCTGGTCTGTGGTGAATCTCCTAATCCTTTGATTTCCAATTCTTCTGCCCTAGGTTGTTTTCTGGTCGTCTTCCTACCGCATTCTCTCTTTCGGATTGATTTGGGCACCCTTGTCCCTGTCAATCTTTGTGTATAGCCCTGGTGTGTGTTCCTTCTACTCAACATGCCACGACAACATATGAGAAGCCGCTGTGGAGGCGGAGTCATGGCCCCCATGGTCGGAATCGTGCCCAGCAACAGGCACAGGAAACCGTAGACATTGCCCTGTTTGGTTGTCCCTCCCATAACGAGACTCGTCACCTTGAATTCCTTATTCCTATGGCCTGCCAAGTTTTTTCAGATTCGGAGATATTGGAAGAGGTTTCTCACTGGGTTCCTAACACTGGCTTCTCACTGAGTACCTCAACTCTATAATTCTCTATATCTCTTTATTGGCACGCCAAGTTTTTTCTGATTCAGAGATACTGGACTGGAGGAGGTTTCTCACCCGGTTCCTAATACTGGGTAACTCAACTCTATATCTCTTCATTGGAAGATGAACAAACATGAAGACTTGGTTGGGCAGGGTTTGGCATCTCTTCACTGGTAGATGAGGACTTTGTTGGGCAGTCTTTGGCAGAACAGAAGGAAAAGTAGAAAGGTATGACATATTTTTCGGTTTAAATCACATCAAACAAGTTCAGATATTATCAATGTGTTTGACTGAAAAGACTGGATGTCAAGCTAGCGCATTCAGAGAGCCACCTTCAGTGTGAGGCTGACCCTCCAACTCCTCCAAGATTGAGACCAAAAACCCTGCACCAGTCTATGTCACAGCGTTCGTCAAACTTCAACATTGAAGTTCGAATATTCAAATTCGAAATTCGAAGTTTGGGAAGGGTTGCCAATTTTGTTAGCTCCCACCTGCACCCTACCATTGTTTTCGGGCATTGTCATCGCCGATGAAAATTCCAGCAGTCAAGCAGTGTATGGTCCGAGGATCTTTCTCCAGTGGTTCCAATGAAAAATTTCATCGATGTTGTGTCCGGTTCAAGAGTCTTTCTCAACTGGCATGAGGAGAACGACCACTTGTCTAGATTCGAGTAGAGTGCCGGTTGTTTCGAATTCGAGGAAAGTGAGGGTGGTTTTCTGTTCTCGTTCGTTCTAGGTTATTTTTATCTAGGCTATTTTCTTTCTTCTTTCTTAGGAACACTTGCCACATATGCCTAACTCATTGGAAGCTTCGATGGGCTTGTCCATCTAAGAGCAGATGATCTGGTAAGAATTTGGTGATTGGCCCACTTACCTCAAAAAGCCAATACTATTTGGTGATTGGCCCACTTACCTCAAAAAGCCGTAAGTATTGGGGAATGATTAGGTTGGGAATGCCCTTCCCGTCAGCTGTGAAGCGAATGGGTTAAAGGTTTAGTAGCAATTTTTGTATTACAACATGGTAGTAGATAGACTTGTTTTTGGTAGTATCTAGACTTCGTTTTTGGTAGTATCTATAGCCAGTTAAAATTATCTCTTCATGACAGATTAAAATTGCCTATGAAAAAACTCATTTAAGTTATGGGTATCTGATATACTCATTTAAGTTATGGGTATCTGACTAATTTAGTATGATGTTTTGATATTTTAAAGCAATATAAATATTAATGTATAAAAAAAAACTCAACTTATAGACAAAAAATACTAATATATTTTGATATTTTAATATATTATAATGCAATATAAATATTAATTAAAAAAAAAACTAAACTTATCATAAAATGAAAAGACAAATAAGACAAATAAAGTACTTGTCATAGCTTATGAAAATGTAATCTAACATGTCTAGTACATAAATTTATCTTGGTATTTTCAAAATAATCTAACCCGTTGAGAATTAAAAAAATAACCATAATTCTATTTTAAATTTAAGAAAAAAAATTTAAAAATCCAAAAAAAACTTGAAAAATGTAATCAAATATGGCTTTTTCAAATAACCTAATTTATCAAAAGTTAAATAAATTAATTTAGTTGTCTCTCAAATTAATAAAACAGGCTAAAAAATAAATAAAAAAATAACTATATACATGTTAAAAATAATAAAGAAATAACCCTATTTTAATTAAAATTATCCCAATATTATTTTGAAAAATTCTAATAATTTAATTAAAAATATCCAAAATTAAAAGTATATAATTTAATAGATATTGCAACTAACCAAATCCACTAGTCTATCTAGAACCTGCCCAAAATACTCTAAGGATCGAAGATACTGCCTATATTGGGTATGTTAATATACCCTACACCTAGAACGTCTTAAGTGAACCTAGCACTCCAGATACCACTAACATACGAACCATATTCTCACTGGGTTATAATGTTTTTGTACTTTTTGTATTAACACCCTACCCCTACAACTTTTTAAGAAGTGTACCTACTTACCCCATATCCCTTTAACTAACATAAAAATTGTGATGTGTGGTTTAATGGTAAGTAAGTCCACAAGACTTTGGTGTAAATTTTATTGAGTATAATGTTTTGTTAGAAACTCAGCTTATGGAGTAGACTCCTTTTATTAATGAATCTCATTTCTTGTTAAATCATAAGAATTTGATATATCTAGGTGGCAGGTTGTTGGATATACTCTTGGTGTTATAGTAACATGTTATAGTAACGGCAATAATGGTTGATCATGGGTCTCCCTTAAATTAGTCCAAACAATTACGAAAAATTAGCCTAAACAATTACTGATCCACCATATAGTAAAAAAACCAATCTCACTAGGAAGGCTATGACGTTTCTGTACTTTTTGTATGAATGCGATTTAAAGTTGGATTAATTTTGCAAAAACAAGGAAGAAAATGGCACGCAACTAACACTGTACGGAAGAAGGGTGAGTGTGTCCTACCCGCGTCGAAGCCGAAGCTAATGCTGCACCGGAGAAGGTTTGTTGAGGCTGTACTGGCGAGAACGCCTGCAATTGCCCACATCATACAGGCCAATTGAATTTCCACATTTGGAAAATGAGGCGATTGTTCATCTTCTGTTTTTCCTCCGCGTAGCTCACCTACAAACCATCCAGCGAGATAAGAGAAGATAAAGATTGAAAAAGAAAGATTCAATGAAGTATTGAACTCAAGCTCTATCACAAGAGCAGAAAATACTGCAAAAACCCAGAATCAATCGAACCATCAAAAGCTGAAAACGATTATTATAGATTAATTTTTGGGCAAATGGCAAAAAAATTTGCTGAAAAGGTACTTGGAAATTAACTTACAAGAAAATAGGGAAAAATTGCCGTCAATGCTAAATTAAGATTAAATGACAGGCAAATGGGGGATATCATGAAAAAGGAGATTAAAATATGGATAAATGGGAAAAACATGCGGAAATGGAGAACAAAAATATGAAAACAAACTTACGTTTACGCGCCAAAACAATTTTCATAATTTCCTCATCTCATTTTGTCCCTCAATGCCGGCTCCGCCTGCAAGGCACTGTGATCAGGGTTCATTTCAATATCAAAAAATTTAAAGAAATTACAGATTCAAATTAAGTCCAAAGATAAGCAAACCTGGCTTTATAGAGATCCCAAATCAGAGATTCATTTCTATCTGTCTCTGGCTGTATAGAAATCAGGAATCAGGGATTCATTTCTATCTGTCTCTCTTCTGCTCTGCTTCCCGCAACAAAATAAAATCGGAGGACCAAACAAAACACACAGAATAATAAAAAAGAAAACATATCCAGAAACGCCAACCACAACCCAGATCAAAAATGAAAAACCTGATACTCAAAAAGGACTGTAAAAACCAATAAATAGGCATGGCCATGCCATGGACCAAAAAAATAGAACTGCAATAAACCCAGACCACATAGGAGAGCAAGGAAATAAGTATGAAATGCAAGTGTTCGATGTTGGGTGTTTGCAAAGGGCTTTATACCCTTTCTATTTCAAACGGTCACAAGCTTTTTTCATCTATATGTTGAATTTTGTTTTATCTTTAGCTCCACCGCCATCGCATTGTAGGTCAGTCGGTCACTATGGACAGTTGAGATATTCGGATGGATACAAACAGTTTAAAGAATATCGGGCTGGAATGTCTATGCTGCATGTATAAGTCCATTACATAAATTATTTTTTAAATTCTAAGACATGATTTATTTTGGTGTGTTTTATGCAATTATTTTGTATATTTATTTATTCTGTTTCCTAAATCTCCTAAAATTACATATAAGTGCGAATATATTTATTCTCATATTTACTTATTTTATGTAAAATTTTCTTATATTTAGTTTTGTGTGTTAGTTATATATATATATATATATATATATATATATATATTATTTTTAATTTTATATTTAGTTTTGTGTGTTAGTTATATATATATATATATATATATTATTTTTAATTTTAGATTTACTTATTTTTGGGTGTGTTTTATGTAAAAAATATTATTTTAATTTATTTTGAAAATTTAGTTACATGTATGAATATATTTATTTTAAGATTTACTGATTTCATATTACTAAGTGATAATTTGAATTGTCAGGATATTATTTTAATTTAATAATTTAATTTTAAATGATTTTAAAAAAAAATTATTAATTTAGTAGGATTAAATTATGAATAAAAAAGTTTATATATTTAATTAATAATGATATGTAATAGTAAAAATGTTACAATTTCAATATAAATAATTTAATTTTATTAAAAAATAAAATAAAATAATAATAATAATAATAATAAGAGATATAGATTTCTCAATAATTAAAATTATAAAAATAAAAGATAAAATTAATAATTATAATTTTATCTATAAATTATAAAATTAAATTAAACTATAAGTTTATTATTTTGTATCGTCCATTGTATTTGGTATGATGAAGTATAAAAGGTTGTAGGAAATCTATTATGTTATGATGAAGTATAAAAGGTTTTAGGAAATCCATTATGTTATGATGAAGCATAAAAGGCTTTAGGAAATCCATTATGGAATGTAAGAGTATGAACTTAGATCCATAACTCAATCCATTATGGAATGCAATGAGCTTAGATCCATAACTCCTGGCTTATTCGACTCTTAGTAAATCCAAATTTAAAATAGATTTAGACTCCTTTTATTCAACTAATTTAGAACCGTCTAGCATTAGAATATTTTAAAAAAGAAAATGATTAGATATGAACTTTGAATCTCATAGTTTACATAATATTTCATACTATAGCTATACCTATGAATTAAATATGATTTAATTTAATTTAATATATATATTTTCAATTTTTTTTTATATCTCTTAAATTTATAATTAATTTTATACATAAAAATAATATTTTATAAATTTATAATTAATTTTATACATTAAAAATTATTACAATGTTTGGTCACTTTGGGGTAGGAAAAAATTTGGCTCATTTGAAAGATTTTGTTATTGGCCTTAAATGGAAAAAATTGTAACCAAGTATGTAAAGGGGTGTGTGATGTGCTCTATTTGTAATCCCACTAATAGAAAATTGGGGTTGTACACACCACTCCCTGTTCCTTCTCATCCTTGGGAGAGTATCTCCATGGATTTTGTAAGGGGGTTTCCTTTGTCAAAAAGGGTTCATGAATACTTGTATGTAGTAGTGGATAGGTTTAGCAAGATGTGTGTCTTGATGCCATGTAAAAGGCAGATTACTGCAAAGAAAAATGCTCAACTTTTCTTTTAGCATGTATGGGTCTATTTTGGACTACCCACATCCAATGCCTTGGATCGAGATTCTTGATTCCTTGGAGAGTTTAGGCCAAGCTTGTGGAGAATGATGGACACCAAGATAAATTCGAGTATAGTTTTCCATCCACAAACCAACAGAAAAATAGAGGTCGTTAACAAAACAATGGTTCATTTGCTTTGAGGGTATTGCAGCAAGCATCCTAAGTTGTGGGATGAACGGATACATTACGCTCGACATTCATATAATAGGGCTTTGCACTCTTCTACTCAAAGTTCACCATTTGAGACATCCTTTAGGTACCTACCAAAGTCACCCTTAGATTTGGTCTTTGGGAAGGACGAGGATTCCAATGAACAAAGTAGGGAAGACAAAACTCGCAAGTTCATTCAAAGGATCCAAATGAAACCTCAAACAATGTAGGAACATTTGGAGAAGAGTTAGGCACAACATAAATCCTGACATGAAAACCACAAAATTGATCATCAATTTTAGGTGGGAGACTGAGTATGGATTCACATCAGCAAGGACAGGTTGAAGGGAGAAGGCAAAAAGTTGAAACCAATTAGATATGCTCCATTCATCATCTTGGAAAATATTGGGACAAATGCTTATTTCCTTTATCTTCGGCTTATATGAAAATGTATTTCATAGTCAATTTAGAGAACTTGAAACTTTACGAACCTCCCATGATCATGGATCGAGAGGAGAGTAGTCAAGTTCCACCAGTGGATGATTTCGCTTCGTAATACTTGGACAAGTTGCTTGAAGACATCGTCCTATACAAAAGAACCATGACAAAGAGATGTGGAGTACCTTTGAATGGGTTTCAAGGAAAGCATCCCAACAAGGCGTGATGGATTGAGAAGATGAAAGTGAGGGAGTAATTCCCTCACCTACCTGTTGATTGATAAGTCTTTTGGAGGCCCAAATGCTTCTCAATGGGGAGGATTGATCCAAGAGTATCCAAAAAGGTTCAAAATTTTTAAGTCCTTAAATCTCAGAAAAACCAGCACCAAGTCGTAGATCTCATCGAGACGATTCCAACGACGTGAACAACACCTTAATTCGAGTTCGTGTGACAAAGTTACGCTCATATGAAGTTTGGCACAAACAACAAAAAAATTGTGTGGGTGGGACCCATAAGGTGCCACATGGCACTCCCACATGCTACCATGTGACAACCTAATCAATAGTTATAGTCAACAGATGGGGGATCCATAGTTGATGTGGCACACTGACATGACGACATGTCACAGTACGAGGCACCTAGTTGGAAGTGAGGTGGCCTAATCCTAGGGCACCATGTGGAAACACCCAATTGGCCCGGTTGTTTCAACAATCACAAAATATCATTTGGGTGGACAATTCACGGGTCGAACAACTGACCTCGTCAATGTCACACCCAACCATATTTTGTTGCACCAACAAACTCTGTTGATAAATATGAATGGTAAAATATATTTAAACAAAGGCCTTGTTATTATATTTAAAAAGGTACCAAAGGCCCATAGGTTTGACCCCGGGACCCTCGTCCAAACCCCAACAAACAAACAGGTGTGACCCGGGGACCCCCGTCCAAACCCCAACAAACAATGACTACCAATGAACATGCCAATTGGGAATTTCATCCAACGTGGACTACACAACATGTAAAGCACATGGGTTGAATGGGAGCACGATGTATTATTGTTATGGTATATGGTTATCACATGGTTATATTTAATATAACCAACACACAACAATATAATGTAAAACAGGAGGCCTGCGGGTTGACCTAGGGAGCTCCCCAACCACATGACTTATTTTAAACTTGACAACCAGTCTGTGAGTGGAGCGAGCTTTGGCATGTTTACTGGCCCATACACATTTGAATTTGTTCCCATTCAAATGTAAGAGGAGACCGCAACCATAAAGAGAGACGACGAAAGTCAGCATGATGGGTGGCAGACTGAGAGGGGTTCTATGTAGGCATGAATCTTGAAGCATATTCCTAAGAATATTCTGATACATATTCTATGGAATATTCAGAGGAAGTTTACAAGCATATTCTAATCTGTTGTGGCATGAAATTTGAGGAGTTGATAGTACCAAAACCTGGTCAATTTTATACTCATTTTCTTAAAATTTCACAAGGAATCCACTAGTGTTGTCAGAATTAGGATCTGAGTAGCCTATTTTTTTGGGTCATCTCTAGAAGTGAGGTATTTCCATGTATTTTCCATTATTTTTTCGAGATAATATAGAGGCCGCTCCACTCTAAAGTTGGGCCCACAGACGTAGCTCACACATTGTGAATGAACTTCGTTAAAAAATCTTGGTGCATAATCTATATTGTGACTCTCTTTTTTGTGTCGCTTCTTCATGGATGTTTCATTTATGGTATTTTAATGCTCTTTAAGCAATTTTGTTCAACATCACTAAAGGAAGGATCCTAGATCATGGACTGAGGGTTAACATATGTCTTATATTTCTATATGGTTGTATCACAAAGGTTTGTGCTTATAAGTTTAATGTTTGAGTTGAGTCAAAGAATTGGATATTGGAATTGTGACCAGAGTATCATTCAAAGAGACTGCTTGAATATTGTTGAGAGAATGCATGGCTAGATGAGTTAATGCTCTTGTGTCCCCCTAATCTATGTATTGTTACCTTTGTATATAACTTGATAAGCATTGAGTGGGTATACTACCAAATAATGTCATGTGAAGGCTTGTATGGTTGATAGAGGTTTTGATGATTGATATTAATTGTTGGTTGTCTTGATCGTTTTCTAAGCAATGTTGAGATTAAGTTTGTGATGATGTTGTTGATGTATGGGCAGAGAATTTGATACTATTAGGGTTTATGGTAGTTTCCTATTGATGAGAGTAGAGATTGGTTGTTTTCGTTTATTGGATATAGTGAATGGTTTTATATCAAATTGATTGTTGATGTATGCATCTATGTTTCTCCACTAGCTGGTTTGATTATTATAGAGAGAGCTTGTTGTCAGTTTTGTAGAGGAGATTGTATGGTCATATTTGTATTTAGTGTTCAAGCATGAAGTTTTTGTGGGCCCAGTTTTAAAATGGGATGAAACACGGCCTACAAGATTCAACTTTTGTTGCAGGTGGATCCGGTGTGAAATATTTTGAAACTGGGTCCACAAAGGGTATAAGCGTTGGAGCCTTTAGTGAGGGAATGGTAACTTCCTTTCGGTGGTGGCCAAAGAAATTTCTTGGGGAGCAGTAGTTTCCTTCAAGTGGTAGCTAGAGAAACAATAGGAGGTGGTAGCCTCCAACAAGTATGAGCTTGTGCATTGGTAAAAGTCTATGCTAGTGCAAGATTTAAAATAATATTTTTTGAATATTAATAACATAAGACAAAGACAACAACAATGGTGGTTTTTCCCAGCTAAGTTTTCCACCTAATATCCAATGTCTATATGTAATGTTGATTACTTGTTGATGTGTTGTGCTCTTATGTTTCACTTGCATTTATGATTATATGTTGCTCATGGTTTACACATGTTACTTGTTTATGCACAAATTTGTTGTCCTAATGTATTGCTAGTTAAATATGAGTCAGTTAACATTGTAAAGAAGAGTGAAAATGGGTAAAAGTTGAATTATCAAGAAATATTGATTCACCCCCTTTCTAAGTATTTCTAACAATTGGTATCAAAGAAAGGTCCTTCAGGAATTAGTTTAACAACTGGGAGGAGATCTAAGGGATCATGGCACAAAAGCACAAGAAGATGATAGCTCAAAGAAAGGATTCAGGAAAATTGTGATAGTACAAGCGATGTATCACATATAGTGGCAATATCTACAACTATCGATCAGGGACAATCATTAGCGGAACAAGTCGTGTCAAAAACTATGAATAATCAAGATATGCTTCTGCACAATTATGCAAATTATCAGGAATGGAAAGAAGAGATTAACTTTAGGTTATTATCCCTTAGATTTTATGTTTTGAATTTAGTATGTAATGGTTATACTAAAAATCCCCCATCAAGTCAAGAATTGCAAAAAAATCATTAGGAAATAAATACAATCTATTGTGGCATACATGATTCAGAACTTGAGAAAGTTATGCTCTATGAGTCTATAAAGGATGTATGGGATAACTTGCAGACCATCCATGAAGGATAAAATAGCAAAAGTAACATAGTTGAGAAAGAAGTTCATTCATAAGGTAATCTTATAGGTAATCTCGCTTTCAAAACATTTAATGTATTTGAAGAAGAAACATGTAGCCTATTAGAAGACGAGTATGGCCATGAACCCATACTTCCATCATATCAGATGGAGTTATAGATTCAAAAGAAGAAATGTTAGATAAATACTCCCATATTAGAAGTAAACTTGTTTCTTTATTGAAAAGAATTGACAATCTCAAGAAAGAATTGTAGGCATATGAAAACATGGAACATGATCTGGATAAATCATAAGACATTACAACAAGCTTAACGAAAGGAGATGACATTGTGAAAGACTTGAATATGATATTATCTCTCTGAAATATGATCTAGAAAATTCAAACGAATGGAATAAGGAGCTGCTTCAGGTGTTTGAAGAACATGAAAATGGGCTTAAAGAGGAAATTATCGAGTTAATAACCCAGTTGGAAGATGCAAGAAAAGTTGAAGAAGCAATAAGCAATCAATTAAAATAAATACAGAATGATTGTGAGAAATTAGAAATAGCGGTAATCTCATTAAGAGGTAAATCAACAGAAAATGAAAATCAGTTTAGATTTCAAGACAATACCAAGATCTTGGACAATATTCTTAGCAGTCAAATGTCTCCCTCCATTAAATTAGGCCTTGGTTTTCATGAAAAAATGAAGGGAGAATCCAACTCACAGGTGTGTGCGGGAAGTCTTCGAGATAACAAAGCAAATTCTGAAAACCTTAGTAAAGAATCAATTAGGCAACAAAACCAACAACAAATGAAAGTGACTCTTCAAAGAAAATCGTTTGCTCCCAGGAATGGGTATGGTAGAAATGAAAAAATCTCAAGAAGTAACATTAATTCATTCTCTCCCTTTATTGATGATATTGAGTGTTTTATCTGTCATAACTTTGGACACAATGTAGTCGATAGAAGAAACAGATTATTCAAACCTCATGCAAACAATCTCTCCTTAAGAAGATCATTGGTTCCCATGTATTCAAGTTTCTTTGAAGGTTATTGTTTTACATGCAATTTATTTGGTCATAAGACTGTTGATTGCAGATCATATAGAAATGAAAGAAACATGAATTAGAAGTACTGTGATCCTTTTCCCCCTTCTCTTGGTAGATAAGGTGTTATACATGCAATAAATTCGGACACGTGGCAAAAGAATGTAGGAGCAAGTCAATGAATTCTTTTAGACATTATAGACAATAGGTAGAACCTATCCAAGACAAGCAACTAGACAATAACTAATTTAATGAAAGACCTAAAGATGATGCATCCATCAAAATTCATCATACCAAGAAAAGGTAAAAGCAACAAGTGAAGTGTGGCCTTGCACTTTGTGCATTTGAAGAAGATGATCATTGGTACATAGACAATGGATGTTCTCATCACATGTTTGAAGATAAGAGTAGATTTATCTCTCAAGAAAACCAAGGGTGGTGATGTTATTCTTGGAAACAATGCACCAAAGAAGGTGCCAAGAAAAGGTAAAGCATATTTTGATGTTAAAAATACAAAAGCGGCTAATGTATTATAGGTTGAAGGGTTGAAGAAAAACATCCTAAGTGTGGGTCAAATGTTTGATAGAGGACACGTAGTTGCTTTTACCTAAATAGGATGCATAATTATGGAAGAATACGCTGGAAAGGTAATAGCAAAAGGGATCAAAAATGCAAATAAGATATATGTGATGAAGAAAAGTCCAAAAACAAATAAGAGATTGAAGCTAATCTCCTCCACTTCAGATTCAGAGTAGGAGAAGTAAGTTTCTATTGCAGTCTATTAATATTGGACACATATTCATTAAATGAATGCAGAAGAGCTATGAGAGATGCATAGACTCGGGGAGAGCACATGGCATAGAAGCTTGATCAGTGCTACTACTCAAGGAGAACTGTGCATAGAAAAGAAGGTTTACATTTTATTCTTTTGTTAGTCTTGGAGCTTCATTTAGCATTGGAGAAGTTATTTTGTTGAAACCAAAATTATAGCTTGAAGATATGACAACCATGCATTTGATCCCTTTATGCATGTTGTTGAAAAATGTGTAACTAGGTTCAGTGTTCATAACTATGAAATGTACTTTTGATTCTTGTATATTACAAAAAATAATATTATTTTTATTTTTGGAGCATGGGTTTCATGCTAAAGGTATTTTATTTTAGAGGTCAAGCACCTATTGAGTGCTTCTAGGGTTTGTCCTAGGTCAAGAAGTAAAAAGAGTCATTGTCATATGTTGAAGAGTCCATCAGACACATTATAACTTGTAAAAAGAATTATTTTTGTATTTAAAAGTGTCAAAATACCCTCAAAGACCAAGTCAGCCCGACAGCTGAGAAGTCGGTCTATTTGAGGAGCCACACCCACCTTAGAAGCCTATATAAAGGAGAGAACTCGACCTCCTTTGGACACACATACACTTCTCATCATTTGAGAAAAGGAGAAGCACAAGAAGGAGAAGGATGAAGAAGGAAGGTTTTTGGGCTACTTCTCTCACACACGTGCGAAGAAGGAAGGCTAGGGTTTACTGCTTCAAGGTCGAAATTCTCAAGTTATAGGAAGAGGATCAAAGTTGCTGGAAGAGGAGCATAATAGGTCACCTACCATCCCTAGACAAGGAAGAAATCCAAGTGAAGTTTATATAAGGCCTTGGAAGGGTAAATTTCGTTCACATGTATGGGTACAGTAGCAGTTGCAGGGGCCGAAAATTTCAAACCTGCAATAGAGGACGAAATTCTGAAACTAGGGGTTGAAATTATGCTGCTGGAAGAGATTTAACTGGGTTTGACTTGGACAAAGGAAGAACATCGTCAAGGATATCAAATTTGTATTGTAAGGGTATTGGTCTTGGTCTAGAGGTCTTCGAATTCATCAATTAAAGAATCTATAAGAAGAGAAGAGATTTACAGGTTTTCCTCTCAAGTGGAGAGGTTTTGGCCCTGGCTTGCAACCTATATTTTATGTTCTTGTGTACTATTTTTCTTCTTGTTTTGGTAGTTGTTTGATGATAAGAACAAACATAATAATAAGAGAAGAATCTAATAAGTAAGAAAAGTAAAAAGACATCACAAGTAGTTATCAGTAAGAGAAATCATCCTAACTATTGCCCTTTAGATTTCTCAACATGGTATCAAAGTAAAGGTTGGCTAAGGGCATGGTGAAAATCTATACTACATTGAAGAAGTTATTGAAGAACCGTACAATGGTCGCCAACTCATATCATGAAGGGAATTAAAGAACTATGTGATCTCCTATTTTCTCTCAAGAATGATATGACCAAGACATCTTCAAAGGACGCAGGTCTATTCTCAGCACTTACTGGCACATTTGAGGATGAGAATATTTGGGTGATTAACAGTGGAGAATCAAGACATATGAATGGTGATCACGAGCAACTAAATACATTATCAAGAGGAAAATTTTCTTACTCCGTTAAGATTGTTGACAAGAAGAGATACCTTGTGAGGGGAATTGGATCAACCTCGCTAGAGATGGAGAGTGGAGGAAATATTCATCTCAACGACATCATATTTGTTCCAGGTTTCCATAAGAATCTAATTTCCATTTCATGTCTAGAAGATAAGGGAGACATGACTTCTTTCATAGATGGAAAGGTTGTATTATGGGATAAAAGGTCTAGCATCTAAAATGCAAAGATGATTGGATCTGTGAAGGAAGACTCTACAAGTTGTTGACTCCCCTCTCTCAAGTTTTGGTTCACATTGAAGTTAACCAATGTGAAATTTTGCATAGAAGGTTTGGTTTCCTTCACTAAAAAATCTTACCAACCATAAATTCATTGGTGAATGGCATCCCCAAACTCAAGGAGGATCATGAAGGAGTATGCAAGGGATGTGCATTAGGTAAAAATACGAAGAGACCATTAGGAAGCAGTGCTTCAAGCCCAAAAGAGATTATGGATCTTATTCATTCCGATATTTGTTGTCCTATGTCTGAAAAGTATCTTGGAGGTCACTTATATTATGCAATATTCATTGATGACAATTCAAGGAAACTTGGGTTTATATGGTGAAATCCAAGGATGAAGTATTTGTCAAATTTCAGGAATTCAAAGTTGAAGTGGAGAACCTTACAGAAAGGAGAATAAATATATTAAGATCCGATAATGGAGGAGAATATACTTCAAAGGAAATCATAGCCTTCTGTAAGGAGTCTGGGATTAAGAGGGAGTTGATAGTCCCATACAATCCTGAACAAAATGGAGTTACAAAATGAAAGAATTGATCTATTGAAGAAAGTGAAAAAGTCATGTTACATGATCAATATTTGCCAATTTTTTTTGTGGGGTGAAGAAACTAAGACTGATGTATACATTCAAAATCAAAGTCCCCATAGGTCACTCGGTAACATAACTCTCGAAGAAGCATTCACTGGGAAGAAACCAAGTGTGGACCATCTCTGAATTTTTGGTTGTACTATATATATTCATATAGCGAAGTAAAAAAGAAACAATTTGGATGCTTGAGGTACGAAGGGAACATTTGTTGGCTATAATAATTCTTCTAAGGCCTATAGGATTTATATAAACGAATGACACTGAATAAAGGTTAGTAGAGATGTGATATTTGATGAGAGTATTGCATTTAAGAAATCAAAGGATCTCTTGATGTACTGTTATGATGAATAACTGCCTATATTCGAAGAACAAGGCACTAGGAAGGTAGACGAATCAAATCATGAAGATGAAGGTCCCAGTGGACCTGTGCAACTTGTGGTCAACCCCGAAACTAGAAAGAGACCTAACTGGTTGAAATCTACTCTTTTAGATGCAGAGGGACATCTAGGAGCATCCAAGGGCACATTCAGGGAAAGTAAGAAGCCCAAAAGATATTATGGGTATGCAACATACATGGTGAATCTAATAGAAGCAAATCCATCCAAATTTGAAGAGATTGTAAACCATCAAGAATGGAAGGATTCCATGAATGAAGAGTATCAATCAATAATGAAAAATGGAGTTTGGGAGATTATACCTAGGCCTGAAGACAAATATGTGGTGACCTCCAGATGGCTCTACAAGATTAAACATGCGGCAGATGGAAGTATTGATAAGTATAAGGCAATGTTTGTGGCTAGGGGCTTCTCTCAATAAGAGGGCATTGATTATGAAGAGACATTTGCTCCCACAAAAAGGTATACAACTATACATTCACTGGTCTTTTTGGCAACATTGATGGGATGGAATATTCATCAAATGGATGTCAAGACTGCATTCTTGAATGGCACAATTGATGAAGAAGTATATATAGTGAAACCCTTGGGATTTTAAGTCAAACATAGAGAGGCTTATGTTTGCAAGTTGACAAAGGCATTATATGGCCTTAAGAAAGTACCAAGGGCATGATATACAAGGATGGATACATACCTACAAAGATTGGGCTTCACAAAGAATTATGTTGATCCAAATATCTATATCAAGTTTGTGAAGAATGAGCCTGCAATCATTCTTCTGTATGTGGATGATCTTCTCTTGAAAAGTGTGGAAGGTCGAATCCAAGAGTGTAAGAAGCAACTAGCAGTATAATTCGACATGAAGAATATAGGGTTGATGCATTACTATTTGGGACTGGAAGTTTAGCAAGGACCTGATGAGATTTATCTAGGTCAAGGAAAGTATGTGATTGATATGCTGAAGAGGTTTGACATGATGGATTGCAAACCTATGATAACCCCCATGATCACAAATTTGAAGAGGCTAAGGAGTTTTGAATCGAGACCAATGGATCCGAACATGTATAGACAATTGATTCGCTCACTGATGTACTTGGTGAATACTTGATCAGACATATGTTTTGCAATGAATGTTCTCAGTCAGTTCCAAGTTGAGCCGAAGCATGATCATTGGATAAAATCCAAGCATATAATGAGATATCTACAAGGAACAATCCACTATTTCCCGAAGTATGATAGGAGGAATGATGTCCACTTGATTGGATATATATATTCAGAATGGGGAGACAGTGAGCAGCATGGAAGAAGCACTATAGGAGGATGTTTCAGTTTGGAATCCTCCATAGTCTCATGGATGAGCCAAAAGCAAGAATCAGTTGCTTTGAGTAGTGTTGACGCTAAATATGTTGCAGCCTATGAAGTAAGAAGGGAAGTTGTCTGGTTGAAGAAGTTGTTTTTGACTTGTTTGAAGGACCAATGGACCTTACAGTGATACATTATGATAACACCAAATGTATAAGGTTGTATGAAGACCCAATGTTTCATGGAAAGACAAAGCATATAGATAACAAGTATCACTACATTCAAAAGCTAGTACAAGATGGTGTATTACAACTATGGTATATCTCCACCGATGATCAGGTAGCTCATATATTGACAAAATATATTCCTAATAAGAAGCTTGTGTATTTGAGAGACAAGCTTGGTTTGGTTGATATATCCTCCCTAGTTGAGAGGGAGAGATAGGCACATCATTCTTATCTTCACTTGGGAAGAAAGAATCGAGGATCGGGTAAGCATCTGGCATTTGATACTCTTTGAGGATGATGTGGGGAATTCAAGATAATAGTAGTCATAGAGGACCGATATTCTTTGAGGACTGGGAATCCAAGATAAGAATAGTCCTAGAAGGACATACCCTATGAACACCTGGGTGGGGTATGTGCCTTGAGATACAATGATGATGGTGTCTATGAATCATCGGTCTCACCAACATTGTGCTCTGATCTTATGGAGATATAAAGTTTTTAGTCAAGGCCTTGTTATGTGACAATGCTGGTAGGTATGATGCTAAAGAGATGGGTTACCAATCCAACTCTTCTTATGAGATCTCTTCAAATTGAGAATGTCATTGTACCATTTATGAATACCTCCCTAGTTAGGAGGGAGTGTTGAAAAATGTGTAACTAGGTTTGATCTTCATAAATATGAAATGTACTTTTGATACTTGTATATTAAAGAAAAAATATTATTGTTATTTTTGGAGCATGGGTTTCATGCTCAAGGTCTTTTATTTATAGGTCAAGCACCCATTGAGTGCTTCTAGGGTTTTTCCTAGCTCAAGAAGTAAAAAGAGGCATTGCCATATGTTGGAGAGCCCATCAGACACATTATAACTTGTAAAAACTAATTATTCTTTTATTTAAAATGTCAAAATACCCCTAAAGATGAAGTCGGCCCAACAGCTGAGAAGTCGACCTATTTTGAGTAGCTAGTTCCACCTTAGAAGCCAATATAAAGGAGAGAACTCAACCTCCTTTGGACACACATACACTTCTCATCATCTAAGAAAAGGAGAAGCACAAGAAGGCTAACAAAGAAGGAGAAGGAAGGTTTTTGGGCTACTTCTCTCTCACATGTGTGAATAAGGAAGGCTGGGATTTACTACTTCAAGGTCAAAATTATCAAGTTACAGGAAGAGGATCAAAGTTGCTGGAAGAGGAGCCTAATATGTCACCTACCATCCCTCAACAAGGAAGCAAACCAAGCGAAGTTTCTAGAAGGCCTTGGAAGGGTATATTTCATTCACACGTGCGGATGCATGTTAGCGCGAAAAACTTCTCTACGGTAAGGGTTGACAACCTCAATAGATCGAGGAAAAAAAATCAACAAGAAGCATATGTTCAAGCAAGAAAACTATAGAAACTACCAAATTTTGATTTGAGACAAGTACCTGTAGGTCCTAGTTTGATGTCGATCCTGTAGGGTCCAAACCCTTTGCTTCCTCCCAAGATAGCAGACCCGCAACACAGTTCAAATAAGCATATACATAGTAAGTATTTCAAAGTGCGTGCATAATAAACATGTTAGATAATCAAGCATAAACATATAAATCATGACATATTACACATGAATCATAAAAACATGAGATCATAACATATCGGAAACTAGACAAAGCTTCTTTATTGATATCAACAAAGAGTAGTGGAGAGATACAACCTGATCTGACCACGACACCAACGAAACCTTCCTCCAGATCCATCCATCCCAAGCCTCAAAGATCACCTCTCAAGCATGTGAAAAAGGATGTCATATAATGAAGGATGAACATCTATGCAAGGAAACAAGGGTTTCCTATGACTGGGAGTGCAGGAGGCACAGGGAAAATCAGACTTGATCTGGGGACCGAAAATACTATAATGTCGATATCCTATCTCCTTAATCTCATTAAGCCTTCCCATGAGGTGTATAAATACCACTAGAAATCATTCAATTTAGATAGACCATGAGCTCCTGTAGGTGGGCTTTCAGTGAAACCCGTAAACCCCGCCCAAAAAATAGGATATTATTTTATTTTTTCATATTTTAAATAATATATATGAGTTCTGTATTATGGTACCTGTGTGTGTACGCTCTTTTTAAAGGGCAGAGTTGCGTATGGAATTCAAAATATTGTTTTTTAGTAAATGATCAAGTTTGTATGGGAAAGGGCTACCTAAGGCCATACCAGAGCATCAAAACTACAAGAGTGTTGAATGATGCTATAACAGATGCCCCCTAATATTTGAGGTCAAAATGGGTACATGATGGCCAAAATGTATTAAGTAAAAATAGAGATCGTTTGAGGACCTAAGAGGAGATCACTAGATTCCAACCCATTGAATACTTGTGGAAGGAGTCAGAAAGAACACTCATGTCTGAGACGGGCATAACCATGCTCAGAGATAGTAAAGCATGCCCGTTGATTAAGTATAGAGTGGATACAACATCTATACATAAGTGTACAAGAAAACTAAAGAATACATAATGGATCATCTTATCATAGCCGCAAAAGAACAAAACAAAGTTATGTCTCAATATCACATATAGAAGAAAATATGATCAATGATGCTCGAAGAATGTGCGATCACTAATGCTACATAGTTGATCCTCATAATAGTACCTAATCATATAGGTGGACTAGTGGTACTGCATAAACTCGAGTGCCAACATACATGATGTTGTTGTGATTAAATGTAACATAAAAGGGTCGCTGGTAACACTAGTAGAAAACTAAACGGGCTGACAAGTTAACCAAAATGTTGACGCAACCTGAGGTATTCACCTACCGCAAATGGTACATTTCTACACTATGGGAAGAAATGAGCTGACATAAACCATGTGATAAATCGTTTGATTACCATTATTGATGTATATCGTTAACAAACGCGAGGAAACTCACCGATAATGATGATGAGAGTCAATGTACCCTAGTACAATCTAACAAGTGCGAATAAATGTGTTGAAGTCAAACACTTAAGAGAATCTATCAATCTGGAGACATTGATGTATTCTCACCACTGATAGTGAAGCAGTCTGCCACTGATGACTGCAAAACCTAAGGTACTGAAAAATGACTCTAGACCTTGTTCCCAGAGCAATGAGTTGGAGTCGATGGGAAAAGATATACTAGAAGGAAGGCATTAATGCATCCCACATCAACCAACGTGAGTATAACCTGCAAACCGATAATTTATAAGAACTCAGATGAGAAGAGATGAAGTAACCGTTCTGAAGTACGTTTCTGGCATACACAAGATGTGGCTAGCACATGGCAGGCACCCTCTGAACCAAACAATAATGAGAGCTAACCCATCGGCAGGGAATCCACAAATAGGGTCAAATGGAAGCCAAGGTATTACACGAATCCCAATGTATGAGAATGTAACCTAATGTCGAACACAAGGGAAACCACTCAGTCAAAGACCCATGATATTGATTAATGATGAGCACAAAATCACCTATCAATGATGTAAATAGGGCCAGGGTGAGACTATAGGCCTACTCTTAGAGCAATTTGTCATAGTCGATAAGAGTAGACCCGTCAGCAAGAAGTCAACAAAGACCTTCTTAACCAACACGAGCAAAGGACCAAATAACTAAGGTGATACTAAAGATAACTTGACAGACTGGGTATGGCTGACTGAAAATGAGTCAAGGGACACCACAAAATAGCCGACACATGTTGAATTCCTCAAATGTGACTCTATGGTTGCATAATATAATTTTGTATAACTTTGCAATGCAGGAGGCATTAACAAACTCTCCATATGATTGGAAGAGATAACCAACTAGAGGAGGACTGACTCAAGAACAAGGTTATGGCTCTCCTAAAGTCAAACTAAGTCCCATCCCAATGGAGGAAAGACTTGTTTTGAGTGCTTTGTTCAAGGGTGACACAACTGACTCTTGTTTCCATCAAATACGGAAGTAAATGTCCCGTTCCCACTCTTTTTTGGAATTTTTTTAATGTTTTTCATATTTAAAGCTTGAAAAAGAATAAAAGAATGCTTATAGTACAGTGGAAAGAACGAGTGTTAAGGGAATATGCGCTAGTTCTTGGGATTGGAACATTCCTATGTGCTATGCACGGTGGCAAATATCGGTCGTCAACACTCAAAGGAATGTTCTTTCCAAAGATAAAATATGTCAAGTCACAAAGCCTAATGAATGCATAGTTTGAACTTGCAGAAAGGTCATGGTCAAAAGTGGCTTATACACGAGTCCAAGTGAAGTCAGCTTAAGGCCAAAAGGGTACAAGTAGTCAATATGCAATGCAACAGTACAAATTAACACATGGGAGCCTCTAGGGTATAAATCCATAAAGATAGCAAAGAAGAAGAGGAATGAGGCTTCATAGCAAAGTCACGGCATGACTAAAAGAGGACTCCCGAGCCTAAGAACAAATGTTCATCATGGATGCTAAGTGACAACAAGGTACTATCTAGGGCGCTCATGATAAGGTAGGCTCCTACCACACAAGTTATGACACTTCTAAGCAGTGAGAAGGATCTGTGACACATCTTGGTGGGGTCGATCTTAGGGCCAAAACAGAAAAGGAAACTAATAAATGCACAATGCAGGTGAAGAACATAACCTATATGCTAGTTTCGAGAACCAATACCTATCAGAACAGATCAACCATAAAAATGCCCAAAGGAGAAGTCTTCAAAGTTCTGTAGACATAAATAGGAACACTAGGAAAGAAGTTAATACATCCCATATATAAACTTCAGATAAAAGCTTATGTTATAGAATACCAAACTTGAAAATATGTACCTTATATATACAATATGGTACAGGGAACCATGCAACCTTGCAACTTACACATAATAGTTCTTTAGGACAAGCCCCTTGTGGGAATCAAAAAGAGTCAAGGGATCTCTACTTGAATGGTTCATGAGGCACAATACTTGCTAAGGTTTTGCAAATGGGGTAGCAAGCTAAGTGGGCTTGATTGTGGGGAAAACTCCACAATTAAGCGCGCTTGAGCCAGAGGAGTTCTGGGATGGGTGACCTCCTGGGAAGTCCTGGTTACCGGGTGCAAGCCCCGGAAGTGATGATTGATGCTATGTGATTCGTTCTCCACATTTCACTAGTTTCAATCCCACTTCTTCACCCCTGTGAGCATCACCCGATGCAATGAGTGCTAAGTGAACTATTCAAAAATCATGAGAAATTAGTCAGTTACGACTACCTCTCATGGAAATGGTCATACGTTTGAATGACTTACTTAACGCAGTTGAATCCCAAAAATGATATCTAAGGACTCCTTTGGTAGTAGAAACTTCATGACTTCAAAAAATCCCTCTTGCGAAGGCAACTCAACTTTCGAGAAATCATGAGAACTAGAAGGATCAAAAGAGGGAATTAAGGGGTCCCATGCCCCCATAGGAGAAATCACTCAAGCAACTGTCGGGACCAAGTCCCGTGAAGGAAAATAATAGTTCAAAGGATCCTTCTCAGAAGCAATTGACCATTGAGGGTATAATGCCACATAGTTTACCTGTGGCCGGGCAGAGTTTACTTGAACACTTGGAACATACCAAGGGGAATTATGAACTAAATTTCAATTAGGATGGTGATTATCAGATGCAAGCTGATCAATAGTGAAAATACTTCATTTACAAGGAAAATACATCACTCGAAATAGTGAAGACACCACAACATTCATATCATAGACATAATCACACCCAAGTAATAGGCATCCACCATATCGATTAAGACAATCTTCCCACCTAAAGTAATAGGCATTTGAGGAAGAACACCCATATATTCACCAAGTCTTCTATCATAGGCTAACAACTGACTATCAGTTGCCAACAACTTTGGAGAACCCAAACCTTTCCAAGACGAGGAGGATATAATACTCGCAGAGGATCCTTCATCCACCATACGTCGATAGATATTTGTGGAATTAACCCTAACCATTATTTGGAAAGGTGCAGTAGAAGGAAGACGAGGCTCAACAATATTATCCCAATCAAATGAGACACTCCTAGAACTTGGAGGGGGTATACTCAAAGAGACTGACATGCCCCGTAGACTAGAATACTCTGAACTAGAAATCAAGAAGACTTTGTTGTTAGGCACTTCACCCCACAAAAGAGGAGTGGAATCAGCCAAAGATTTCACTGGCTCGACCACTTCATCAACCAATGGCTGATTAGATTGTTGAGAAACCATAACAGATTCAGGAGTAGAAGAACCTTTAGACTCAGACCATAACCTTTGTACCACTGAAATACCAGGGCACAAATGAGTAAGATGGTCTCCCTTACATATCTTACAAGGGAACTTAGGTTTAAATCTTCTACACCTAGGTTTTTTATCAACATCCATTCCCCCAACATGACTAGCAGTGGTTGGTGGAGAGTCTCCAACATGACTTGCAGAGGTTAGTGACTCTTTCCCAAGAGAGATAGGACTTGTGCCCCCAGTCCTACTCATAGAAACGAGTGATTTAATAGGAATATGACTTACATAGATAGGTGATTCATTGCTAGTATGACTTGCAGTGACTAGACTTATGCCCCCAACGTGACTTGCAATGGCTGAAGGCTCATCTCCAACATGACTTGTAAAGGTTGGTGATGATTCATGGAGAGAACTATTCTTCTTCTTATTCTTCCTCTTTCTCCTCTTTTTAGATTTCTTATTACAAGATGAAGGAGAAAGAGGAAGTCTAGATTTTCTTGTGAAGAATATGAACAATTAACACCCATTTGATGCCCTTGAAATAAAGAATTCATCTGAAAAGCTTCAAGAACAATTGGAATATTCAGAGTGGACCACAACCACACTGGTAGTTCAACATTCAATCTAGGAATATTAAAAGTGGCCATCAAGGGGGTACCAATGTTTCCAAAGAAAGGAAAATCACAAGGATCCTTTTTTGGAGGGGTCCTTTGGTTGACATCCACAAGAATATTGGCCATACCCAACTTATATGCAGAGCCTTCCCTTACGGGATTATTCAAATGAATTTTCAAGAAAGAGAGACTCACCATCAAACCTTTTCCCTTAAGGAGGAAAATCCACAATTTCAAAAGAAAGATCAAAAGCCTTTCAAGACTAGTGGAGTGGTTGGTCAATCACTTAGAATCAAATGTTCAAAAGTGACAAGACAAGTCCACTTAAAGCCAACTAAATACAAAGATCAAAGAGTACTCAATTCCCTAAAGAAACAACCAAACAAGTAGCTTCCATATATTTCTTCTCTAGGTTATTAGGACTAGAAACCAAAATACAAGAAAGCGGAGATAAGGACTGTGGAAAATAGCAACAAGAAATGCTAAAAATAGAAGTGATAAAAATAGCACTACTATAAATAGTAGTTTGGGTACTAGTGCTGGATTGAGCAACAGGGAATGAAAAATGGAAGTGCTAAAAATAGAATTGCTATTTTTAGCAGTTCATGATGGATTCTTATTTTAGTCAGTCCCTGGACTAAACATAGGAAGTAAAATTCGAATTTGAACTTAATAGCTATGTGAAAATAAATAAATTAATACTCCATGAGTTAATTAGTTGTGAAAAATCAAACATGAAATCTATGTGAGGACATGCAATAGTTTCTCTATTAATTGAAGAATTTATCCTTCAGTTAAAGAGATAAGGATGAGTTCTAATTTGAGTTGTAATTAGTTGGCTCAGTTAACAGAGTCAAGTCCAGTTAGATTGATTTAAACAATTTGTTTAAATTAATGTCAGTTCAGTTAGTTAATGCATGCTTGCATATAATTGCTGCACCTCAGATAACTGAAGATTCTCTCATGAATAACTCATGCATGTCAGTTCAGACAGAGACCCAGTTGAGATCAAAGAAGGGACAGTGTACTATCAGTTGGATGAAATTTTTCCTATAAAGGAAGCTCATCCATGGATGAGGATTTATCTCCTTCAGGATTGCGCAGTTGGATTAGAGGTTAGTGAGTGTGTGAAGAGGCCAATTCACACAAGTGGTTGCACTGGACCCCAATCAGAATTGCGCAAAGAAATAGGAGGCTTGGAGGGCAGACCAGAGGTTAGATAGAGGCCTTTGACTATCTATGAGCAGCGAAGGTATTGCAGAGATAGCAGGATAGCGTTGAGCCGATTCTTTTTGTAATATTGGCTATATTTCCACCTATATGATAATACAGAGTTGGGGTTTTAGGCTGAGGCTTTCCCCGGGTTATATCTTCTGTGTTATGTGTGATTGATTCCTTCTTATCAGTTATATGTGTTCTTATTGATGTTGCTCATGTTCGATTAAGCTTCTGCTAAATTGGTCGTAGAAGTAGATCAAGTATTTTGCTTTAGTCTATTGCATTATTAGGTGATCTACAATGGGAATTTCTACATGGTATCGGAGCACAGGTGATCAAGGAAGAACAATATACAAGAAGGGAGAAGTTGAAGTTTGTGATTCTTGAATATAGAAATCGAGTTCTTATCACATCTCTATTTCTCCTATGGCATTCAATGGTTTGAGACTCGAATATGCCCTTAATGGTAGTTCGAATTATATAGCCTGGAAGGATCGCATGGAAGCAGTACTAGAGGATAATGATCTAAAGGACTTTATTGATCAAGAAGTCCCCAAGCCGACTGGTGCTGCTGAATTGGATGAATGGAAGAAATGCATAGCTAGAGCAAGGAGAATCCTTCTGGAGGGAGTTTGAGATCACAGTCTTGAGTCTCCATGGGAAGGAGACATCGTTTTCAATGTGGAAAACATTGAAAGATCTATATAAGAATAGCAGTGATCAAAGGAAGCTGGCATTGAAAGACAAGCTTCGAAAGATCGATTGTGAAAAGGGCGACACGATCTCTACGTATCTGAACAAGCTCACCACATGTAGGGATGAGCTTGGAAGTGTAGGGATCACGGCAGCTAATGATGACATGTTGAGTTTTGCACTCCTCGGTCTTCCTAAGAGCTGGCATAGCTACCAGGACTCGGTTAATGGAAGAGAGAAACTGCCAGATTGGGAACGACTTTGGTTGGATTTGATGCAGGAGGAGATAAGAAGAAGCACCAGAGATGGTTCTTCATCCATGGAGGAAGAAGAAAAATGTGCCTTAGCGAGTAAGGCGAAGAAGGGGAAGGAGAAGGTTTCTCATTTCGAATCCAGTTCTTCCCATGGTGGGAAGAAGATTGACAAATTGAAAGTGCGATGCTTTCATTGTCATAAGGTGGGCCATTTCCCTCCAAATTGTCGACTGAGGAAATCCAAGAAGGGATCCATGGAAGGATTAGAAGGTGAGGCACTGGCCTCATAGTTCGAGTTGGATTTCACACTGTTCGCATGCATGGTTTCATCCATGGTGGGAAGTGGTTGGTTTCTTGACAGTGGAGCTTCTTTCCACATGACTGGCGACAAGAGTTTGTTCAGTACTTTGGAGGAGAAAGATCTCCAAATATTCATAGCGATGGGTAATGATGAAAAGTATAGTGTCTCAGGTGTAGGCACGGTTATTTTTCAAAGGGAGCATGGAGCTCGCCTTACCTTGACCGATGTCAAGTATGTACCAGGACTGAAGAGAAACTTGGTGTCGATCACGATGTTGGAAGATAGAGGCTATGATGTAGTCTTCAGTAAGGGAAAGGTTTTCCTTAGACACATCATCACTAGACAAGTGAAGCAGATCGGTTCACGGGTCAAGAACCTGTATGCTCTTGAGGTTCAAGATGCATGCAAAGCCTTGAGGAGCAAGGAAACTGATGGAGACTTGGTGGTTGAGAGGGAGAGTACATTACCTCTCAACATGCAGTGCCAGAAGAAGTCTCAGACGATTGTGGAGGAGCCATGATTGGTGAAGCAGTTTCAGGAGGTTGTGGAGCAACCACAACTAGAGACTCTAAGAGGAGATTGAGTAGAGACATCTACTCATGCAGAGACCTCTAGTAGGGGGAAACTTCGAGCCAGGTGGGTAGAGGGATCACATGCAGCCATACCTCCAGGTAGGAGGTGGGGCGATGTGGAGTGATCGTCCCAAGGAGGAGGGGCAGGATCCTTGAGGTACCCAACCTCTTTGATTTGACTTTGCTACAGGAGCCCTGATGAGGAGTAGCAGGACTGACTGATTGGGTAGAGACAAATGCGGATGGAGCGGCAGGTAGAGCTATAATGCAGGAGTCCCAGGACTGTGTAGAGCTAGCAGGCTACAACAATGCAAAAGGAACAGGAGTGTTGCACCAGTGTAGGATGGCATAGAGAGGTGTGCAACGGTGCGAGATGCATGGAGTGTTGCAGCAACTTAGAGGTCAGAGAGGGATCACTTGTTAGTAGCAGGTAGAGCTTCAGCATCAGAGTATGTTTCTAGCCCAACGGAGAGGTCAGTGGGGAGTTATTTGTTCCAAGAGTCGCTGGAGCAACCACACTTGGTAAAAGTGTTGCATGCAGAACATTCCAGAGGTACAGGATTAGGTTCGAGTTGAAGCCTTTCTTATTGAGAGAGAGTGTTGAAAATAGAAACAAGAAATTCTAAAAATAGCACTACTATAAATAGCAGTTTGGGTACCAATGCTGGATTGAGCAACAGGGAATGAAAAATGGAAGTGCTAAAAACATAATTGCTATTTTTAGCAGTTTAGGATGGATTCCTTCAGGATTGCGTAGTTGGATCAGAGGTTAGTGAGTGTGTGAAGAGGCCAATTCACACAAGTGGCTGCACTAGACCCCAATCAGAATTGTGCAAAGAAATAGGAGGCTTGGAGGGCAGACCAAAGGTTAGATAGAGGCCTTTGACTATCTATGAGCAACAGAGGTATTGCAGAGAGAGCAGGATAGCTTTTGAGCTGATTATTTTTGTAATACTGGCTATATTTCCACTTGTATGATAATACAGAGTTGGGGTTTTAGGCTGAGGCTTTCCCCGGGTTATATCTTCTGTGTTATGTGTGATTGATTCCTTCTTATTAGTTATATGTGTTCTTATTGATGTTGCTCATGTTCAATTAAGCTTCCGCTAAATTGGTTGTAGAAGTAGATCAAGTATTTTGCTTTAGTCTATTGCATTATCAAGTGATCAACAATGGGAATTTCTACAAGGACCTTCTGAATTTAGTTTGCGATAATTACAACCCAAGCTTACTCGCGAAGGTATCAGAAGCAATTATGCTGACCTCCAGGCAATAACCTTTGCAGTGCAAGTACCCAAGCTTCACAAGGGCACCCTCCAAAAGTACTATGAAGGTGATGCAACATATGCCTCAGGTACCACAGGCATTCCCCCCCACAGTCACATGTGTGGTACCTAGGAAAGGCAACTAAGGTCACCAGTTCATAATCAGAAGCCGAGGGAATAGTCATGGGCACATGATCCAACAAGTAGGAGATGGCGTATCTCTTGTTCCTTACCTTCACACATCCTCGTTCTTAACTCATGTGTTAGAATCACTTTCCTGGACAACTTAACGAGATTGGACTTCCACACTTTAGAAAACTTCTATACTTTCAGTTCAAGTGGCCTTAGAGAGTTTACTCTCCACACACCTATTCCAAGGCCCTAATGTCCTAAACTAGTTGATTTATCTATGACAAAAATAAAAGTCTAGTTCATTTTAATTAAGCGCTTATTTTAAGTGGTTTTTATTTAAGACATAAGGAAATAGAAGTGCAACTGATGGTGTTTTGACGCGAAAGAAATAAATGGAAAACCTAGCTACATGAAAATGCAACTCAATTTCTTCAATGAAAATTGATTTCTATAAAGGTTCTACGAGGAACTTAATAAAGTAAAAATTCTTTATTTTATTTTATTTTGCATTCACACATTCAAAAACTAACAAAAAGAATTGAATGATGTCCGTAATGCATCTATAACAAACACATGTGTTCTTTCAAAGACCAAAAGCCAAAATTTGACAAGCAAGGAGAAACAAATATTGAAGAAAAGATCTCCCAAATGAAGCAAATTTCAACCTCAAGCAAAGATTTGCACACTTGTTGGAAAGCCAAAAAGACCAAAAAACCAAACACCAAAGAAAAGAAAGGCAAAAAACAAATGTGTTTTCTATTTTTCTTTTTAAGAACTTATGACAAGAGTTTCAAGAAGGCAAAGTAATCCATCACTTCAAGGTCAAAATCAAGCGAAAAGACTCCAAACTTCACAAGCCATAAACAATCACCAAGATGATAAGACTAAAGTGAATAAGAGACCAAAACACTTGAACAACTTGACCTAAAAGATACATAAAAGATTCAGAAAGACAGAAAGATTTCAGAGAACAAAAATCCTTCATTGAACCAAAATTGCAAAGACCCTTCTCAAATAATAAAAAAGAAACCAAATGAGTCAACTTCAAGAATGCAAAGCGAAGTAATGAAAAGATTGGATTATAAGCAAGTTGAGAACCAACTCATTGTCCCAAAAGCATAGAATAGTCAGACACTTCACAAAGAAGGTCTGAAACCCAAACTTCAAATGCAAAAACTTTGAAAAAATGCAAACCCTAGGTTGACAAAATATTTTTGCAAAAGGAGATAAAGAAACTGACACTAGCAAGAAACAAGACCATTCCAAACTGTAGATGACTTCAAGAAAGCAGAAAAAACCAGGCTACACCCCTGACTGAAGGAAAAACTTGAAAAATTCATTTTTTTCCAAATATATGCGACTATGTAATAACAAACCCGCATATACACATGATTATTTCCAAAGAAACTAGCGTATACACTGGTTTCTTTTGCAGAAACTATATATATAAGCTTACATGTACAGCAAAAAGAGAATGTATATAGAAAAATAGGGGGAAAAAACATACCTGATCTAGAAGCTCAGACTGATTGCCCAGATTGAAAATGAGTCAATAATACTAGAAAAATCAAGAAACAAGAGAGAAAATCCCAAAGCAAGGGAAAAACAACCCTTCTAGGAAATACGTGACTGTATTCCCCAGTGGAGTCGCCAATTCTATTAGTGGGAAAAACTTCCATAAGATAAGGGTTGACAACCTCAACAAATCGAAGGCAAAAAATCAACAAGAAGCATACGTTCAAGCAAGAAAACTATATAAACTACCAAATTTTGGTTTGAGAGGAGTACCCATAGGTCCTACATTTGATGTCAATCCCATAGGGTCCAAACCCTTTGCTTCCTCCCAAGCGAGCAAACCTGCAACACAGTTTAGAGAAGCATATACATAGCAAGTAGTTCAAAGTGTGTGCATAATAAACATGTTAGATCATCAAGCATAAACATATAAATCATGACATATTACACATGAATCATAAAAACATGAGATCATAACATATCGAAAACTAGACAGAGCTTCTTTATTGATATCAACAAAGAGTAGTGGAGTGCTACAATCTGATCTGAAAATGACACCTGTTATCACTGAAAATGCTGTAGTTAAAATTTTTTAGCCTGGCTTAAAGAGTGGGTGTTTTCGCAGCGCCTGAATTCTTTTCAGCAGTTTCGCAGCGCTACCTGTTCGAGTGGTTTCGTAGCGTGCTACGAAACTGGGGATTTGTTCGAGTTTTTATTGAAGGCCCAGACTTCAGGGGTTAAACCTTGTATTCAAATGCATGAGAAGGATGGAAGCGAATGATTAAAGTGAATTATTAACTGGAACTACATCAGCAATATAAATCAAGGTGGTAACGGAGAAGTGGCTCAAGGCTTTGCTGCCTTTTCTAATACACCGGTTGCTTATTCTGTTTCCTCTTAGTCTATCATTTCAATGTTCACATAATGGTTGAAGAATGATTTGTCACCTTAAATACGGGTATTTGTGAGATCCCCAGAAGATTCCTCTGTGAGAGCAAAAATTGCAGCAGTTGCCACATTAGATGTCCTGGCAAAGAAATTTGTAGGGAACTTTCCCAGTACCTTTAGTGACTGTCTTAGTCCTGTTGTTGCAAATCTCACAGCAAATGATGTAGCCCTTTCCTCAGGTTGCTTGCATTGCATAGCTTCTTTTGTTACTGAACTTGGGCCACAAGTATTGGCTCATCTTCCTCACATTATTAAATATATCCTTAAGAAGACATGGCGGGTTTGCTTGTCTTCATATAAAGAGGCAACAGTGTCTAAGATGGCAGACTTTGAAGGGAACACAGCTTCTGGGGGAGCCTTTTTGTTCTCTGTTCTTAGTGTTTTAGAAGCAATTGTGCAGAAGCTGGGCGGGTTTTTGAATCCATACTTGGAAGAAATTGTTGGTCTTTTAGTGTTGCATTCACAATTTACTACTGACTCAGGTTCAACAGTATGCACAAAGGCTGCTTCAATCTGCATTCTCATGTCTGAAAAGATCTCAGTGCGGCTTTTGCTTGATCCGATTGTTAGAATTTATGGAAAGGCTGTAGAGAATGGAGAAGCTTCTGTTTCAGCCATTTTTGAAATGCTAGCAGTTGTCGCTTCTAAAATGGACAGACCATCTGTTGTAACTTATCATGCAAAAATATTTGAGTTATGTCTGATAGCTTTGGACCTTCGTCATATGTTTTCGAGCCTCTTACACTATTATGGAGGATTGAACCCGCGTTATCAAAGGCAAACAGAGCGAAAAGTTGTAGAAGGACAATGGGATTTCCAAGAGCTAAGGCCGCTGCATTACTTGTATCATTTTGTCCGACAATATCCATATGGAGGAGGCGAAGGCAGATATGAAGAATGCAGTTCTGAAAGTGTTCATGTCGAAGATCGAGGAAGCTAAAAGCCAAGAACCTTATCAATATGAAGGTTGAATCAATTTTGGAAGATTTGTCTTCGGGATTATTAGAGTCTATGAAGAGACACGTCTTTTGGTCCCGTGGCAAATTCATGGAATAGCTTAATGTATGGGCGCAAGTGTTTGATGAAACAGACGTAGCTCATTATCATCGTGGCCTAGCTTCATAAGACCTCTTTTTCTACGCAAACAGGTGGCAGGGGTGATCAATAGTCACTGTTGTTATGATGAGACATCTGGCAATTCTGTTTCCAGGAATTCGTTCACTTGAAATAAAGACTTTCATTGGAAATATATGCGCTATATATCTATTTGAAGCTATGCAACAAGCTGTGATATGAACCGGTGAATGAAACTGTGATATCTATTATAATAGCTTGATATGTGGGCGCAAGTGTTTGAAGTCACTTCAGGTAGAATATTTGCTGCTTGGAAGAGATCACAAGGTTGAATACGAGTTGCAAATGAATTGCCTAACAAGACAGTTCCAAGGGCGCAGAGGAATGTTGTCAAAGGCATGGGAGTTGTGCATGGCGATGAACATACTCCCACAGAAAGTAATGACCGCCCTGTCAAAAGAATTAGTGAAATGAGTTTGGGGATGAGTGGAAACTGTGGTATTTGTACTGTTCTGTCCGATTGCAGAGGTAATACAAATGTTCATCTTCAGATGTGGATAAAAGGCTATTGAAGCGGCCTCACTGTAACAAAGGTTTGATTTTCATTTGGTGCATCCAGTTTGATATTAATCTTGTGCTGCCCAATGAACTAGGAAGGCTGCTAGGTGCATGCCAGTTGATATTGTATGGCATATATTATGGGAGAGCCCGGTGGGATGAAAACAAAGATAAAGAAAATGGTGGTCATGCAGATAAGAGACAGATGGTAATTCACAGCAGATGAAAGCCCTATCTGATGGCGGACATGCCAATAATGCTGAGAATTCCTTGAGGTCCAGCAGTCCATTACATTGCATGCGCCACATAGTCGAGAGTTATTTTCAAATCATCCATGGCTGAAAGCGTAGGGCTGTTGCAAAAATGCATAAAGTTAAAGAATTGGAAATCTTTGTAGCTGTAATATTTTTGGATTATTGTTTGATCTGCACTCATTTTACAAAACACTGCGGTCTGTATTTCCAAGATCACCTTTTTGATGGCAGTCACATTTTCAAAGTGAACCATTGAGCTTGCGTAAGAGTGATTGGATATCCTTGGCAATTTTCAAGAATGCATCATCTCTTTCAATTCAAACATAGGGAAAATAACTCTCGGAGAAAGGAGACATACAATCAAAGATATTAACAGTACAAGAGCGGTAAACATGAAGTCAAGGTTCCAGATTCATTTACTCAACCTCTTCTTATATCTCCTTTGAGATTAGACTCATCAGACTCTGTTGACATCACATATCAACATGATGACTCTGTCAAATTAAAAAATACCAGAAGCAGGGGAAGTTCAGTTTCCTAAGTTGCATTGTGGATGGTAGGAATTCAAAGGATTTTGTTGATACTCACAGCATTGTTATGCAGATGTATTATTATCAAGAGGCTGTTACCATCATATTGGATATATATAATTGCAGAGATGAATGCATCTTATAGACCTTTAAAAGAACATTCAGGAAGGGGAATCCAAAGCCCAAGGAGATTGAACAAATATCATTCCGGTTGCTAAATGAGCTATTTACAAATGCTTATCACTACATTCTGGAAATGAAGTCTGTGAATTTTTTGTATAATTTAGGTTTCTAGATGAGGTTTTAAAAGATGGCTCCAGCTGTTCTGATTTTCCTCACCCCAAAGGATGTTATAACCAACAGAAAGAAAGCAGAGAAAATATCTTGAAGACAACAGAGATAGGTTTATCTAATCAGGTGATTATTAGAAGACTGTGTTTTTATGATTACACAGCAGTTTCGTAGCGCGCTACGAAACTGCTGTAGGTGATGATTTAAAGCGCAGGGCAGCTAGTGTAATACTGTGAGCAGCTAGTGTGACACGGTGAGCGGGGGTTTGAGGAAAAGGAACAGATGTCTATCAAAGACCACCTACAGCACATCAGAAACCTGGCATCACTCCATACTTGGGGTTATTAAAGGATTTGGGAGCAGACTGCTATATTTTAGGAGAATGTTGGGAGACAGAAACCGATAAATAGGAGCACACCTTCTGGTCATTAAATGAGCCATCAGCGCTCTTAAGCATCCTAAATCAGCATCCATTGCACCTGTAGCTCAGCCATATCAGATTAATTGAAGGAGGACAGCTGTCAAAGCATTCAAGAAAGCATCAAGTCTACGAGGAGAAAAGAATTATTGTTTTAGTTTGATTAGGACTTTATGTAATTATAGTTTAGCATGTATGTAATTAATGCAGTTAGTTAAAGGCATGTAGGAGTAGTTAATAGGAGATTCGAACTCATTCTAGAGGGAGGAAATGTATTCCTATATATGGTGAAAATTAGAATGTAATAGGGGTTGGACTGTATATACAAAAACAGAGTTTTTTTTGAGCATATGTAAAGACTGTTACAGTAATGGTAAAACAGGTTGTTTCTTCTCAAGATTCTCAATGGATCACTGTGTTCAAATGTGATGATGGTTTAGTTTCTTAATGTTCTTTTTACAGCCTTGTTATAGCACAATCCCTCAGAATTCATATTATATGCTCTGACTTCCTGTGTGTTTGGCAAGCTGTGGGTTTTGGTGAAGCATGTTTGAACATCACTCAGAATTCATTTTTAATGCTCTGACTTCCTGTATGTTTAGCAAGCTTTGATTTAGGTAAATTATGTTTGAACATCTGATGATGCAAAGAGCCTTGACTTCCATGAGATGACTGTGATTTTGTTTATTAACTGTGAGAGACTCCATAGCCCAATGAAGACTAATTTGATGTATGTCCAGCCAACTATATTTTTATAAATGTGTGAAGAGTTAGCCCTCTGTTGTTGTGATTAATTTTCTATCAAAAGCCTGTGAGAGAGCCCTCTCTGATTAGGAAGGCTAATTCCTAGTCTAAAGTCTGGTCTGAAACAGTTACATGAAACCTTGCTTGGTTGCAGCCCCTAGTACTGGTTTTGTGATAACAACACCAATGAAACCTTCCTCTGGATCCATCCAGCCCAAATCTCAAAGATCACTTATCAAGCATGTGCAAAAGGATGCCATATAATGAAGGATGAGCATCTATGCAAGGAAACAAGGGTTTCCTATGACTGGGAGTGCAGGAGGCACAGGGAAAATCAAACTTGATCTGGGGACCGAAAAAACTATAATGTCGATATCCTATCTCCTTCATCTCATTAGGCTTTCGCATGAGGCATATAAATACCACCATAAATCAGTTGATTCAGTCATACCACTGGCCTTTGTAGGTGGGATTTCAGTGAAACCCGTAAATCTCACCCAAAAAATAGGATATTATTTTATTTTTTCATATTTTAAATAATATACACGGGTTTTGTATTATTACCCCAGTGTGTATGCGCTTTTTAAATGGCAAAGTCATGTATGCAATTAAAAATATTGTTTTTTAATAAATGATCAAGTCTGTATGGGAAAGGGATGCCCAAGGCCATACCAGAGCATCAGAACTACAAGAGTGTTGAATGATGTTATGACAATGCAGTAGCAGTTGCAGGGGCCGAAAATTTCAGACTTGCAGTAGAGGCCAAAATTTTGAAGTTGGGGATAAAAATTATGCCGCTGGAAGAGATTTGACTTGGTTTGACTTGGACAAAGGAAACACATCATCAAAGAGGTTGGACTTGGTCTTAGAAGGGTATTGGTCTTGGACTAAAGGTCTTGGAATTTGTCAAATGAATTATCTATAATAAGAGAAGAGATTTACGAGTTTTCCTCTCAAGTGGAGAGGTTTTGGCCCTGGCTTGTAGCCTATATTTTGTGTTTTTGTGTACTATTGTTCTTGTTTTGGTAGTTGTTTGATGATAAGAACAAGCATAATAATAAGAGAAGAAGCTAATAAGTAAGAAAATTAAAAAGACATCACAAGCAATTATCAATAAAGAGAAATCATCCTAACTACTGCACTATATATTTCTCAACACATGTTCATAGTTGTGATTTGATACAAATTGGATTGCTCTTGATGCAGTTAAATGATGAATGCACCTAAGGTTGTGATCTGTTGCTGGAAAAATATTGTATTGCCAAAGCTTGTGATACATGTTATTTTGATTTTGATTACATGTTACTAACGTTGCTTCCGTTGAAGCTTTTGATAATGATGTCAAGATGTGGAGATGAGAACATATGACATGTTTCTAGGGGGAATCTCATATGCTTCCAATGTTTCAACTATTCATTATTGGCATGATGTTGCAGAAAAGGGAAAAGGCATAGCTAGAGAATTTGTCATGCCTCTCCATGTATTATCTGACAGTGTCTTATTGCAGGTGTATGATAATATAAATGATGTTCCAAGTTGTACAGTTAGGGTTTGCATAGTCTTGTATGAATTCATTTGGTCGAGCTAGAGAGATCATGCCTATGTCACATATTGTCATGAATATGCATATTTCGGTTATATTGTTGGTTATGTTGGGGTTTGATCACATTGTTTGAAGCATGCAATTTACTAATCTTGATAGCATATTGTGATGAGATTATGAGTTGTTAATAGATGTTATTGTTTGTTGAAATCCACCTAGGGTTTCTATACTATTAGTCCCATTAAAGAACTTCTTATGCCCGAATGGATTATGAGGTGACCTAATGTGCTCAACGAGAGCTATGTATGTATATAGAGAACTCACAAGTAGTCAAATTAGATTTTAATTTAATATTCATTATCAGCCATCATGTAAAGCACTTATGTGCACCCTACATAAAACCCTGTACCATTAGAGAAATTTTGAGCTAAAAAATTAGCCTCAAAACAAAAATGTACAACCAAAATCAACTTTACAAGAGCCAATAGGATTCAAGATGACGATGTCAACCACGGGGAATGATTCACCATTTTTGAAGTAAAAAAGTAAAAGGATTAAAAAAAAAAAAATTACTTTTTCAACTCGTATTTTCAACTTATCTCCCTATAAATTTACTCAAATTTCAAGTAGGAGCACTCATTGAATGCATAATTTAATTCCTCATCCAAGGAGTACCCATCTTGCATACTTTTGATGGACTTTACTACACAAAAAATGAGAAATACACAAAAAATGTGATTGCAATCACATTTTTTCACGTATTTCTCATTTTTCATGTAGCAAGATCCATCAAAAGTATGCAACATAGGTACTCCTTAGATGAGGAATTAAATTTCACATCCAACAAGTGCTCCCACTCGAAATTTGAGTAAAACCATAGGGAGATAAGTTTAAAATACAAGCTGAAAAAAAAGTAGTTTTTTTTCTTTTTTCCCTCTAAAATTTGATGATGTAATCTAATCTTATTTTATTATTTCCACTATTCTTTTATAATATTCTTTAGGAGGCCCATTTTAGACCTCAAAATTTCTCAAATGATTGATGTTTTCTTATTTCACTTTTATACTGCATAGGCTATATGGGTCTCTTATTTAAGAAAATGTATACGACAACATAAGGTTCATGATATTTGTAGGCCTAATGTTTAGTGGGCGCATGTTTAGCTTGTAGACAGTGGATGATATTCATATTTTTTGTGCATGGTAGTTGATATAGTGTATTTAGTGGTGAAACATGGCATTCTTCCGAGAGACTAGCCTACCTTTTTATTGATGTCAAAGGATGAGATAAGGTGTGGTTGAATTGGTGTTTTGTAGGAGGTTGAAATTTGTTAGCATTATGGTTGATTGAATGGTTGGCATTAATGTCAACCTGATTTGTTCCTAGTTTGTCCATGATTTGTATGAATTTCCAATACTTGTTGTGTTGTAAACGTGTTTCTAAGCTACAGAAAGGTGGTACAAAGGTCTCGCAAGTTATCGAATTAGTTTCGAAATGTTCTTGACATAGCACCTGGGATTTTTCTCAAGTTAGACTATCTTCACTAGGAAGATAACTAGCATAAGGAAATGATTCAACATATTTATTGGGTGCTCATGTTTTCCATGTGATGATCCTCCCTGGGAGATAATGTTATCCTTGCGATGATGCCTGTAGGTGAAGAAAATTAAAAATCAATGGACAAACTATTGAATTTCCAAAGGAACTCATGTGATCGATGGTTTAATTGAAACCATAAAAAACATATGGTTTTTACCCAAGGTAATTGAAGGGAAAAAATATTATAAATTCGCATGACGATTCATTGTTTGGGTGTACTTGAGGAGTCTGATCTGGGATCACCTTTAGTCCAATTGTTTTATTTTGGCTCAGATTCAAAGAAATGTATGAAATGATGATTCATCTGGTTTGTTTTATAGCGATATGATACAAGTATGGTGGATTCAAGTAATTTGTTTCTACAATAGAGATGGTGAAGATGTATGAATTTTGGTATAATGTTTATAGCTCATTGCATATGAACAAGCCTCTTGTTATTAAATCACATTGATGAATTACTATAGATATATTCCAATTTAGTTGTTGGATAATGTTTATTTATTGTGTGCTTTGTTTGTAAATGGTAAGTGTGATGAGACAGATTTGAGGAGGTGTGTGATTGTGTTTTTAAAGGAGTCCAAGAGCTTGAATGTGTTAGGCCCCTATACTACTAGTGTAACCCCTTATTGTTATTAGTACAACCCACTTATTATATTGATGTACCCATGTACTGCCCATATGGTTACTATTGTGTCACATAGAAGCCCACTATTGTTATTATTTTGCCCTTACATTATTATTGTTATGTCGGCTCTGATTATGTTATGACCCCTTAGACTCCTATATATAGAAAGGAGGTATTTTCATTTGTATCATCCAAGAATTGTTCATTTATGTAATGTAAAGGAGGTTGCCCCCTTGAAGAGGCTGAATTCTAAGGCATTGATCTATCTTTTCTTGAGCTGGTTTCATAACATTTGATATCAGAGCTTTGGATTCTAGGGTTTCGTTGCTCCAAATAGGTCATCGTGGCATTTTCGATATAACTTTTTTTTTGAGACGTTTCAGAAGCTAATAAAAAACCCGTTTGAGAAGACATTGCGCTGAACCTCGGTTCCGAATTTCAGATCTTTTCGCACTATATTTGCGGAGGTATGATCTAAGGAAGTTAGTCTTTTTGCAGACTCCTGAATTACATTCCAAAAAGGTGACCTAGGGAAAATCGTCATAACTTTCTCTCTGAGCATCGGATTGAAATTTCGTAAAAAGGTACAGAAAGAGGACGGACTGTAGTTTCTTGTATATATTTTTCAGAGCCAAAGGTCGAAACAGGGACACGTGGCACGTCATACAAGTTCGCTCTACTGAACTAGTCTATAATTAGGTCACTGTGGGAGATTTGACATAACTCTTCCTTGGAGAATCCAATTTGGATCAGACTGGTGGCATTGGAAAGAGGACACAGAGGGCTACTACAGATTGCAATTTCAGAACTTAAAGATCCGAAAGTACAGAGTTACAGTCATTTCTAGATCGAGCTCCTAAAATCAAGAAAAATCAAGATGAGGAAGTTTGATGGCAAGGATCCGGTAAATTGGATACTTCAGATGGAGCAATATTTTGATCTACATGGTGTACCACTATTACAAAAGGTATGTATTGCATCTTCATATTTAGAACCGAATCAATTTTTATGGTATGAAGGGCTTTGTTCTCGTAAACAACTTGTTACGTGGTCAATTTTCACGGAGGAAATGATAGCACATTATGAAGATACAAAGAGCAACACCTTCTTTAGAGCAACACCACAACAATTGGAAAGAATAAAAGGGCTTTGTGACATAGTGGAAAGCAAAATTATGGAAACCAGGAAGCATACCCCTCACAAATATAAATATGGAAGTGTTGTTTCTCCCAGCCTTCCACAACCTACAAGGGTTACACCACAACAATTGGAAGAAAAAAGAGAAAAATGGCTTTGTTACAATTGTGATAGCAAATGCACTAAAGGTCATAAGTGTGCTGAGAAGAAATTATTTTACGTAGAATATGAAGAGGAGGAAGAAAATGATCAAGAAACATCAAAAGAAGAGGATATACGCCAGGACCCCACCCCAAAGAAAAAAGAAATGAATCATACCATATCTTGTAAAGCATTGGCAAGAATTACCACTCCTCAAACTCTCAAAATAGAAGGACATATTAAGAAGAAAAAGGTGCAAGAAGTGAAAGATCACATCGAGAAAGAAGAAACGAATCCAACCATATCTTGTAATTCATTGGTTGAAATTACCACTCCTCAAACTATCAAGATAGAAGGACATATCAAGAAGAAAATTGTTCAAGAAGTGAAAGATCACATCGAGCATCAAGAAATGAATCCGACCATATCTTGTAAAGGATTGGAAGAAATTACCACTCCTCAAACTCTAGAGATAGAAGGAAATATCAAGAAGAAAAAGGTTCAAGCAGAGAAAGATCACATCGAGCATCAACAACAAGTTCTCCAACTTTTAAAGGATAACGCCACTTCGGCGCAAAATCAAACAAAACAATAGTTAGATCAACATCGTAGTGAAAAATGTTTTTATGTAGGTGATTGGGTATTTTTACTGCTACATCTCAAGCAAGCTATTTATGAGAAGGAAATGTTGGCAATACTACATGCACTTAAAAAATGGCGACCTTACCAAATGGGAAGACTCTTCAAGGATGAGGATGTGGAAGCATTGTTTTGTGCTATTTCTATTATCCAACCAGATTGGATAAACGAAGCAAGGGATGAATGCAAGAAGGACGAAGAAGTATGGCCACTTATTCTAAAGTTTCAAAAGATCCCAATTCAAACAATATTGCCAAAAATTGAAGAGGAAGGAAAAATCATATTGGAACCTGGAGCCGTCACATAAACAAGAACCCGACAGCTACGAAATCGATCAATTTCAGAGTATCTCATCAAGTGGAAGAACTTACCCGCTGAAGATTCCACATGGGAGGACAAGAATTTTATACAGAAGCATCAAGAACTACTCAAGCGTTGAGGACAACACTTTTTGAAGGAGAGGTGCATGTTAGGCCCCTATACTACTAGTGTAACCCCTTATTGTTATTAGTACAACCCACTTATTATATTGATGTACCCATGTACTGCCCATATTGTTACTATTGTGTCACATAGAAGCCCACTATTGTTATTATTTTTCCCTTACATTATTATTGTTATGTCGGCTCTGATTATGTTATGACCCCTTAGACTCCTATATATAGAAAGGAGGTCTTTTCATTTGTATCATCCAAGAATTGTTCATTTATGTAATGTAAAGGAGGTTGCCCCCTCGAAGAGGCTGAATTCTAAGGCGTTGATCTATCTTTTCTATCTTTTCTTGAGCTGGTTTCATAACATAATGCATAGTGATTCATGGTTGGATTAAATTTGATGATCTTTGTCAATTTGTTGAAATAATCTATGTTTGCATTGAATTAATCTAGAGTTAACCTGTAGATCTAATCTATTATATGAGTACTGGAAATGTTAGTCTCTGGTTCAAATTGAGTTTTACAGATGTAAAGGCTTTCATAGTTCTGAAGTGAATATAAAACCTTGTAATCACATTATGCTTGAGGTATATAGTCTGGTTCTAATCTAGTGCGATTGCAAGATCTTGTTAAATGTGACAGTATGAGCTTCCTAAGTGACCTATGCACATGATTGTGGTAGAATATTTGAGTTTGGTTTTGATATGTGCATGGTTGACATAATTTGATAGGAGGGATTTGTACAGTTGCATGAAGAAGAGGTCGAGTGGTATCTAAAGTGATGGGTGTAGAATAGGAGAGAAAATTGTTTGTATCCGCCTGTAACAGAGGCTTGTGGTATGTTGTGTGAATGAAACAAATCATGGATGGAAAAAGTATTACATACTAACATTGGTTATGTTGCATGAACAAATATATCTTGGCGTAGTTGTTATTGTTTTGATCTATAGGCCCGTGATGATATTGTTGAGTAGTATTAAGTGCGTATGAGTTGGATGCTAGGGTTATATCAGGTTGATCTTTAGTGAGAGGAATTTATGTTGTTGGTTGTTGGTTTGATATTGGAGCATATATGACTGAAGAATAATGACTAAAAGTGAGTTTTGTTGGGACATAATATTGGTATATTTTTTGGTTTGAAAAATATAGAGGTCACTAGAAAGTATAAACTTGTAAGCTACTCACTTATTAGGGTTTTGTCATTTTATGGATACTAAGATTGTATGGAAAATATTGATATGATGTTGAGGGAGGTTTTGTCATAGTTGTTGTTGTTTATTGTGTTGATATATTTCCATGAATTGATTGATGCTTGCTATGGTTGTGGAAATTCATGAAGACAACACTTAATGAGTTACAACATTGCATTTGTCCTGAATTAGAGTCTTATAACTACTATGTCTTTATTGTAATTTTGTTGAGAATTTGATTCATAATTTTTCCTTGGTTGAAGTGATAATGCTCTCTATGATGTATTATTGTTATTGTTATCACCCCAAGAAACTCTCCTAGGTTGTATCTCGGAGATGCTCGGGAACATTACAAACTCAACATAATGTTAGAAATGGATGAATGGAAGGAATGATGCATATTCAAGCCAGATAACCACTTCTACTATGCTTAACTGCAGACATGGGTGAACACCCCTAGACTACAAGGCTTTAGACCACCAATTACTCACAATTTGAGGATTAGGTGAACATGGAGAATATTGACCACACCAGCAGATGCACAAGACCATGTGATGGCCGGCTGCAACTAGTAAAGAGGTCTGCAAATCTATTTCCTAATGCACAGACAGGATGACAACTCTTTGGCACTAAGTAAACAGAAACCTGCATAACACATTCAATGATACATACTAGACTTCAACACAGAGGTGGGATGACAACCCCTCTAATGCTAAATATCAAGAGCACATGAACAAATGTATAACAGGCACAACCTAGAACAGAGTAGAAATGGAAAGTGAGAAATTAACAACAAAAGAAGCTTGTATTAGCTGAAAATGAAGACCAGACGCTGCAAGTATCAAAGTAGTTACAGTCTCCAGAAGTTGAACCTTACATCAAAACAACAACCATCCACCCATTTCCCAGATTACATTTGTTTTCTGGGTATATATAGAGTTTCTTTACAAAATGTTCTGCTATTCTATGCATGGAGGGGTCATAATGAACCACCAACCACTTTAACTCTCTGATGGCGTCTCTGCTACAATCTGCTTGCTTTAATGAATTAATTTGACATTCTCTGGTGCTCTGTTGTACTCCTCTAGCAGGTGGAGTGTCATATGAAAGAAGCCCCATAACTGATAAATGCTCTGCTCTGCTCGAGGCTGGTCCTTCTCGTTCTCGGCCATTTTGTTTCTTGAATGCAATGGTTGGAGATGAAATGCGCCGGGTACTAACACTGGCCCCCTTCTTCCTTTGGATGGACGAGACAGGCTATGGACACGGACAATATGGCGGAGGCATGAGTATGACGAGAACAAATATCAGCCGTTGGATCACGTAGATGAACGGCGGATATGACTCGGCGGGAGATATCAGGAGGAAACGGGAGCGGACAAACATGAGCCGTCAGATCTCTAGCAGACAGATCTGATGGCCATCAGGTAGGAAAGATACATGGGAGATAACGAGCGGGGTCGGGCGAATGGGTGGTAAGCGGTATGTATTGCACCGCTTTTGGTGGGTGAGCGGTAAAGGTACAAGGGCGAGCGATGCGAGTTATCGGGCGATGCGTGGCAAACAGGAATGAGCGAAAACCGCTTTATCGCGAGCTAACGCGCGGGCGGTTTGTGAACGCGGGAGGAGCGGATGCCGTTGGATCGAATGAATAGATGGCGAAGATCTCTCGGTAGGAGGTATCAGGAGACATGAGAGTGAAAAGGGCGTGGGCCGTTGGATCTTGTCGGGATTGATCAGACGACGGAGGAGCGATCGCAATATCGCATCGGCGGAAGTCAAGGGGTTTGGGCCTTATACACACATGGATGCGATTGCGATCAATGACTAAACCCGGACCCGATGCTACATTACAATATGGCTTAACTGGTCATCGCATCTGTCGCAGATCGCAAGCCGAGAAGTCTTGCCATATGAAAGTGTCGATTGCAATTGCGACGTGGCATGTGGGACCTGAGGGAAAGCGGGTTTATCCAAGGTTTTTGGAAGAAAACGGAGATAGCGGGGCTATGGGAGTATAAGGAAAATGAAGGAGGAGAAGGAAATAGACTGCTGCGAGCTCCCTTTTTACATAAACACATGGCCAAGCTAGTATTTGGTGCTCCAAATGCTGAAGAACGTAGCAGATCTAACATTGGCTCCTTCTGGGGATGAGATCCTCCCTGTGAGGTCTCAAGAGCTATAGACCAATGCCTTCATACAAAACAAGCTTAAAAACATTGCCTAGTATTCCATTGGGCATGGAGTCTAATTAAATCTACGCTAAAACCTGTAAAAAAACATACTTACAATCATTAAGGCTTGAAAACCTTAAACAACTTAGTTCTTCAAAAACTGGCCATCTACTGGACCATCAAAATTGTTTCTCCTCCTCTCGGCCAGCCTATCAGCCAGCTCATCAAAGATCTGCAAAATTGGGTTGATTTGATCCTCTACCTCAAAGAGTTTAGAGCATTTGATCTTATCAGGTAGAGATAGTTTATACTTCAACCCCTCCTTGTGTGTTCTCATCTAGACTGTATGGGATGCTATCTTTGGACTAATATTTAAATGGGAACTAAACGAATAAGGAGCTTTATGAATCTCTGTAGCTGATTCTTCACTAGCAATCCTCGGCCGTATATCTTCAAATTGTATATTCTCAACTATAACCTTCTCTTGCAGAGATTCATAAGATTTCTTGGGCTTACCTGATCCTGATGCTCCTTTCTGCGATGTTTTCTTCGATTTGACAATCTTCTCAGGGTCAGGCACTGGGTCAGCTGGTGATTTCTGAGGATTTCTTCGAGTATGCCTCACAAACTGAGCCAGGACTGTAATGTGGAGTCGCCAAAGGATGGTCTTCCTCCAGTGGAGTCGCCAGATAGATGATTACAACCAGAAATGTGCCCAGACTTTGTCTATCATCAAAATCTGGAACTGTGTCATCTCCTAGGGAAGCTGAGCTTCAATCTCCTCTCCCCGGCAATGACGCCAATCAATGTTATCACCCCAAGAAACTCTCCTAGGTTGTATCTCAGAAATTCTCGGGAACATTACAAACTCAACATAATGTTGGAAATGGATGAATGGAAGGAATGATGCATATTCAAGCCAGATAACCACTTCTACTATGCTTAACTCCAGACATGGGTGAACACCCCCAGACTACAAGGCTTTAGACCACCAATTACTCACAGTTTGAGGATTAGGTGAACATGGAGAATACTGACCACACCAGCAGATGCACAAGACCATGTGATGGTCGGCTGCAACCAGTAAAGAGGTCTGCAAATCTATTTCCTAATGCACAGACAGGATGACAGCTCTCTGGCACTAAGTAAACAAAAACTTGCATAACACATTCAATGATACATACTAGACTTCAACACAGAGGTGGGATGACAACCCCTCTAATGCTAAATATCAAGAGAACATGAACAAATGCATAACAGGCACAGCCTAGAACAGAGTAGAAATGGAAAGTGAGCAATTAACAACAAAAGAAGCTTGTATTAGCTGAAAATGAAGACTAGACGCTACAAGTATCAAAGTAGTTACAGTCTCCAGAAGTTGAACCTTACATCAAAACAACAACCATCCACCCATTTCCCAGATTACATATGTTTCTGGGTATATATAGAGTTTCTTTACAAAATGTTCTGCTATTCTATGCATGGAGGGATCATAATGAACCACCAACTGCTTTAACTCTCTGATGGCGTCTCTGCTACAATCTGCTTGCTTTAATGAATTAATTTGACATTCTCTGGTGCTCTGTTGTACTCCTCTAGCAGGTGGAGTGTCGTATGAAAGAAGCCCCATAACTGATAAATGCTCTGCTTTGCTCGAGGTTGGTCCTTCTCGTTCTCGGCCATTCTGTTTCTTGAATGTAGTGGTTGGAGATGAAATGCGTCGGGTACTAACACTGGCCCCCTTCTTCCTTCGGATGCACAGGACAGGCTATGGACGCGGACAGTATGGCGGAGGCATGAGTATGACAGGAACAAATATCAGCCGTTGGATCACGCAGATGAACGATGAATATGACTCGGCGGGAGATATCAGGAGGAAACGGGAGCGGACAAACGTGAGCCGTCAGATCTCTAGCAGACAGATTCGACAGCCATCGGGCAGGAAAGATACATGGGAGATAACGAGCGGGGGCAGGCGAATGGGTGGTAAGCGGTATGTATCACACCGCTTTTGGTGGGTGAGTGGTAAAGGTACGAGGGCGAGCGATGCGAGTTATCGGGCGACGCGTGGCAGACAGGAACGAGCGAAAACCGCTTTATCACGAGCTAACGCGCGGGCGGTTTGTGAACGTGGGAGGAGCGGATGCCATTGGATCGAATGAATAGATGGCGGAGATCTCTCGGCAGGAGGTATCGGGAGACATGAGAGCGAAAAGGGCGTGGGCCGTTGGATCTTGTCGGGATTGATCGAACAGCGGAGGAGCGATCGCAATATCGCATCGACGGAAGTCAAGGGGTTTGGGCCTTATACACACATGGATGTGATTGCGATCAACGACTAAACCCGGACCCGATGCTACATTACAATATGGCTTAACCGGTCATCGCATCCATCGCAGATCGCAAGCCGAGAAGTCTTGCCATATGAAAGTGCCGATTGCGATTGCGACGTGGCATGTGGGACCTGAGGGAAAGTGGGTTTATCCAAGGTTTTTGGAAGAAAACGGAGATAGCGGGGCTATGGGAGTATAAGGAAAATGAAGGAGGAGAAGGAAATAGACTGCTGCGAGCTCCCTTTTTACATAAACACACGACCAAGCTAGTATTTGGTGCTCCAAATGCTGAAGAACATAGCAGAGCTAACAATTATGACTTGGAACTTTGCAGGGCATGTCTTGTTGTTACTAATTGGATATTGCAAAGTTAGAATATGATGTGCTAGTACCTTGCTTGCAATGATCAAAGCCATAATTTGGACTGAGGGTTAATATTTGTCTCAGAGTTCTATATGGTTGTATAAAAAATGTTTATGCCTATAAGTTTGATGTTTGAGTTGAGTCAAAGAATTGGCTACTAGAGTTGTGACTAGAGTATCAGTCAAAGAGACTGCTCAAATATTGTTGAGAGAATGTATTGCTAGATGAGTTATTGTTGTTGTGTCCCACTTGATAGTCTATGTAATGTTACATTTGTATTCAAGTTGATAAGAAATGAGTGGGTATACTGCCAAGTAATGTGATGTGAAGGCTTGTATGGTTGAGATAGGTATTGATGATTGATCTTAGTTGTTGATTGTCTTGATCATTTTCTAAGCAAAGTTGAGATTAGGTTTGTGATCACGTTGTTGATGTATGGGAAGACAATTTGATGCTACTACAGTTTCTAGTTCTTTGTTACTAATGTGAACAATGATTGGTTGTTTTCATTTATTGGACATAATGAATGGTTTTATATCATATTGATTGTTGATGTATGAAACTATGTTTTACCACTAGTTGATTCAGTTATTGTAGAGAGATCTTGTCATCAGTTTTGCAGAGGAGATTGTATGGTCAATTTTGTATTTAATGATTGAGCATCAAGTTTGTGTTGGTCTAGTTTGAAAATTATATGAAACATGGCCTACAAGATTTGGGTTTTGTTGCAGGTGGATCCGATGTGAAATATTTCGAAACGAAATCCAAAAATGGTTTGAGGGTTGGATCCTTCAGTGAGGGACTGGTAACTTCCTTATGGTGGTGGCTGGAGAACTTGCTTAGGGAGTAGTAGCTTCCTTCCAGGGGTAGTTAGAGAAACAATAGGAGGGAGTAGCCTCCAACAAGTAGGTGACTACACATTGGTAAAATTTTGTGTCATTGCAAGATGTAAAATAATATTTTTTAAATATTAATAAAAGAAGACGAAGACAACAGTAGCAATGGTTTTTCCTAGTTAGGTTTTCCACTTAATAACCAGTGTCTCTATGTGATGAAGATGGCATTAACTTGTTGATGTGTTGTGATCCTATGTTTCACTTGCATTTATGATTATATGCTTCTCACGGTTTACATGTGTAACCTATTTATGCATAGATCTATTGTCATAATATACTGCTAGATAAAAAATGATTCAATTAACATCATAAAGAAGAGTGAAAACAATGAAATTTCCACTATTCCAATTACTAGGTATTATTGTTTTAAATTATGCAGTTTGTTACAGACCATTTTTTCACATCAACACAATAGGCCTGCAAATAAGATCAATCAACATCCTAGAACACTTTGTCATAACCTCTTCACAAATCCCTAAGTATCACTTCTCCAAAAAGTCTAAGTTTCTGGGACAATTAACTCAAAACATTATTTTTTAATCCCAGCGCACCTTGCCTCCTTAGCCACTTGGATTCAACACATGTTGCATGCATGTTAGCAAGCATTGATCAACATGTTTTTCTCGCTTCTGCAAGTGTACTAATTGTAGAAATTTGGGAAAAATAAAAAATATTTCTGAAGCTTCCTCTTCCAGAAGCTTCCAAGGTGGTTTTAATTATTTACCATGGATATAGATCTCGAATTTCTATATGATCTTATCTCGGAGACATTATCTCTTATCCCTTGATCTCATCCTCCCATCATATGTGGATCTCAAGCCTAGATTGGTAAATCCTAAACTGTCATGTTTACCCTATATATTTACTGCCTCCCATAAGGTATGGATTGGCTTTTGCAGATTATTAGGTTGGATTTTGGAGATTGATAGTGCCCTCATGCTATTGCTTTGAACCTAAACGAGTCATCAAAATCATGCAATAGGGTTGGTGTTGAGGTGTGCTTTGTGACAAGGAGGGATGAGTCAACTTGGGGAGACATCTACAAGATTAATTTCTATTTATGGTTGTAAACTCTCTCCTATATTTATCAATACAAAGAGCATCTTGTTTTCCTATATTTTTTGTGTTATGTTTGCACTCATGCATTTCAAAGCCATATTGATTCATTGAATAGATATTTTATATTATGCTAGGTGAATTGTGATTCCTTTGCTTGTTTTAGTTGTGTATGCAGGTTCTAATTATAACACTTGGAGCTAGAGTTGGAGCTTAGAAGAAAGGAGGAAAGGGGGCTTGCTTCAGATTCTAGGTATGCTTCTTTCCCATTCTCTAATTTCTTTAAGGGAAACTTGAGTCTTTTTGTCTTCTGTTGTTCTAGATCATGCCACTAGATCTATAGAATTCACCTTTGTCTGTAATCATGAAAATTTCATATAACAAATTGGCGACCATACTGGGGAACAATTCTTCCCTTAGTAATTTTCTTGATCTTAGAATCTTTTCCCCTCTTAAAGGGATCTTAATTGACTCATTTAAACATTGATTCACCTTAGGAAAACATAATTTTGAGCTTGGTTGAGTTTCTTGTGTCTTGTTTTGACCGAAATAGCTCCAACGTATTCCCTATTCTGAGACAGAGCGCTTCAACGCACTTGTTCCTTCTCTATATCTGCATTGTATTGCATTGGTTTCTATTCTGAACCTGCAATGATCCTGTAGGATGAAAAATTGCATTCCTTCACATTCCTCCTCATTCTTCTTTGGTCAAGTAAGTTTTTCTTGAGTCTCTGATTTTTTCTATGTCTCGAAAAAACCAATCCCCTGTGTGAAATTTCGTGTATGAGTGTTAATCATATCTGAGTGTCATCACCTTTTGTATAACATTTTGTTTTGTTCTTTCTTTCTTCTTGTTAATTAGGGTTTGTATGCATAAATTGATTGTTGAATTTGAAAAGTAACTTTTACATTACAGTTAAAGTTTGTGTGGTTTCTTTTTGTTAGTGATCAAGTTGCATTCATATGTTTCTTTGCATTTGAAACATTAAAAGAAAGAAAAGAAAAAACAATTATTTGCATTGCATATAGGGCTTTGATTTTGATTGGAATAGTGAATTTGAGGAGATCGATTGTTGCATCACTTGTTTGTTGCATTGTTGATTGATTTCTTCTTCCCCTACTTAGTTAGGCCTTTCATTGTTAAAAGGAAAATGAAAAGAGTTATTTTTGTCATATTAGTTGCATCATAGGTGTGTTCAGGTGACATCGAGTTTTGAGCCTTGAAATCGAAACATAATTCAAGATAAACTCTAAAATTCACTCAATTAACCTAAGGAGCATTTGAAACTTAACGACACACATAGAGTTATCTTTAAATATAGGAGTTTTTGTTACTTGTTAGTGTTACATTCAGGGGGTGATATCCTGTTCCACATATGTTAGGTAAATAAAATCATTCTCCACATACCTTTGGGTATATCGGACGATGCTCCATGTACTCTAAGTATTTCATAATGCTCTCATCGAATGGTTACACATTAGACAACACTAATACGGACTGCGCTTCCACCTCTGTGTATATTTTGGAATTCCACCATAGGATGCAAGCTAGGCTTAGGAATTTGAGTCAGTCACCTTGTCACACGTGATACACTAAACACAACATTTGGGGATATTTCCTGCACATACATAAATCCTTGGTTTATAAATGTGGTATGTCACAATTCACAGTGACTTGGTAATCCTTATATGCCTAGTCACCCCTTTCTTTTAATTTGTGTCTTTAATTTCTAAAATCAATTAAATGATCGTAGAACAACATCCTCCCTGTGGAACAACTCCTTATTGGATCTTAGGTTGAGACTAATGGCAACAGTTCCCGAGTCTACCAATCAAGGAAACCCCTCTGATGAGAATCTTGGTCCTTTTCCTTCTTTTGGAAATATTGGTGCTCCTTATATGGAAATGTTGTCCCTTCTTGGATTTACCATTGGTTTTCTAGTTTGGTTGTTTTCGACCCCTATGGTTTCGAATGTCCAAACTGCTCCTCAACCAAGTTCTCCTCCACCTGAACAACATCAACCTCAAGTTGATCCTAAAGTTGACCTTTTGCCTTCTTCACTTCTTGTTTCTTGATCCCTGTCTTATTCCTCTCTTGGTGAAAGTATTTATTCTAGTAACCAGGAAGCTAAGAAGAAGAAGAAGAAACGAATGAAGAAGAAGATGCAAAATAAGCAGGGGGGCAACAAAGCAACCATTGCTACTAATGCAACTAGTATGGAGAAACCTTCCAATAAGCCCCGCAAAGTTAAATTCCCTTACAAGTTATGTAAGGGTGGCCAACTTCTTAAATATTATCCTGGTATCCCTCAAGTCTTAGAAGTGTGGTCCATAGTCTCACATCAGCCTCTGGAGATCATGTTGGTGATAAACCATTAAATAGTGATAGTAAGGTCCATGGGAAAAAGGGTAAAGTTAAGTTTCCCTATAGCTTATGTGAAGGGAATCATCATATTCACCTTTGTCCTTATATGGATGAAGCATCCAAAGTGTTGGAGAACCTTACAACTTCTCAGCCTTGTCTTCCGGCTAATTATCAAAAGATTTCTCCCAATCCTCCACTAGTTGATGAAGTGATTAATCAAAATCTGTCTCTAGTCAATCCCACTCTATCTGAACATGAATCTCATGAGTTTGTTCCCAATCAACTATTGGTTGAGAAAATGGTTGATTCAAATCCACCTTAAGTTGATCGTGCCTTTCCCGTAGAGAGTGAACTTCATACCGCTCATGTTATTTTCGTTTCTTAAGGTTCCAATGAACTAGGGGGAAATCCTCCTATTCCAATGACACAGGGGGGCAATCCTTCCATTCCCATGACATGATGGGGGAAATCCTCTCATTCCCACAACACAGGAGAGCAGTTATCATGTTCCCATAGAAGAAGGGGGCAATTCTCCCATTCCCACAACACCCCCTCAAAGTATTATAGTCACTTCCTTTGATTGGAGTCAACTAGCAGGATATCGTCTTCCTCCTTACGTGCCCTTCCAGATCATAGTACAAATTTATAATATGGCCATACTTGGCACAATCATATATGAAGGTGCATCTATTAGTATTGTATCCTCAACTACTTGGAAAGCTTTTGGTTCTCCGTGTCTTGTGCCTATTACCCAAAATCTATTGGCTTTTAACAGAGGAAGCAATCAACTGTTAGGGATCCTTCCTCAATTTACTATTACTTTGGGAGGAAAGATTGTATATATTAATGTGATGGTATTCCAAGTCCATTTGGATTTAAATTTTCTCCTTGGGCATGACTATGTTTATGACATGGGAGTTCTTGTCTCTTCACTCTTTCGTATGATGTGTTTCTTGCATGAAGGAAGAATCATGACCATCGACCAACTTTCGTTCGTTGGTCCTAATTTGACTAAAAAACAACCAAATTCCCTAAATGGTCCTTATATGTAAGTGGTATCTCCCCAACCAGAGGTTAATTATGTGGAAACTTATACCATGCCCTTACCTACTATTGAAGAGGAGGCTCTCATTGTATGCTACTTCTTTTGACCAAGAACTAGTAGGTGATTTGGTGATTCATTTCTAGGGGAATTTGAGCCTCATCTTTCTCTTGGATTCCTTGATATGTATCCTTTATAGAACATTGTTCTCCCATCTGATGAGAACTTATTGGAAACTATGGTCTCTTATAGGCAATGATTAAGGAATGAGGCACCATGGGGATAGTTATTTTAATGTGTCAACCTCATTAAAAAATGAAACAGATTCCTACGAGCATAGTTTCCTCTATGTTTCAAGTTCACATAAACATGAAACAACCTCGGAGCAAAGTTCCTTTTCTTGTGTCAAACTCCTAAAAAATAAAACATGGTGTCATGAGCAAAGTTCCTTTCTTGTGTCAATCTCATTAACAAATGAAATAAGGCACCCCTTGAGCATAGTTCTTTTGTTGTGTCAAACTCGTTAAAAAATGAAATAGATCCCCTTCCAATTCGAGTCTTTGATAGGATCTCGTAAATTCCCAGTCGAGTCTTTCACTTGATCTCGTAAATGAACCTTCATTCCATACACATGTTAGTAACTAGTATTCTACATAGGTGGTCCAGGTGGATATTGGTGTCCACTCGCCTATTCCACTTAGACCCCCTAGTCAGTTTCATTTGTTTCCTTAATTGTAGCACAATTTACTATTTTTGGCAGTTTTTAGGTCCTGAACTTCTGGAGCCGTTTTGAGGCCCTAAACAACGTTTTTTTGGCAAAATAGTAATGGTAATTTTAGCAAAATTTGCATCAACAGTTGTATTCCTCAAAGAGATGTTTCCAACGAGGTATCATACGCGTCAAACAGAGATAATATGACCAAGTTATGACCCCAGGAAGTTGGTTTCCCAACTAACCCCAACGGGGCCCATAAACTCTTGGTGTTACATCTCCTTGGGTTAGGGTTTTGGTTGTTTATGGTTTTCTCTTATTGTTCAATAATAAAAAGGCCCTTGAGCCTCATTGAACTCATTTCAGAGGCACGTAGCCACCGCATCTCTTCTCGGAGATAAGCTACCATCGCCCAAGCCAATCTTATTTACATTATGTTTGTAAGCATACTTCAGTATTTGATATTAATGAAATGAAGTGTTATTTCTGCTACATCTGTGTATTTATGATTATATCTGTAAATTGTTGCATTCATATTTAAATCCGTATCAGTGGTATCAGAGCGGTCTGCTCTTTCTCTGTTTTTCTTTGCATGTCCCCAACGATCTCGGGATATAAGGAGTTAGGGCTTGAACTGGTCGAACCTTTGCAAGACCATGCTCGCAAATCCCGATGACCTCCCATGGCGGATGAAAAGAAAGATGAGGGGGAAGGAGATCCTATCAAAATATTTCTCAAAGAATCCCTCAAAGGAATGCAATAATGGAAAACTTTGCCTAGATCCTTCAGCGACTACCCAGGGGTGACACATCTACTTCCAGCAGCTACTCTGGCATTCCCATATTTGAGGGTCAGATAGATGCAGATGTCATAGGTAAATGGTTAAATTTGATAGAAGGATATTTTTCTATTCATGATTTTTCCAGCCAGGAATATATCACTTTTGCATTTCTCAAATTCACCCCCCACGTCAAGGACTGGTGGGAAACCTACTATGAGCAAAAGGATGAAAGTACGACCTCACTGTTTTCAGCCACACCCACTTGGAATTCATTTTGGGATGCCATCAAGGAGCAATACTACCCTGTCAAAATCTATGAGGATAAATGCATAAAGTGGACCACACTATGGTAGGGAAGGGACCAAGACGTGCCAGATTTTACCAATATTTTTCATACCCTTTGCACAAAGTTGGGCATCAAGGATTTTGAGCGACATTTGGTACTCAAATATTCTGGCTGCCTACACAAGTACATCCAGGACAAGATGGAGTTCTTGAAAATCTCCTCGCTTGGCATGACATACCGATATGCCATCATGATTGAGCAGAAGTTTAAATAGAAGAAGCGAGACTTTGGATCCGTGAATCCAAAGCAATGAAAAGATGCCCCCAAACCACAAAAAAGGGAACAAGCTAAGATGGGGTGACCCAAGACAACTCATCGGAGCCGCAAGAAAGGAACACCACCATGAAGTCAAAGGACACATGAAAGTGGTGTGAGTTCGATAAGAGCCCCACTCACAACACAAGTGAGTGTTGGGCCAAGCAATCGCTGGTGGTCGCGTTGAAGGCTTTTGACTCAGATGCATGTTCTGACTCTGAGTCAGAACCAAAAAAGAGGAATGACAAAGAAAAGTAGATTATTGATGTAGAGCGCATCGCCAACGCCAAGATCCAAAAGGATGAGCCCAAATGTCTAGAGGAAGGGGAGTGTCTCTTCCACTCACATATGTGGGTGAAGTGTTCACTGCTGCAATTCATTTTCGACAGTGGGAGCCAAAAAAACTTCATTTCAATAGAGGTCGTGAAGCATTTGGGCCTAACAACTACACCACACCCACAACCGTACAATATCAGGTGCCTTCACCAAAGATGAGATCTCTGAGTCAGCCAGTAGTGCCACCTCCTCTACAACATCAAGCCCTTCACATATGAGGTATTGTGTGATGTTGCTCCTCTTGACATTTGTGATGTATTATTAGGACAACCATACTTGTGGAAATGACATGTTGTATATGAGTTTAGACCTCACTCTATGATAATTTCTTTGGGTAATTCATTATATAGGATACTAGAGGTAGCCCCACCTATCGCCACCTCTTTGATCTCTACTAAGAAATGCAGTAAGATCATCTCCCAGACTAGGAAATTCATTTTCTTTCTGGTTCGCTCTCAAAGTAAGGGGAAGATCATAGCCATATCCATGATCCCCAGGAAGGGTTCCTCCACACAGCAGAAGTAGGTGGATACGGTCATGAAAGAATACAGGGACATCTTCTCCTCACCCATAGGGGTACCGTTGCACTGTTAGGTCAAGCATTCGTTTGTTTTGACTACCGGAGAACCTTTACACAACAGGCCGATATATCACTGCTCCATTGTGTAAAATTCCAAGTACAAGCAGCGACATGATCGACATCAAGTGTCACACAAGTTTTAGGTGGGCGACAAAGTTTGGTTGCATTTTCAGAAAGAATGCCTCCAGAGCCCATTGGAAGCTCAAACCACTTTGATATGGCCCTTACACCATTACCAAAGATATGGGAGACAATTCTTTGGAGCGCAACATTTTCCCATTCCTTGGCTTGAACCCAGTATTCAATGTGGACCGCCTTCGACCATACTTTCCACCATTGTTGGACACATATGACATTGCAAAATATGTTAGGAACTTGACTCGGGATAGAGTCAAAGTTGACTAGGTTAAAACCATGATGTTCTAGGCACATGGTATAGTGTACCCATGGTATTATGGTTTGTGGTATTGCATGTAATGGAGCCTATAAAAGGCTAGAAGGACTTCATTGTAATGTAGGCATGGAGGTGAGCAATGAAGGTTCACTTCGCCGGATTGGCCAGGGTTTCAGCCAATGCTAATGAGATTTCATTGGGTTGGGTTTTTCCTGGGAGTTGGGGTTTTCCCAGATAAATATTTGTGTTTATGGTTTATGATTTATCTCAGTAAATAATAGTTTTTTGGCCAAGGCTAATGAAATTTAATTGGGTTGGGTTTTTCCCCGGAGTTGGGGTTTTCCCGGATAAATATTTGTGTTTATGGTTTATGATTTCTCTTGGTAAATAATTTATCTCTCTACAGTAAATTCCTAACAATTAATATCAGATCAATCACAATGAGGAGGATATGTGTATGTGGATTAATTAATTTATGAACCATGTACCTGAAAAGAATGCCTAGATAACTGGCGGTTACAGCGGCTGGTGACCCATGTAATACAAAAGATGGGTTCTTTTTATATGGACATTGATGTCATATGTAGAAAGACAACAGCAAGGGTAAACAAAAAAATATATACTTATTATAATGAAGTTAATTATTGCATGTAAATGGGCATCTAGATAAGATCTGGTAAGGCATGCGTACCCCTGGGTAAATCATTGGTAAAGTCTGGATTAGACCTAGGTGAAGGGGGGATGTCATGTTAACAATATGTTGGGTAAGAAGCAGGAGTTAGGTAGGTTATACAGTGACAGCCAGAGTGCCATACATCTTGCAAAGAACTCTACATTTCATTCCAAGACTAAACATATACAACTCAAGTACCATTTCATACGATCAGTGTTGGAAGATGGACAATTGACGCTGGACAAGATACACACTAGCCAAAATCCTGTAGACATGTTAACAAAATTTGTAACCAGGGAGAAACCAAGATTCTTCTCGATTTCAATTGGTCTTCAAGTATGATGATGAAGATGAGAAACAACTAGGTCCAAAGTGAAGTCATTGTCCAGCAAATGAAGCAGCGGTGGAGTTGCTATAATCAGTCTCCAAGTGGGAGATTGTTGGGTGTGGAGCCTGATTATCTTCTTTATTAGGAGGTATCGCCGCATGGGACCCTAGTTCATAATGTTGCGGCAATGTCACCCATAAATGTGCGCTGCTAGGGGGGTCTTGTAAATTGCCTTGTAAAATGTTGTAATTTCGTAGTCAATTTGGGTCGTTTATTAGGCAGAAATCTGACGGTAGAAGTTATGTTTAGTTTAGGGTTTTTTTCCCTAGAAGGAAACCCCTCGCTATATATGAGGGAATTGTATTTCGACTATGTAGATCTCTATTCTGTGCAGGGAAGAGAGAGGACATTGAGAGCGAAGAGGGAATTACAATGGATTTGTTGTAGGTTGTATCTCTTCATTTTGCTGGATAATATAAAAGGAAGGACTGGCTGTTTCTCAATGGATGTAGCCCAAATTGGGTGAAATACATATATTTGTGTCTCTCTTGTTTTATGTGTTTTCTATGTTTATATTTCTGCAATATATTTATGTGTTCCATTGCTTTGTAATATATAATTTTCTAAAAAAACAACTCACACCAACAGAGCTCAACCCGGATTGCATGAAATAGGACACAACTGATCAGATCATGGAAACATAGATCAAGAACACTTGGCAACAGAGGATACAACTATATCGAGTTGTCAAAGTAGTCCAACTCCTTCACCAGCGCAAGTGGTTCACTAGGGACCAGGTTCAATAGAAATTTCCTCACCTCATGGAGGCTCTGCGTGCAATGGGGACCATTGCTTCCTAAGGGGGGAGGAATGATCCAAGTGGATATTGGTGGCCACCACCTATCCCACGTAGACCCCCCAGTTAGTTTCATCTATTTCCTTAATTGTAGCACAATTTACTATTTTTGGCAGTTTTTCGGGCCCTGAACTTCTGGAGTCGTTTTGAGGCCCTAAACAACATTTTTTTGGCAAAATAGTAATGGTGATTAATTTAGAAATTATGTCAGTATTTGTAGTCCTCGAAGAGACGTTTCCAACGAGGTATCATATGCGTCAAGTGGAGACAATATGACCAAGTTACGACCCTGTGAAGTTGGCTACGTAACTAACCCCAACGGGGCCCATAAACTCTTGGTGTTACATCTCCTCGGGTTAGGGTTTTGGTTGTTTAGGGTTTTCTCTTATTGTTAAATAATAAAAAGGACCTTGATCATCATTGTAACTCAGTTCAAAGGCATGTAGCCACCACATCTATTCTCAGAGATAAGCTAACATTGCCTGAGCTAGTCGTATTTCCATTATGTTTGTAAGCATACTTCAATATTTGATATTAATGAAATGAAGTGTTATTTTTGTTGCATCTATGTATTTATGGTTATATCTGTAATTTGTTGTGTTCCTGTTTAAATCCAGATCATTAGGTGAGTGAAAAGAAGCTTAGGTGGCATGTGCATAGAATTGGGTCATTATGCTGGGGGCATGCAAACTTATTTCAAGCATAGTTTTTATTTGTTTCAAGCTTGTTTAAAAATGAAACCAGTCTCAAGCATAGTTTTTCTGATGTTTCAAATCTGTGAAAAAATGAAACCATATTCAAGTATTCTCAAGCATAGTTTCCACGTGTTTCAATCTTGTGTAGAAATGAAACCATTTTCATCCTAGCTCTTGTGATTTCCATTTTTATCAGCCTGTTTATACCAAATAAGCCCTGGTTTTCTCATTCCATCATCACCATTTTCTTGGCCAATCATAACCTTTCACTTGGTTGTTTTACCCTTTCCTGAGTAACCGCTGCAATGAGTGGTCTTATTAGCTTACCTCTTGACCTCTACGTGTTTTGAGCAGTTCCATCATGACCGGAACCAGTTGCTACCCATTTTATACCACTTGTTCCTTTAGGAGGAGTCTTCTTTTAGCTCTTTCAGACTCCCAAAACATGAAAATATTTTTGAGCACTTTTCTCTTCGAACTCTTTAAAGTAAATGAAAAGATGCCTACTCAGTATATGTTTAACCCTTTTCCGGACTGAGATAGACTATTTATGAAAAATGAATACCTTAGTCAAACATGGATAAGAGGTTCTCTTGAGTATTTTTTTCTGCCTTTTCACACTCAAGAGACAATTTTATGAAAATGAAACTTTGTAGTTTTCTTTTTCGCCTCTTTTTCAAACTCTCTAAACATGAAAAAGGAGTCGAGTTATACCTTTGTACCTTCGTTGGACTCGTAAAATCATCAAACAATGTTGGACTCATTGAACATTATGATATCTAACCACCCCTTCTCAGTGTTCATTAAATATACTCAGAAGGATTCATCTGAAGGATGGACTTATAGATCAAGCATATGTTATCCTCCTCAAGCTTGTAAAAAATAAAGAGGTATTGACAAGAAATGGTTGGGGAAATTGGGAAAATAAAGTACTTCACATATTAATGGAAGTGATTCACTCTTGAACATGACACTATTCCAATTCATCTTCGTGGTTGTTGGGCTGGGAAAATTGCTTGCCTCTTTGGTTCATCACACCATGTTAAAATCCTCTACATTCAGTTTTGGATCAATGCTGCCAACTCCATTAAGTGTCGTCAATATGTTCAAGAGAGTTCATTCAATTACCATCTGCTACAATACTCCTAAGCCTTCATTCATGTTTTTTGTTCCTGAACCAGTTTTACGTCATTCTTCCATCTCAAATGTTGACACCCGTTTCATGTCATTGATGAGGGATACGTTAAGGCCCTCTTGTGACAGGTCACTTTCTATCGACATCATCTCATTATCCAAGAAGTTGACATAGAAAGTCCCTTTGGTACCTTGGAGCTTGCATACATCAATTAAAAGTTTCCTCACTTTTGGCAACATGTCTTCATCATTGGACTTTGACTAGAAGATTTTGTGTGGTGTTCGACTTCATCTCATTTTTTCACACCACATAGATTGTACTATAGTACCTTGAGAGACATTAACATCATCGATGGTTCCTCTTGCATCTGTTAACGACTTACATCATTGGTCGGTAATCATATGGTGTCTACCATGTTCGACTCCAGATCATTTATTCACTTGGTTAGACTCGTACATCAAACGATCGAATGAACGAGATAGAAGACCCTAGATCTAGTTTCATCCATTCGGGTCGCGTTTCAAGATTAATACAAGATCACAAAAGTATGATGGTTATGATCATATAGAATATTATCCAAGCATGGGTCCACACTTTTTCATCAGTGGACAAGACTTCTTGATCATTTTACATGTAATATTGGCTTATATGTTGAGCATGGGTATGCCCCCCTCTGCAATGATATCATGATGAAAATTTATTGTAACAGATGATGATCTCGACCAATTTTTCTTGATCTGGACTTTTCACAAGGTAACGCACTTCACTTATCAACTATTTATTTTGACTTTGTACTTATGGGGCAATATGTTACAGACCATTTTGTCACATCAACACAATAGGCCTGCAAATTGGATCAATCAACATCTTGGAACACTTTGTCATAACCCCTTCACAAAACCCTAAGCATCACTTCTCCAAAAAGTCTAAGTTTCTGGGACAATTTGCTCAAAAACATTGTTTTTAAGCCCCAATGCACCTTTCCTCATTAGTTGTTGGCATTATGATACAGATGTTGTCCTTGATGGCAACTCACATAGATGACAGTTGACAGTGCAACAGGTTAACAACAAAGGATTACAAATCAAACTCCAGAGATTGAAGAAAGAGAGTGGTTTAATAAGTATACGCTGTTTCACTTTGTCCAAGTAGCGTATACACGCGGGTTAACAGAACAAAAGGAGTGTATACGTATGCATGCACTTTCACAGAAGGAAAAGCGCGTATGGGATGGAAAATCAAGGTTTTGGTCCGAGGTATTGGTCCTAAGTGGTTTTGGTATGAGGTATTGGTCCTAAGTGGTTTTGGTTCGAGGTATTGAGAAAGACCTAAAACTATATAAGGAGGAAAAGATCAAAGGGATAAGTGTGCAAGTAATGAATATCTTATGAAGAGTTAGATCAAAAGAAAATATGCATGTTATGGGTTTTTGATGCTTTGCTTGATCTGAACTAAGGATGCACCTAAGTGGATGATGATGGATGATATCTAATGTTGTATCAGGATCATAAGACCTAAAATGAATTATTATTATGTGGTTTGATCATGGATAGTCTAGATCTGAATATTAACACATGTTTTATTCTGTAAATGTTATGATCTGGGTATGACTGAAGTTTGGAATAGCTGTGAAGTTTTAAGTTAGTATTTGCAGATTTGTACGTTGGTTCGCTTTGATAAAAGCATGTATACATGTTGGTTCAGAACATAGAAGTAGCGTATACATTATGAAATATGATGTTTAAAGTTGCAGTTGGTTCTAGTTGTTGTTTCAGAGTTCTGGGTTCTGGTCTGTGTTTTGGTGACTGTGTTATGGTGAAAGTGTTCTGAATGTTCAGATTGATTGATTGTGATTTGCTTCAGTGATGATGGGTTTTTAGTGATTGGTTTTATTGAAGTGGTGATTAATTTTGAGCTTCAATGTTGCTGATGGGTCTAGTATGAAAATTGGATGAAAGGAGGCCTTCGGATTGTGGTGTTTTGTTCCAGGAGTATCTAGTCTGAAAATTTATGAAACGTGGTCCTTGGAGGAAGAGAGAAGGTCATAGCCTTCTGTAGGCCGGCACCTACGTACTGGTAAACATATCGGCCAGTACAAGAGCCAGGGGGTTGGAGCTCCCTTCCAGTAGCAGCTGGAAAATGAGTGAAGGTTGGAGCCTTCTATAGGCCGACGCCTACGTACTAGTAAACGGATCGGCTAGTACAAGAGTTAGGGGGTTGTAGCTCCCTTCCAGTAGAAGCTAGAGAACGAGAGAAGGTTGTAGCCTTTTGCAGGTGGGTGCCTGCGTACTGGTATGAGTCTGCACCAGTACAAGATTGTAAACAAGTTTTTCTTATATTAAAAGAAGACAGCAGCAGGTGGTTTTTGTCCCGCATTGGGTTTCCACCTTAAATCTTGGTGTTCATGTGTGTTGCTTATGTGTGATGGTTTATTCTATTATTACTACACATGGTTACTATTTATATGGTTAATGAAGTACTGATGCACTGATTAAAGATCAACATATGATGAATTAACTGAATCATAAGTTTTCTAGATATACGCTGGTTGCTTTAAAGACAGTTGTGTGTACACGTGAGTTACCTTCATTGAAGTAGCATATATAAATTTTAGTATGAAATAAATTTTTTATTGATTTTAATAATACTGATTCACCCCCCCTCTCAGTATTATTTGCAATATTAGTCACCCACGTTCAACGCATGTTGCATGCCTGTTAGCCAGCGAAGATCAACACTTGTTGCTCCCTTCTGCAGGTGCGCTGATTCTAGAAATTCAAGAAAAATAAAAAATATTTCTAAAGATTCCTCTTCCTCAAGCTTCCAAGGTGGTTTTAACTATTTACCATAGATAAAGATCTCTAATTCCTATTTAATACTATTTTGGAGACCTTATATCTTAACCCTTGAGCTCATCCTCCCATCATTTGTGGATGTCAAGCCTATATTTGTAAATCCTAAACTACCATGTTTACCCTATATATTTACTGCCTCCCATAAGGTCTGGGTTAGCTTTTGCTGATTACTAGGTTGGCTTTTGGAGATTGATAGTGCCCTCATGTTGCTGCTTTGAACCTAAAGGGGTCATCACATTCATGCATTAGGGTTGGTGTTGAGGTGTGCTTTGTGATAGGGAAGGACAAGTCAACATGGGGAGACATCTACAAGATCAACTTCTATTTATGTTTGTAAATTCTCTCCTATATTTATCAATACAAAGAGCATCTTGTTTTACTATATTTGTTGTGTTATGTTGGCTACGTGGATTGTGGTTCCTTTGTGTATTTTATTCATGTGTGTAGGTTCTAATTATAACACTTGGAGCTAGAGTTGGAGCTTACAAGAATAGAGGAAAGGAAGTCTTGCTTCAAATTCCAGGTAGGATTCTTTCCCATTCTCTAATTTATCTAAGGAAAACTTGACTCTTTTTGTCTTTTGTTGCTCTAGATTAGGCCACTAGATCTAGGGAATTCACCTTTGTCTCGTGAAAATTTTGTATAACACACTTTATTTTTCTTTTATAAATTACTTTGCAGCAAATAATGAACAATCCACTACTGCAATCTTCACAAATAAAATATGTTGAGGAAAATAAAATAGTGGAACTCAGAAAATAATGCACACACACAAAATAAATATGACACCAATATTTTTGGACAAATCATCCTTGGGAAATCTCGGAAGGGAAAACCAGTGCAACATATGAGGGCTTTATTATTATCAATCTTCAACAATTTGAGAGTACAATGATCTGCTTGCCTGACATTGGAAAAGCTCCGAAAAATATTGATCTCCATTGACAAAATAAAATGGGGAATCAAAATCTCCTTTGCAAACCGACTTGGCTTCCTCCTAGCCACTCACACTTCCTCGTGGCACTCACACTGTCTACCTGAAATGCGCACTGTTCACTGAGGATAATTTGCACATCCCTAATTTGGGCCCACTTGTTCCACCTTTAGAAGATAAATCTGACACTAGCTCTTTGAAACGAGCTGCTCTGCCACATGCACTGTCAAATTGGCTACTCACACTAGTTGAATACGACCTCTCTTTGTAGATAAATCAACCTCCTTTCCACCTCTTGAAACTGGAAATCACTATGGAAAATTTCTCTAGAAAATTTCCTCCCAAATCTATGTTGAAACCTCGTTGCTTGCTATCTCCCTAGCTTCAACTGCACCCTTGTTGAGTCACTGCAATTGGGTAAGTTGAATTGCTTGAATCTCTTGTGTTTCTGTGTCTCTTCTCTGTCCCCATTAATTTTCTCTTATATTCTTTTGTTTGGTAACCAACGACCATGATTACATCTGAGTCAGTGACTAAGATCATCTTGAGCCCATCAAGTGACTTTTCTGGAAGTCTCTAGAGAAAAATCAATTTGCCTCAATTAATTTGATTTAATTAGCTAGTTTTCCTAAGTTAGAATTAGGAAATATTTAATTATTGGCTAATTAATCTAATTAATGTGTTTCTAAGGTGTTTTCTAATGAAACCTTTTATGGTTTTTAGAGATCTCGTGTTCCTTAGCCTCTTATACACCATAGAGACTAGAACACATGTCCGTTGCTACCAAAAACTAACAAAGTATGGGTTAAAGTTGAATTATCAAGAAATAGTAATTACCCAACCCCACACCCCCCCCCCCCCCCCCACCAAAGTATTTCTAACAAAATATTAGAGTAAAATGGATGGTGGTAGTTCAACATTGTTGGCATTTATCAATTGCTATTGGATAATTAAAATCTAAGAGGTGCTAACAAAAGGACAATTGTAAATTCGTCATTAAAACAAATAATATAGCAATAAGTGGCATATCAAATATAGTTACAAGCATTGATAACTAACACACAAAATTTGAAATTTGAAATAAAACCAACATATAGAAATTCATCAAAATGACACAATATATAACCTCAAAAACTAAATAAAAAAACATCTTCAAATGGTTGCCCAATTTCCATTTCAACAAGTTTCTAGTCACAATGCAACTCATGGCTCTATGGCCATTCAAATTTTACAAAACTCCTTGTGCCTCCTCACCTAATGGCCAACAAAAAACCCTTTGTGAGTATAATTACAGTAAGATATAGAAAAATATGGGAATAATGGAAAGATTAAAACATCCAACCTTTCATTTCATATTCTTAGCTCTCTTTTATCCTATTTTCATTTCTCTCTCTCTCTCTCTCTCTCTCTCTCTCTCTATCTTTACACACACACACACATATTTTATTTATTATTGCATTGGGATTTCTTGTTGTTTACGTTCATTATTGTTTATTTTTCACTTATACCGATTTCTTATAATCATTTTTATTATTTGAATCCATTTAAAATCAAGAAAACTTTGGCATTTAAGAATGACACATTTGAATTTCAAGAACTTACTACCGATGAGGAATACTAAATGTTGAATGGCCTTCTCTTCCTTGAAATTGATGATGAGATTTGTGAAGGATGTATACTAGGAAAGCAACATGAGGAAAGATTCTCAAATAGAACTTGGAATACCAGAGAATGCCTTATGTTAGCACGTTCATATCTATGTGGTCCCATGGAAGCTTTGTCTTTTGGAAAGGTATGGTACTTCCTAACTTGTATTGAAGATTACATAAAAAAGCATGAGAATATTTTTTGCAAGAAATCTTAGGTTTTTACACGTTTAAATATTCAGTTCAAGGAATTAGTTAAAAGATAGAGTGGCCTAAATATTCTCATCCTTGAATCAAGTAATGGGGGAGAATATAAATCTAATGTGTTTATGAAATTTAGCAAGATGAATATATAAGGTGAGAACTTACAAATTCATATACTCCTCAACAAAATGGTGTCACAAAAAGGAAGAGTAAGATAATTATTAATTATTGAGATGGTTAGAATTATGTTTAAAACAAAAACAACTTAGTAATGAGTTTTGGGTTGAAATGATTCCTATAATGGTGCATACTTTAAATAGGTGTCCTACAAGAGTAGTTTTAGATTTGACTCCAAAGAAAGCATGGTCAAGTTACAAACATAGTGTTGCACATATGAGAATATTTGGATTCATTTCACATACACATGTCCATAAATAAAAGAAGAAAAAAGTTGGATGATAAAAACATTTAAGTGTATTTTATTTGGGTATAACACAAAAACTAAGAGTTACGGATTATTAGATCCATGAGAGAAGCCAACTATAATACTAGAGATGTTGTGTTTGATGAGGAAGGAATTTATTATCCAAAACATGTTCAGGTTAAACTAAGAAAGGATGAAGTGAAATATGGTGATGGATCTAGTTCTAAATGAACTAAAGAAAATGAAGTAAAGAGGACTCTTATGTGTCTAGTTAGAGGTCATTTAGAGAGTAACATGTTGGATATAAATTTTAAGAGAAGAATTAATAGATCATAAAGCATTGTGAATTTTTTGCTTATGACTTGAGTAATGAATATGGATGAGAAATATGTAGGGTTTAACCCTGTACAATTAATTGCTACAAACAAATTCCTAATAAAATATAAAATTTGCAATGGAAAAAACACACATTAACACAAGGATTCTATCTTGGAAATCAAAACACAGAAAATCAACAAGATTTTCAATATATATTCATCTTTCAATATTACAATATAGATATATATATATATCACGACATCCTAATACATGAACACAATATAGGTAACCATACTGCTTCCTTTATTGCATAAGGGGTTGTCATGTATTCAACTTCTATAGTTGAGAGTGCCATTATAGACTATCTCATTCTCATCCAATTGATTGCTCCTCTAAATGGATTAAAGACATACCCACTTGTTGATATCCTACAATCTAGATCTCCATCCCATTCTACATCAACAAAGCCATGTATGTCCAACACTATATCCAATCCCAGTCTTCCTTGGTAGAAAAACACCTAACTAGTAGTTCCATGCAAATACCTAAAAACCCTATTTACTATTGTCTAATGCTCCTTCCCTAGTTTTGAAATATACCTGCTCAGTACTCCCACCACATGTGCAATGTTTGGTCTTGTATATACCATTGCATATGTCAAACTTCCAACCACACTGGCATATGGAACATGGGGCATGTACTCTTCCTCTTCTTGTGTCGTGGGACATTGATCTACAGATAACTTTACACGTACGAGATGAGGCACCTTCACTGGTTTACATTTCTGCATATTAAATCTTTGCAATATTTCCTTGACATACTTCCTCTAATTTAACCATAGTTTCCTATTTTTTCAATCTCTTTCAATTCCCATGCCCAAAATAAAATTTGCAACACTAAGGTCCTTCATGTCAAATCTAGAGGACAATTGAATTTTCACTTCTTGGATGATTTCCTTGTCATTTCCAATCAAAAACACATACAAGACTAAATAAATAACATGATCACCAACTAATTTGAGATACATGTAGTGATATGCTTTTCTCCTTGTGACAAAAAGTCCCAATATATCAATATCAAAATTTTGACACCATCTCCTTAGTGATTGCTTTAAAACATATAAGGATATTTTCATCCCGTATACCATGTCTTTCTTTCCTTTCATAACAAAGCCTTATGGCTGCTTCATGTAACTTTGTGTTTCTCTACTCTTCCTGTTGCATTAATTTTCTTCTTAAACACCCATTTTCTACCAATGGGCTTTCTTATAGCAAACAAAACCACTAGATACCAAGCTTTGTTTTGTCCAAGGCTACCATTTCTTCAACCATGGACTTTCTCCAAAGTTTTTCATCCTCTAAACCCCTTTCTTCCCTAACAATTCTATGATCATCATTAGTAATAAATTAAGAAAATGAAAATGATGTACAATATAACTTTTTGGATTCCTTATCTCCCAAATTGATCTCCTCGGTGCTAGAGTATGTGGTTCTTCTTCTTATTATTTTTGTTATTATGTAGATTTTGATTCATCATCCCTTAATTCAAACTATATCTGCTTTGGTTTTTTCTCCCTTGGTAGGACTTCTTGTTTGACTACATCTTTGATTTCTCTAAATAACACATCTCTACTGGACACAACATTCTTATTTTTTGGGTTCCAAATCTTATAACCTTTCAGACCATCTATATATCCCATAGGGATACACTTTTTAGCTTTCTTATACAACTTGTTCCTATTCTACCTTGGAACATGTACATAAGCATCATAACTAAATATGATGAGATGTTTAAGACAAGGTTTCTTACCAATCCATACATCATGTGGATTCTTATCATCCAAGTATGATGAGGGTGGTTTATTTACCAGATTACACATAGTCTCCACGGCCTCTACTAAAAATTCTTGTACTAACCCGACACGAATGAGCATGCTCCTTGCTTTCTCCATCAAAGTCTTTCTCATTCTTCCCACAACTCCATTTTGTTGAGGTGTGTATGAAGTAGTTTTCTTCCTTTCTATACCACACTTCTTACATAATTATTTGAATTCATTCCCACAAAATTCTTCACCTTTATCTATCCTCAATACCTCAATTTTTTTCGCTGTCTAATTTTCCACAAGATCCTTAAACTCTTTGAATTTTTCAAATAATTTAAATTTATTTTTGAGGAAATAAATCCATGTATTACTTGAAAATTCATTTATAAATGAGAAATAGTATACAATTTTTCCTAGTGATGGAATTGACCTAAATTCCAAACACAACAATATGCACTAATTGTAATATTCCCTCTTTTTGTTTCGCACCAGAGAAGAATTTTACCCAATTTTTCTTCCCATATAAAAAATATTCATAGGAATCAAAATCCAGAGAGAAACTAGACATACCTTCTACCATACCATTACCATGCAATACTCAAAGTTCCTTATCTTATATGTCCTAGTCTTTGATACCACATCATAGTATTTTCTTTAGAGATTGTGGGAGTTTTTCCTTCTTTATCTCCACTCTTAGGAACAAGAGAACTATTTCACCTATCACTAATAATGATTCATAGTAGCTTATACAAATTTCCAATCCAAACTCCCCTCAACAATACCATTGATCAAACCGTTTTTGCAAGTATCCTTTTCAAACTTTTTTTTTACACTTGCATCACTCATATTGCATATAAAAATCAATTTTTTGGCTAAACCTAGGATGTACAAAAGACCATGGAGTGTTATAATCCTTCCACCCATGAGCTTCAATGTAACATTTCCTCATCATATGATTTTGGCTATTAAGTCATCTCCAGGGAAAACACCAACGCCATCATATATTTCATACTCACAGAACCACTCCTTATTAGGAGTCATATGAAAGGATGCACCTAAGTCAACTATCCATGCTTCATAATCTACATGTGTACTTAAACAAGCCATATACACATCCCCTCCTTCATATGAGGAGGTTTTCACTTCCACAAAAGGAGCATCTTTAGACGATTCCCTTTCTTAGTAATGTTAGATATACAATCTTTCTTGGAATTCTATTTTTTTCCACATATCCAACATTCCTTAATGAATTGATTGAGATTTAGACCTTCCTCTAGATTTAGATCTCCCATTGGAGAAATATTTGTATTTCTATTCTAGGAGAATCCTCTTATAGACAAGGCATATGTGTTTTAACATTCTATGTTTTTCCATCTCATCTCCTTCAATAACAAGGATGATATTATTTCATCGAAACTTAAAATAGTTGCATTACTACTGATGGAAACAACCAAATTATCCCATGAATCTAGTAAAGAACAAAACAAACGTATTCACTTATATTCATCTTAAATCTTAATATTAATAGATAATATTTGACTTATCACAATATTAGAGGCATTCATATGCTCTGCCATTGAGTCTCCATCCTTCATCCTCATGTTATACAACTTCTTTCACATGAACAATTTGTTCACTAGGGACTTAGACTATTACAAAATACCTATACTAATACAAATCCATTAACTTGTTCCACAAAGCCTTTGTTGTAGCTTCTCTTGAAACATTCAGTAATACTAAATTTAAGAGACACAACCATATTATGTTATTTTCCTTTCGATCCAACCTAGTCCAATATTTTATCAACATCCTCATTGGTGCAAAACCCTTATCCACAGTGATCCATTGATCTCTGTCCACTTACAGATCTTCCATTTTGAGATTCCAACACTCATAACTCTACCCATTGAGTGTTTCGATCTCTATTTTTGAATTTCTTTCCATTTCCCTTCACCACAATAATCAATTTCATAGATCTCCCACTATAGCAAGGTCTACCACAGGCTCAAGCCAAACCTCTTAGCAACAAAGGCGTCCCATTAAAGCTAAAACTACTTTGATACTAGATGTAGGTTTTAACCCTATATAGTTAACTATTGCAAATAGATTCTTAATAAAATATAAAAGATGCAATGGAAAACACACATATTAACACAAATATTTTATCCCGGAAACCCAATTTGGGAAAGCCAACAATACTTTTCAATAATATTCATCTTTACATTTTTACAATACACTACATATATCCAATGGCATCCATAAATCACCAATCTATTTACCATGGATTAGAATTTCCAGGTCTCATAAATGTTATATTTAATATATCTTCTTGCCCCCATGATATTGTATTTTACCCCCTTGTTTCACCATTTTTTTATTCTTTTACTGCGTTCTTCCTCATATTTTTGATGTAATAATGGAGGTTTGGGTTAATTTGTATTTCATTTAATATTTGACAAGATGAATCCTTATTTTTAATCAAAATAACTCTGCTTATATATGTTATGTCATTCCTACACTACACATAGAGATCCTGCACTAGAGGAAGGACATGTAGGTTACTTTGATCATTGAAATGTATCACGTGCATGGTCGATTACACTTTTCAAAAATAATTTTGAAGATTTTGTTAAGTTAAAATGCACTTTCCTTCACTAATGGTGATTTACTATGTGTGATTTAGTTCCTGCACCAACAAAGCGGTTTCTGCAATGATTTGGGGGTTCGGCATCTCGGTGCACTTTTGAAGAAAAACGAAGATGGTTTTTATCCAAAATGATGTTTTAAAAGCTCAACATGAGCCAAAATTCACCCAAACCACACTTACGATTTTCTAAAAGCAAATTAATGCTACAACCCCAAATTTGTAGCAGATTTTATACTACCAACTTCCTCCTCGATTTGTGTGAATATGGAAGCGAATTTCAAAATTCTGAAACATGGGTTTTTCTATTAGTTTAGGAAATTGAGTAAAATTTGTGTATTTTTCCAAAATTTTCCTTGGTTTGGGAGATTTGAAGGGTTATTTGTGGTAGTTTTGTAAAAAAACACAACTTTTCCAAAATTCTAGGATCATGCCCAAAATGCAAAATTATGTACCATATCTTGATTTTTCAGATTGGATGATGGCTAAACTAGATTTTCATTGATGGAAAATTGTTGTGATTCATCTTTTTTATAAGTAGATTGGTTTGTCCATAGCCAAATTGGTATTGTAAAGACTCATATAAACTAAGCCATGGCCATGTGCAAGGCAACAGTGATATTATTGTAATGATATGCTACTGGATTAGATCGGGAGGCAACCCTTTTTTTGGTGTTGGATCCTGATCATTCAACTCACGATGTAGAGGCTGAGCTATCTTTTCAATATAAAAGAACTTTGTCTTAGATTTTACTTTTCAATTTTCATTCAACTGTGATTCTATAAGTTGATTCATTTCAAGAGGTTGGGAGCCCCCCCAACCCAGCTTATTGACCTCACTTGTTTCTTCCCTTCTTATTCATTCATTTAAATAGATTACAAATCTATTAGTTGGGTTTGAGATATTAACTATTTGGTGTGTTAGTTTGTAATCTTGCTCTCTGGATGAATTGTGTTGTATGCTTCTTAATTTGGAAAATGCAAGAATTAAATATACAATGGATTACTAGTTTGAATACCTCAACTAAAATTGTAGCAGGATCATATCTTGTTAATGGGAAGTGGAATGATTTGTCTCGGTAGACTTGACTTCGTATTTGAACCTAAGATTCATACTTGAAATTTGGTTATTGGATTCTTTGTAATTTAGTTTTGATCCAACCTTTTCGTGCAGGAACATGGCATTTTGTGTTTGCTATGAGTGAGATCCTTTATCTATCTATGTTGCCTTATTTCCATTATGTCAATTAAAATTGAAAAGAATTGTTTCACACTTGCAAATGCAATTAAACAGAGATATCACATATACATTGTTGTTGGATTGTGATTTAAGGTCTTTGTTATAATAGTAAGGTCTTGAAACAACGAAATTTGATATATATGTATATATTTTAGGAAAGGCACATACATTATCTCCTTGTGCAGGGACAAAACATTGAAAATTGTGTTGGCATTGATGTTAATGAGGTCATGGTGCTGCTTGTCATATGTCTTATATCTATCTGATGATTTTGGTAGTCCGCATGATGAGTGTTGGGTTGTAGCAGTGGTCAGCTTGTTGGTCTTATTGGTTGGAATTGATTTCCAATTGGTTGTGGTATGACTTAGTGCAGGATTTGGAGGCTGAGTAGAGAGGGTTGCATGACATGTTTATGATGGCTTGTTATAGGTTGATGTTGCTACAAGTATTGGAGGTGCCTATACAGGTGTTGGAGATGTTGCTACATATATTGGAGATGCTTCCACAAGTGTTGGAAGCATTGCAGACGTTGTTATAAGTGTTGGAGATGTTTCTACAATTGTTGGAGATTGTTTTATGTCTTGATGATTTTTTCTATAGGTGCCAGAGGTGTTTGACCATGCATTGGTTATGCATATGATTGTTTGGTACATGTGTTTTGATTGGTATTGGTATTACCATGGTACAAGTGCCCTTGGTATTGCTATTACTATGGTAGAGGTTCCCGTGGTATTGGTATTACCATGGTATTCACACGTTGTATTTTGGCTTGTTTCTTTGACAATTGTACAAGTTCCCTTGGTATTGGTATTACCATGGTATTCACATGTGGTATTTTGGCTTGTTTCTTTGACAATTGTGCATGTGCCCTTGGTATTAGTATTACCATGGTACAAGTGTACTTGGTATTAGTATTACCATGGTATTTTCATGTGGTATTTTAGCTTGCATGGTATTTACACTTTGTATTGGTATTACCTTAGTATTTTCTCTTGTTATTGGATTCAAGATTGATGAGGATAAGTTTGTTATATATTTGTGTGTGAGTATTGAGTTGAAGATTTTTGGTTGGAGGAGTTATGAGTTGAGTTAGAGTGAGAATGGAGAAGAGTCTACAATCTATGAGGGTTGTAATGCATAATTTTTGAATTAGTTTGAAAATGTAGAAATAGGTAGCATGAGTATGTTTCAGCCAACATTTTGTGCAGAGAGCGAGGAGACGAAGTAGAGATTTATTGAATATCTTTTTGGTGCTTGGTAGTAGCTTGTTTATTCTCCATATTATTGGTTGTGTGCAACAATTATATGTGATTAATTTTATTTATAACAAAGATGGCTTTTTTGATGTATTCATCATACTCCTTTATGCAACATTTATGTTGATTCATTTTATTTTGGAGTCTTTGTTTATGTGATTTGAAGAGATTGTTGTTGTGGTGTTTGTGTTGAGAAGATTGAGAACCTTGTGGTAAACATTCTGAAACATGGTTCACATGGAGGAAGTGAATGCATAAAGGCTTTAGAGTAGACAATGGTCCAACATATTCAACATAAGGAACATACTTCTCCATCTAATAGGAGTTGGATAGTCTAGTGGGAGTTGGCCGAGGATCGTTGGCTGTGGTGGCTTCCAGTCGATAGATTTCCGTAGATCTGAGTAAGAAACATAATTGCTAACTGATAGGTGCTAGAATACTATTAAGGAAGCCAAGTCTTTTTGCTTGTGGGTGTAAGCTAATCCATGTAAAATTTGTTTAGCAGATTAATAGAAAAAATTGAGCAGTGCAACAATAGAAAGGGTGGTTTTTGACCCAAGAGGAGGGTTTTCCACCAAAAATATTTGTGGCTCTTGTGTTGAATGCTTTCATGTTTATGTTTGATGCTATGATCTCTGCTTATGTGTTTCAACATGCATGGTTTAAAGGTTTAATTAATTGAAGAATATTTATAAGTTTCTTCACTACTAATTCACCCCCCCAAGTAGTGATCTAGTTTCCAACAATTGGTATCAGAGTGGGGCTCTCAATTGCAACTTGATCACCAGAGAGTGGATCCGAGGATTATTGGTAAAAAAATTGAAATTTTTTGAAAATGGATTGGCAAGGAGTCCCAATTCTTCACAAAGGTAAATTTGCAACTTGGAGAATGAAATTGGATTCATATTTCTTGTCCCTTGATGAAAATATTTTGTTATCAGTGGAATATGGAATTAAGGATGAATTTAATGATAAATCTAAAGAAATTATTATGCATGGAATTTCAAGATTTGATAATTTGTTTGTAAAGCGTTGCGAGACAACAACAAAAAATGTTGGACAATTTGTATTATGGAAGAAAAATGTAGAATTCAAAAATGGAGAACAATGCAAAGGATTTTACTCTTATGGTAGTGACAAATTCAGTCTCCTCAAAAGAAGAATATAGTAGCACCAATATCTCACAAGAAGAAAGTACCAATGATAGCAATGATGACTCAAACATTGATCTAGAGGGACAACAAAAAGAGATCAACAGTAAAGATGAAGAGAAGTCCAAGATAAAAGCCTTAGAAGCATAAATTAAAAGGCTCACAATTGAAAATAAAGATCAAAAAATGTCTTTGCAATTTTATCATGAAAAGGAGTGTGCCTTCAAAGAAGAAATTTCAGATCTGAAAACTCAGTTGGAAGAAGGAAGAAAAATTGAAAATGGAATGAGGAAGCAGTATAAGGACTTGGAGGATGAGTGCCAAAAATTGAAGGCTGAAGCAATTTTTGCAAGGCAAGAATTAGAGAGGTTTAAATCTAGCGCTCAAGTATCTACAAGCAAATAAAAAATTGTTGGAGCAGCTAGTAGCAACAAGAAAAAGGAGAGTTATCAACAAAATCAACAACTATCCAATAACCAAAGGAACAAGAAAAGAAGAGTAACCAAAAGAAAGCCAAGGAATGTCAAATGATTTGGTTGTTGAAACCATGGGCATACAACAACAAATTGCAATAGTGGAGAGATCAAACCCTATCAACAAAAGGAGAAGCTAAAGGAGAAGCAACCATAAGCGTGCATGCAAAGCAGATGGCCATTTGCACAAAGTTCACCATCATTTAGGTATAGTAATACTTTTTATGGTTATTGTTTCTCATGCAATGATTTTGACCATATGGCTTTTCACTGTAGGGCACATGTAAGGAATAAAAATCAATTCAGTAGAAAATATTAGTCTAATCCTCAGTTCTTGGTCACATAAGATGCTTGTGTGTGTGACAATATTGGCCATAAGGCCAAGGATTGCAAGCTTCCCATGTATTTCAGGAGATCTAATCAAAGGAAGAAGAACATGCAAGGGCAACTGCATAAGAAAATGGAGGATCAACATATGAAAGTTTGGAGGATAAAAGAGCAGCAAGGAACTCCCATTAAAAAATAAGGCTTGCATGGTCTCAAGGGGAGCATATGGTTGCATTGTGAGTCACACGTAAATATTTGGAGGTGCAGCCATATCCGGAAAGAGTGCATAAAGGTAAATTTTCATATTGTAGGAAATGCATGTGTTTAGGAGGAGTTTATGAGGTTTGAAGTGTTATTTTTATTACTAGTCTATTCTTATTCCTGTTTGATATTAGTTGGATCAGCCTATACTTGTTACTGATGACTTTGGAGCAGTTGTATGCACATGGTTATGATGTGATAAAGGATCACACATTCAAGGGGCACATTTTTTCTTCCTAATGGTTTTGTAGATGGTTGGCATTGTGCCCCTTATGGAGGAGCTTATTGTGTTTACTCGACATCAGTTTGTTGTAGAAAAGATGTTGAGATAGTTTTTGATGTTGTTGCCATATATGTTTCTAGTAGGATGTGGTGATATGGTAGCATGACATAGTGTTTATATTGATATTTCTAGATATATATAATGTGTTTTCATGCATGTGTTGTTGCTATGGAGATCAGATGATGTGTTTAGAGTTGGCTCATCTAGAGTATGCACTTTATTGCTCATGTTTTCTATTCTAGATGTATCATGTTGTTGTTGATATGTATTTGGATGGCTGAGTTGTGATGTTGTTGTTGCATGGAGAGAGAATATGTTGTTGCCTATGATGTGTTGGATATTATGCATTCATATGGTTGAGTCATGATGATTTATATTGTTGCTCATACATGGAGAGAATACATTGTTGCACATGTTTTTGGACCAAGTTACTGATGTGTTGGTTTATGTTGTTGTTGCTTGGTTTCTACTCCCATGAGGAGAAGATGAGTTTATGCTATTATTGGTTCTTATTGCCAAATCTTGTATTGTTCTTGTTGATGCATAGTTCTTTGTTGATGCTTCTTGGATACAATGCATATTGGTTCATATGCTGCTAGTGATGCTACTACTGCTTGTTGATTTGTTGCTGGGGATTTGAGTTGATGATAAAATATGCTACAAATTATTGAGCCTCATTGATTATTTGTTACTTCACGATGATATATATATATGTGTGTGTGTGTGTGTGTGTGTGCTGCTACTTCTATGTAATATTAGTAGGTTGTTGTTATTAGTTGATTTTGTTGTTGATGCCTATGTGGAGCATGGTAATTGCTAGTGGTTATCATAATTTTGTTTTAGGATCTTCATTGTTGATATGGTGATGGCGAAGGTGTTGAGTGGCCGTGCACTAACATATGATGTTGTTAGTACTCCTATTGTTGTTGCTACATATTGAGAACTTATGTCATTGCTCATGGAGGCCTTGTATTTGATGCACATGCCATATATTGTATTTTTATTGCTACTATGGTATGGAGCATATATCATTGCTCTTGGAGGCCATGTACTTTATGTCATGTTATTTTAGTGGGCATCCATAGAGGAGAGCATAGGTGTGGGTGAAAGCATGGAGCTGGATTACACTTTTTAGGAAGAGAGGGCGTGTTTAGGTGGAAAAAAAGATGGCTCGATCGAGCTCCTGGGGTGCTAAAAATTTAGTTCGATCAAGGGTTAAAATCAAACCCTCAATCGAAATGTATGGCTCGATCGAGCCTTTTTCTATTATTAAATACCCCTCTCATGGTCTACGCACACCATTTGCACATACTGTGAGAAATTGAGAGCTCGCCTGAGGGTGTTTAGGTAGCTCGACTGAGAGAATTGGATGTAGCATTCAAATCGATCTCACCAACGACCCTGCCAATGTCCCAACAGTTCAAATAAAGGTAAGTATTTTATCTTTTTTATTTATATTTTTGCAAAATAAAAAATAAAAAATAAAAAATTAAATAAATCCATGAAAACCACAAAAACCATAAAAAAACCTTCAAAACAACTTAGAAAACCATAAAACCACCCTAGAAAACCACAAAAAACCATTAAAAAAAACCCTTCAAAACAACCTAAAAAACACTTCGAAACCACCAAAAAAACTATAATTTAGGTATTAAATTTTTCAATGTTTTGTTTATTAAATGCATTTTTTTTTTTGAATGGTAAAAACAATTTTTTTCTAATTATTTTAGGTTTTAAATTTTTTCTTCAGGAATTTTGTGAAATAAATTTTATTTTTTTGCTATTTAAAATGCATTTTAAATTTCTAACAGTATACCCCAAAAAACTCCACAACAAAGTACAACTAAACTATAACTAATAAATAAGTAAATTATGAGCTTGAGATTGACATGATAAATATGGTTACTCATAGTGGACCTCTATTTATAAAATAAATATTTTTATTTTATTTTATTATTTTAAATTTAAATTAATTTATATTTTAAATAAATTTTTAATAATAAATATAGTACGATTCTAGCTTTAAAAATAAAATATTAATCTTTAAAGTTAAAAATCTAAAAAAGAAAATTTCATTATCTAATTAATATATATATATATATATATATATATATATATATATATAAACAAAGCATTTAACTTAGTTATATATAGTGTTTAACTATATATAATTATATGATAACATAACACATACACATATATACACACATATATATAACTATATTTAATTATTATTCAACTATATCACATAGCTATATTTTATATGTTTTATATATAAAATATAACATAACAAAGTTTTATAACTATTTAACCTAACACACACACAACACAGCATAGCATGTTACAACATAGCCATAATTATAGTTCATAACATATATATATATATATAAAACTTAGTTATAACATCACATAGCTATATATTATAGTTTTATATATGTTGATTATAACATAACATAGTTCTATAACTATTTAGTTCATAATATAAAGCTATTTAACATAACACATACATATATAATATAGCATGTAACATAACTATAACTATTTCATAACTATGTAACTATTACACCACATACCACATAACTCTATAATTATTTAACATGTATAACATAAAATTATTTAACATAACACACATATAACATAACTATAACTATTTGATAACTATGTAATATATTATAGTTTTATATATGTTGTTTATAACATAGCATGGTTCTATAACTATTTAGTTATAACATAAAGTTATTTAACATAACACATATATAACATAGCATGTAACATAATTATAATTATTTCATAACTAGGTAACTATCATATCACATACCATATAACTCTATAATTATTTAACATGTATAACATAAAGTTATTTAACATCACACACATATAACATAACTATAATTATTTCATAATTATGTAACTATATAATTATTTAATTATAACTATATATATTTAACCATATAAAGTTATGACATATCACATAGCTAAATATATTATAGCTATATATATATTGTTTATAACATAACATAGTTCTATAATTATTTAATATAACTTATTATTTAACATAACATACATACATATATATATATATATATATATATATAACATAACTGTAATTATAGTTCATAACTATATAATTATATAAGTATAAATATAACTATATATATTTAACTATTATAAAGTTATAACATCACATAACTATATATATATATATATATATATATATATATATATATATATATATATATATATATATATATATATATATATATATATATAGATAAAATAAAGAAATTGGAAGAGCAAACATTGTGGACAGATTCACTCAAAACAATTCGTATATTTTACACAAAGCCAAATTACAAGCCACATAAATAATGCTCATGAGATCCAACAGATTCCAAACAAGGAGAATATTGTTGAGAAAATCTCTCAACAAAACTCCAACAACCAACAACCCAATCCTACCTATATACTAATGTAAGAATTATTCCAAGTCCCCCCTTTAATGCTTACATTACATCATTACAAAGATTAATACAAAAATGACAAATTACAATTCACATGTCACATCTGTTTGATTGGTCTTTCTCGACACTTATCCCCACTCTGAAGTCTCCCGGACAACGCTCTTTTCACCACCACAATATTCAATCTTCCCATTCAACTCATTTAAGACATAATCACCTCTAACCATCTTTGATGAACTTTGTATAATTAACGCTTCTCGATCTCTCGAAAGACAATCTCGATACTGGACTGTATCCAACAGTCAATTATGCAACTGACCTTTCTACACACATGGATCTCATAACATAACTTGTAACTGATGCTCTTGAATCTCGAAGCACAACAAGACCCATCAATGTATAACAGACTCACACAATTAAATTAGTGATATGTTCTCTTGGTACCGAAGAGCGTCGAGAATCACTAATTTAATTATATTTCACTGTTCATCAATTGGTTCTTTGTCATATAAATTTTAAAGACAGTAAATAGTAAATTCTAGACACAACTACATTCCTTACACTTATACATCACATCCAAAGACATCTTAGTTACAACTTCAAATTAGTAGCTTTACTTTGACAACACATATTTTTTTTTGGAGGATAAGAGAGAAAAGCATGCATAGTAGAGAAATCATCTAATATTCAGTTGTTTCAAACGACCTCTTGCTGCCATATCTGCCCAAGGTAGCACAACATAACCAATAATTTTTTTGAATCCTGCAGCATATATGGACAAAGTCCACATTCACCCTCAAAACTCCACAGTTGCAAGCCTCCTCTTCCAACGTGTTCCATTGTGTGAACAAGAGATCGCATGCCTTCGTTTATCCAATTCTGATCAACATAGTTAACACCATTAGCTTCTGCAAGGCATAGGCTTGGAGAGCCTCCGCCATGAATAACCAGTCAGAGGAATTTTGGAAATGCGTCCACAGAATCAACACAACAACTTGTTGGCCTAGTCTGAAACTCTCAGCATTATCTTGACAGAAACAATGTTGTTGCCATTGTCATTGTTCAATTTCTACTCTCAGAGGAAGGCGTATGAATTGGTCGAAGGAGGGAGCCAAATGAGGATGACCTCCTGACATAAGATATTTGTTGTTGATCCAATAACATGTCCTCGACTCCACTTGTCACGTTAATCTTTCATGATCAACAGGGACAACCCGCTTCAACGAGCTCTCCAAAACTTATTCACAGTGTTGCTGCACCCACATGCAACAATATTTAATTCGATAATCAACAACGCTCTTCGATCCTCGGCTCTAATATGGGATGGATCGCATGACAATTTCTCTTCAACAGTGGAAAATGCACAGGTCCAAGATCCAGCACACGATGGCTTCTCCCGGGCAACGATGCTGGTGCGCTTCTCCCAACGTCCTTCAAACAATGATACAGACTCCTCTTTATGGACAGACTGTTGCACTTCTCTCAATGATGAACAACTCAACTACAACAATCTTACAAACACAATAACACAGAGACAAATACACGAAAATCTCACAAGATCTATACTACCCTATGTACAAAGTATAGATTTAATCATCATGATCTTCTCATCTTCTTGGGCCATCCCTTGAGAGAGTCAAGCCCATACATGCTCTACTACCAATAAAAAAATTGGAAGAGCAAACATTGTGGACAGATTTGCTCAAAACAATTCATATATTTAACACAAAACCAAATTACAAGCCACATAAATAGTGTTCATGAGATCCAATAGATTTCAAACAAGGAGAATATTGTTGAAAAAATCTCTCAACAAAACTCCAACAACCCAATCCTACCTATACACTAATGTAAGCATTATTCCAAATATATATATATATATTAAAACATAACATAATTCTATAACTATTTAATGTAACATAAAATTATTTAACATAACACACACCTATATATAAAACATAACATAACATGTAACATAATTATTATTAAATAGTTCATAACATAATTATATAACTAGATATATAATTTAACTATTATAACTATAACATCTTTCATCTATATATATATATATATATATATATATATATATATATATATAGATATATATATTGTAACATAACATAGTGTAACAAGTATTACACATAATTACAACAATAAAATTTAACATAGCATAATTATATATATACAAAAGTTCATGTTTCAACAATGCATCATTGATAGATACATTAAATCCATCATGAAAAGTGAATTTGGTCTAGTGAATAAAAAAATTTAGACTCTTTTCTAATTTGTACCATATTGTTTCATTATGTAGTGTGTTGTACAATAAACATTGTCTTCATGTGATTGCACTTAGTACATGTCATGTGTCAAAGTCAAACATTAAGAACTTAAAATCTATTGGAGTATTTGGTTGGCATGAAATTTTATTAATTTTGTAAATAGATTTATTTCAATTTTTTACATATTTATGCGCTATGAATAAAATGCATTATTTAGAAACGAGAAAAAATGTGAAGATAGATTTGATCACTTATTTTGATTGTGTTTACATGGAACTCAATACTTTGGTTGATAAATTATCAAAAAATAGACTCTAAAGTTTATGACTTCAGGTTAGATTATTTTGCTTGAGTTTAGAAATGGTTTTTTTGTCAACATTCTTTCTAAGTCAACATTTTTTTCTTGGATTAGTTTATATGTATTATATGTAATACTTTAGTCAACATTTTTTTCTTGGAAATTAGTTTATGTATTATATGTAATATGCTGAGGCATCCCATATACGCACCCCAACTACAAGCCATCACAGTGCGAGGGGTTCTGTTATACGTGGTCGGGCTCATGATAGATCACGTAGCCCACCCAGAGTTCATGTTCCACTCATAGATCCTGCCTCTGATGCCAGTCGAAGTGTCAGAGGCAATGTTTTTGTCTTTGTTGATGATCATGCTACCTCTAGTGGACCTTCTTCACCTATTTCAGGTACACCTCCTGCATTTTTAAATCCTCTTTAAACTTTATGTGTTTATGTCTTGAAATTGTCTTTAATTTTTAAATTGTCTTCAACTGATGTGTTTGAATTTAATGTATATGTTATTATGATTATAGTTTGTTAATTATATATGTTAAATTATGTTTATGATTTGTAGGCCCTTAGTAGGCCGAAGCTGAGGATCAAAGTGCAACATCGATCCCTTCATGGGACGATGCTACAACTCATATCACATTGGAGGATGTTATGACCCATCATACGTGGATCATAAAAGAGATACGTAACATCCATGCCAATTCACTGACTCGTCGTAGTTTGTATTTGATGTCGGATATCATCAATAGGTTGATCAAGACATACCGGAGGTCGGGCTCATAGAGCCACCTCCTACAGTCCATATATAGGATTAGGAGACATGAGGTTAGAGGCCTAGATGCTTGGGAGGTGGTGAAAGAGGCCACTAATAACATTGATGTTGGTGGGGAGTTGTTCGACATCCCTCTGAATCACCCTGCTAGGCATAGAGGTACGATTCCACTAAAATATTTTAGGAATGTTGATGCAACCCCTTTTTTTATGATAGATTCATTGGAGCTTGGGGAAAGTTCCCCCACAGTGACCAGGTCGTCATTTATTTTTCCAAGAATTTATATGCATAATTCATGTTAAATATGAGGTTGAATTACACTGATACTGGATCTTATTATTATGGACCCAACTTGGGATGTACCTATGAGTGTGAGGGAGCTCGTAGGGACCTTGGGTATGTACCACCACCTCTGACATTCTTTCCACTACCATCTCAGATCTTGGTATTACCGACAGAGCTAGAGGAGATGTCACAGCTCAATGGTGAGACTAGGGAGACTATTGTAGAGAACATGTAGACGTCTGATCTGAAATTGATTGAAGATAAACAATTAAGGTATTACAGACTCATGTGCATGGATGTGCCTATGTTACTTAATGCAATGGATCGATAAGATTGCGAAATACACAGGCACTGAAGCAGTTATAGAAAAACATAACAGGCAAACATGTAAACACAACAAGTTTAATAAGGAGTTCACCCAATACTCCTGGGCTACGTCTCCTGGTACAGCCTTCAGTGGTGGCCTCTCTATTATGTTTTCAAAGTAGAGCTTTTACAACAGTGAGCTCGATTTGAGCCTCACTCAACAGATAGATATCAGCAAGACTGTACTTGGATTCCCCAAGTCTCTGGAGTACACAGACTCTCTTTACTGATTCTCGACCTCCTATGGGTCATGATGGTATGAGTCTAATCTGAGACTTAATACATGACAGGTATTTACAGAGGAGTTTTCTTGAACCTCTCAAGCCTTCCTTGGAGTACACAAACTCTCTGCTCTCTTTGCCTCTGTCTCAATATTGCCTTTTTCCTCTACATTTCAACTCGATTTCTTCTTTTTGTTCTCTTTGCTCAGCTTTCCGCTTCTAGCTTACTTACTAACTGCTTTCTTTGTCAGTATGTGGATTTAAAGCCAATCTGCTTTTCGACTGTTCGTTTCCGCTTCTCGGCTTTCTAATTCCCCTGCCTCTGTCCGTTTGAATTCCTCTGTTCTGCGTCATCATCACTGTATAATGCCTCACAGGGAGGTGGCCACCTGTTTCATAACGAACTGAGTGTCAGTTCTCTTGGACGTCTTTGAAATGACCGTTTTTACCGTTAACTCCAAGAATTCCCGCGAACATGATCCTCTGCCAACGCATCATCCACGTCGGACTTCAAATCTTATATAACTCTGCCTGTTTACCCCATTGAATCCGGTCATCCATCGGATTGCATCTCTTTCGTTGATCTAGAGCCTCCAGATCCTATGGTCATCGTTCATATCGGGTGGGTAAGTAACAGGATGTTTATCCGTACGATGTGAGCGGCTTTCTCTCTCTTCTGCCGGACGCGTGTCACTCGCTGTGTGGCATTGGGTGGGACTTGGTTGAAATCAATTACCACCTTGAAGCCCTTCCGATATCCTACCGATTTTGTGGGACCTTGGCTCTGACGGAATCACCGTGACATCCGTTATGTTTTATAACTTTTCGGGTTCGGGTCGCTTGGGGCTTTTCCTTCTCTAAGGGTGTTATAGACATTTTTGTGCCTTACAGCATTGAGCATGAAATGTCCATAATCCAAGGGATCCAAAGTCCCTAAAAGTGTTGTTCCTGCCCCTAAAGGAACAAGGTCAACCAATGACAGCTTCTCCCAGAAGTTCTCCACCAAAAACTGCTCAAAACTAGTCAAATCAGGATCAATTCAGAGGCTCCACTAGCTGCCTGCGTTGCAAAGCACCCAAATACACTGGCTAGGTGCGTTGCAATGCAGGTGAATGCACTACCAGGGTGCGTTGAGCGGGAAATGACAAATGGCAAGCTCATTCAACGAGGTGGAAAGACAATGGAAGCTTCCAGAATCTTCTCCAATGACACTTGCCTCACTGAATTCGACTAATGATGAGTAAGAGGCTCTCAGCCTCCAAGTGGAAGCAAGGACTGACAGAGAGAAGCCACAAGTCAAAACATAAGCTAACTCATCCTCTCTGCTTACATCTATATATGGATCCCTCATCCTAGAGATCCAGAGGCTGGAATTTTGTACTTTGCAGAGAATTGCTGTTGGTTTGAGATTGAGATTAGTGCATTGGGTGATTTATGCTTTGTTGGAGGAGAGGAAGGGATTCCTTTGCTGGGAGGTAGATGCTAGATCGGGACTCACTTGGTTGTATCTCCTCTTGGACTTTCTTATCATATCAATAAAACTATTTGAGTTTCTCCTATATGCTTGTATATCAATGATGTTTTGTTATATTTGCATGTTTAGCTTAATCTGATCCTAAGCTTTTTATGAATGTAAATCTATGTCTTTTGTGTAGTTTCCCTTTCTGTGATCTTGCAGGAACTTGGTGAAGCTGGACCAGTGAGGAAGCAGGCAGCGGGAAGCGAACAAAGAGGAGAGCGATTGGATCAACAAACTAGCGAAAGACACAGGTTAGTTACATCCTTCCTCTTCATTTACATTTCATAAAGAAGAATACGAAAATAGTTTTCCTTGTTTGTTGCTAAGGCACTATCACACCTTAGAGTGGGATAGGGGCGTTCCGAATGGATACTTTTCCCAACAACAAATTGGCGACTCCGCTGGGGAACGTATCTAGTTAGTTTATTTGTCTTTCTATTGTTGTTCTTCTCATAAACTTAGGAGTGGAGAATCAAACTGCATTTGCCATTTACAAATGCAAAGTAGAGATCTGCTACTCTAGTCCATTTACTGGGCCTGTTTATGATCTGAACACTTGACTCACAAATCATCTGACAGCCCTTTGTGATAGCTCTTAGTCCTCCTTTAAATCATCCCTCTAATTGTACCTTATTGATAGCTTTTATCCGGCCAAAAACCGTAGATTAAACTGCAAACCGTGACCCAGAACCCAGAGACAATTCTCGTTTCTGCTTAAGCGCAGACTCTGTGAAGAGGTTCTGCATTTCAACGCAGGTCCCTAGAGGGCTACCTGCGCTGCAATTCAGTTTCTCTGTGCAAAAGGTGCGTTGATTAGCCTTTGCCCTGTGCAGCTGTGGTTCTCTGCTTCATTTTGCTCAGTTTTATCTCTGATTTTTGCAGCCTGTTATCAGTGTGTGTACCTATCTGAAAACCCCTTTTCTTTGCCTTAATTCCGCCTCAGTTGTATAAAAGAAACTGTATTTGTTTTTGTGCATTTGTTACATCATTTGCAGTTTCCCATTACAAAAGTAAACTAGTCATACTGTCGCCCTTAGATCTAGACCTGTCGTAAGTGTCGTTTTGATCTTAGGAGTGAGTTTGTTTGCTGTTGACAGTTGATTACGCTTTCACTTTTGTCTTTTGGTTTGAATTTTTGAATTTCTAGTGTCGAAACAAGTGTTTACTTCAAAATCATAAAGTGTCGTAATCGTCTTTGTTGATTTCGAAAAAGAAGCTTGTTTGTGTTTTTCACTTGAAATCGAATTCAAATTTGTACAACAACTTTCTTTTTAGGCATCAATATTAAGAAAGTGAAAACAAATACATGCATATGTGCATTTGCATCTTGACAGTTTGTATGGATTGATTTAGGAAAAGTGCATTACAGTGTGCTCTATGCTCTTTGAGAAAAGATTGTGTCTTTCTTTTCCCCTTGTAGCTAGGATTTTCATTGTTGAAAAGAGATAAAAGCTTGCTTATCATCTTTAGACTGCATTTAGGAATTGTATCTACATCTCGTGGTGATCCAAAAAGGCAAACTTCTAAGAAAGATCAACATAAAATAAATTGAATGAACTTAACAACGCTTTGTAACTTAACGCACAACATAGAGGTCTAGGCTAGAGACGTGTTCCGGTGTCGTAAAACCTGGTAACTGTTGCCTCACTGATGGTTGGGTGATTCCTCCTGAGAGACAATAAGTGCCAGTACGGATTGTACTCCCACGTACCGTCGAGTATATATTGGGAGACCCCTATAGGCATAAAACCTTTATCCATAGGAAACCGTGTCGGTCGCCCTACTGATCGCAATGCACTGAACACAGCATTCGGGAAGATTGACCGCCCGTACCCTAAAAAGTATTCTGCGGTTTTGCGATTGGTTTGGCACACCCTCTACCTAGAACTCCAGAGCAGTCCCTTTCGTTCCTTTTCAGACTCCTTAACGGAAAAGGTCCATCTGAGCACTTGTCACTTCAGGCTCATTAAAAATCGAAGGAGACTAGAGTCATCTTTTGTTTTTTCTCGACTCTTTAAAATTGAAAAAACAAGTTGTGTCCAAGCGTCGTTAAAATTTATTTTAAACGGAATAATCACCCCTTTTTCCTGCGTTGATCTTTAGGTTGAGAAAATGGAGCCTACCAACCAAGGAATTCCCCTTGGTGGAAATCCTAGTCCCTTCTCCTCTTGGGGAGATGTTGGTGTGCCCCATATGGCCACATTGTCATTTCCAGGACTGACAATTGGCTTGCCGGTCTAGCTCTTCTCAACCAATGTCGTTCAGAACACCACTATTCCTGAACAGTCGAATCAGCAATTAGACGAATCCAGAGTTTCCCACCCACCTTCTACTTCATCTAATTCTTCCTCTCTTCCTTCCTCTTCGTCTGACGGGACTGGTAAAACTAAAAACCAAGTTCCTAAGGAGAAGAAGGAAAAGAAGAGGAAAGAGAAAAAGAAGAAGGAGCCAAAGGCAAATAAGGGAAAACAAGTGTCGTCTAATGAAAATCCACACACAACACTGACCAGGCCTAAATCGCCATGTGTCATCTGCAAGGGAGACCACTTTCACAGAAATTGTCCTTGCATCCCTCGGATACTAAGGGACTGGTCTCCCCGTTTGCACAATCTGGTGTCGTCAACCTCTGATGGCCATGTTGAAAGTACACCGTCAACTAGCGAAAGTGAAGTTCCAAGACAAAAAGGGAGAGCTAGACCTCCCTGTAGATTGTGCGAAGGCGACCATGCCCTCCACCGTTGTCCCTTCTTAGACGAGGCTAAAAGAGTCTTGGAAGATCGTCCGGTTTCACCGTTACGACTTCCTCCTGGATATAAAAAACTCTTGCCGAGTCCTTCGTTAGTTGAGAATCCAGCTGGCCCGCTCAAGTGGTCAGTTGAAGCGTCTATCATTGAGGATAAACCAACTGAATCCATACCAGACGAAAGTCAAAAGGTCGAGGCGGCAGTTGACCCGGTCTTGCCTTCAGAGGTTTTATCTTCGAATGATACAGTCACTGAAGAGGATAAGGATGACACCATCCAAATTCTCTTCATCAACACAGACTCTGACGAACACGGGGGCAATCCACCTATTCCTTTATCGCAGGAAGGAAGTTCGTCAGAGCGATACCCGGCCGTCTACTCGGTCCCACCTCCAAGCAACCTAGTTGTATCCTTCGACTGGAACCAACTAGGCAGACCCCGTTTGCCAGCAAGCATAGCATTCAGAATTATCGTCCAAATATACAGAATGGTCATGGATGGCACCATCATTGACGAGGGGGCATCTGTGAGTATCCTTTCCTCTATTGCTTGGAAAGCGCTTGGTTCGCCATCGCTTTTGCCTGAAATGAGAAATCTGACAGGCTTTGATAAAGGAACCAGTCGACCTTTAGGGATCCTCCCCAATGTGCCCATAACATTGAAAGGGAAGACCGTTCAAATGAACGTGATGGTCGTTCAAGGACCCTTGGATTATAACCTACTCCTTGGACGAGACTATATTTATTGCATGGGAGCCATTGTCTCCTCACTCTTTAGAGTAATGTGTTTTCCGCACGAAGGAAGAGTGGTCAAGCTCGTGGACCAACTTTCATTTCCCGGATCACGCATCGCAAATAGTCATATACCATCCCTAAATGGTCTCTTCACGTAAGAAATGTCTCAACCCACGGTCCGTCCTCCCGATGAGCGCGAGTAATTCGGAGGGATATGACTGGAACCCAGGGGGCATGCGTCCTGGTCTGCTTCGGCAGGAAAACTTTGGGTATAGGGTAGGTTTCCGCGGGAGAATATGACTAGTCTGTACCCCATCCGTGATTGAGATAGGGGTTATTCTAGAATAAGATTCTTTTGTCAAAGTTATGTGAAAGGGCGGGCGTCGTCATTCACCTTTGTCTATCTCGGTAGACATTGCCGAGGAAATGTTTTGTTTGTTGCGCAAATAAGACAATCTTTGGTAACCTGAAAGAGGTAGGCCTCTCTCGGTAAAACAAATGTTTTGGCGGAAATGAAGTAGGGGTAACCTTGAAATCGTACTTTATACCTGGGGGCATGCAAACCTTTTGGAGTGCAAGCAAGGGGCGGCTATTTATTTTTTAAATTTTTAGGTCCTCCCTTTAAACCTGTAGGTCTAACCCTTTAAACTCGTAGGATTAGTCGTTTCCGAACTTGCATAAAGAAAGGATTCCGGAGCAAAGCTTTGTAAGGCGCAAGCTCCATAAAAAATGGAATCTTAAATGAGACATTCTTATCATACGACTGGATAATCGAGCAGTTTTAGCACATAGTTCATGCTTGTTAAAAAATAAACATAAGATCGAGCAAGTGTTTCAACCCGCGTTTAAGCTCGTTAAAAAATGAACTATCCTCCGGAAAATAACCACCGTGAATGTAATAATATCAGCCATTAAAGCCTTGGTCGTGTTTGCACCGTCACCTCCACTTTTCCATTGGCCAATCATTCACCTCCATTTGATTGTTTACCCATTTTGAGGAACAGCTGCGAAGAGTGATTTCACTAGCCATCCTTGTGACACTGCCGTGATTGGAAAATTCCAACCCTTACCTAGAATCAGCTGCTACCCGTCTTATCACTCGTTCCTCAAAAGACGAGTCTTCTTTAAGCTCTTTTCATCTGACTCATAAAATATGAAAAGATTGCCGAGTTTTGGCATTCCAGCTCGTTAAAGTGACCGGAAGTGCTATCCCTCCTCTAGATTTTAATCTTTTTGGACCTGAGGGATTATTGCACAAAAAGATCGAGCGCTTGTTTTGTTCGGCTCGTTAAAACTATCGAAAATTCATCCCTTCTGTATTGTTTTATACTTTTCTGGACTTAAGGGATTAGTTGACGAAAAAGGACTTCCGGAGTTACCTTTACGTTCCTTTTCAGACTCTCTAAAAATGAAAAGGACCGAGTTATCTTTGTCGTTAAACTCGTTAAAAACATTAATAGTGACAAACTTGTCTTTAGACGAGAACGAGTTTCACTATTTCTAGGCTCGTTAAAACATAGCGATGGGTTTGCCCGAAGGGCAAATTATAGAACAAGCATATGTTATCCTCCTCAAGCTTGACAAAAATAAAGAGGTACTGGTCAGCAATGACTGGGGAAAAATTGGGAAGAAACTCAAAGAACCTTTATTGGTAGCAAGTCGCTCTTGAACATGACACTTCCGCTCCGTGCCTAAGTCGGGTTGGGTTGTTTCATTCACCGGTCACATTACCATGGTCTCGCCATACCATCCACCTTTGGGGTAAATGCTACCAATCCATCATACAAGTATCGCCGATATGTTCAAGAGAAGTCATCCAGAGAAGTCAACCGTGTCCCATCCACTACCATACATTATACTTCATTCTTTCATGACCGCCACCCTGAACCATATATCATCAGATCGTTTTCACCTCCATCAAAATCATTTGCTCCGTTCCGTGTCATTGATGTGGGATACATCAAGGCCCTCCTTTGATGGATCGCTTCTTGTCGGCATCAACTCATTATCCAAGAAGTTGATCTAGGAACACCCCTTCAGTACTTTGAAGCTTGCATGCCTTAATGGCAAGTTTCTCACTTCCGGCGACAGGTATACATCAATGACCTTCGACCGAAATATTTTGCGTGGTGTTCGACGCCAAGTCCTTTATTCACACCACGTGAATTGTACTGCAGTACCTTGAGGGTCATTATCATTATCGGTGATTCCTCTCGCGCTTGTTAACAGTTTACATCATTGACTGGTAATCAAGCGATGTCTTTCCATGTTCGACTTCAGAACATTTCTCACATGGATCGACTTGTACTTAGAGTGAAGATCGGACGAGATTGAAGACCCTGGATCTAGTTTCATTCATCCGGGCTGCGATATGTATTCAGGAAAAATAAAGACATTGACATGTACGGCATTGCAGCACAGATAATCATCCTACCAAAAGGATGATGATTTCATCAGAATCATCAGTCTACCATCAGACGATTGTCTGTCCTATGTACATAAAAATGAATTTATAAAGTTGAGCATGGGAATGCCCGCCTCAGCTAGATCATGAAAACAGTATGAAGATAATGTATTGTATTGTATCTTATTACAGGTCTCCTCCCAGCATTGAAAGAACTTCGGATCCTCCTAATAAAGCATTTCACCCGATAAACGGCCTCATACTTTAGGGGGCAACTGTTATAGACATTTTTGTGCCTTACAGCATTGAGCATGAAATGTCCATAATCCAAGGGATCCAAAGTCCCTAAAAGTGTTGTTCCTGCCCCTAAAGGAACAAGGTCAACCAATGACAGCTTCTCCCAGAAGTTCTCCACCAAAAACTGCTCAAAACTAGTCAAATCAGGATCAATTCAGAGGCTCCACTAGCTGCCTGCGTTGCAAAGCACCCAAATACACTGGCTAGGTGCATTGCAACACAGGTGAATGCACTACCAGGGTGCGTTGAGCGGGAAATGACAAATGGCAAGCTCATTCAACGAGGTGGAAAGACAATGGAAGCTTCCAGAATCTTCTCCAATGACACTTGCCTCACTGAATTCGACTAATGATGAGTAAGAGGCTCTCAGCCTCCAAGTGGAAGCAAGGACTGACAGAGAGAAGCCACAAGTCAAAACATAAGCTAACTCATCCTCTCTGCTTACATCTATATATGGATCCCTCATCCCAGAGATCCAGAGGCTGGAATTTTGTACTTTGCAGAGAATTGCTGTTGGTTTGAGATTGAGATTAGTGCATTGGGTGATTTATGCTTTGTTGGAGGAGAGGAAGGGATTCCTTTGCTGGGAGGTAGATGCTGGATCGAGACTCACTTGGTTGTATCTCCTCTTGGACTTTCTTATCATATCAATAAAACTATTTGAGTTTCTCCTATATGCTTGTATATTAATGATGTTTTGTTATATTTGCATGTTTAGCTTAATCTGATCCTAAGCTTTTTATGAATGTAAATCTATGTCTTTTGTGTAGTTTCCCTTTCTGTGATCTTGCAGGAACTTGGTGAAGCTGGACCAGTGAGGAAGCAGGCAGCGGGAAGCGAACAAAGAGGAGAGCGATTGGATCAACAAACTAGCGAAAGACACAGGTTAGTTACATCCTTCCTCTTCGTTTACATTTCATAAAGAAGAATACGAAAATAGTTTTCCTTGTTTGTTGCTAAGGCACTATCACACCTTAGAGTGGGATAGGGGCGTTCCGAATGGATACTTTTCCCAACAACAAAGGGGTTTGCTCGGCGATATGCGATTATCGACTTGTTGCTAATCGCATATCAGAAACCACCCCTGTTTCTAAAAAAGACCTCCCATTTTGCCAATTCATGATAGTGCACATTACCATGGGCCAACGGTCTGCGCGCTTGACCGAGGGTCCTCGTTGCTCCGCGCTGTTCACAAATTACAATTGTTTCGAGGATATTTCTAATAAGCTTGTTCTTTGTAAGACTTTGAAACTTTGGCATGAATTTTACAGAGTTCATGAAAACTTAGAGAGTGTTTTAGGATCCAATTCGGATCACAGCCTTCCCACTGAAAAAGCTTTTGGACCACCAAAAGTTGGTTTTTAAGCATCAATCAAGTGAGGGTATAGATTCCTCGCTTGCCCAATTTCTATCCATTTTGCACTGCTTGGTTTTGAACCTTTGAGCCCAATCCTAAGGTACTCAACATCCCCTCTGCAAGTAGTTCTCACCTTCTTGTCCAGAACTGTATCTTCCTGCAACTCATTGAGATATTTAGGCAACAGATCATCAATAGAAAGCAATTGACTCTTCTCTTCGGGATCTTCAATCAATGAAGGTTCAAATAGTCTCAAGCTATCTGCATTAACAACTAAGTAAATGTGCATGTAAGCTGGTAAATCAAGGCAAAAAGCATTCTCACCGATTTTCTCAAGTATCTTGAAAGGTCCATACCTTATCGGCTTCAGCTTCTTACCTTCACCTTGCATTCTGTCTTTGCTGATATACAGCTAGACTTGATCACCAACTTGGAAACTATGCTCAGTCCGATGCTTATCATGCCTTGCCTTGTACTTGGCTTGGCTCTTTTCCAGCTGTTCCTGTACTGCCTGGTGAATCTCTTGGATTTTTTCAATGAACTTGGTTGCCTTGTCCACATCACTGTGTCCATCAACTGCTATGTCTTTACCAAAGACAAAATCCAAGGGAGACCTTGGTATGAAACCAAAACAGGTCTCAAAAGGAGATCTCTGTGTAGAGGAATGTTTATCACGGTTGTAAGCATGCTGCACATAACATAAATGTTCATCCCAAAGCTTGGGATGCTTGCTGAAATAGCCTTTGAGCAACTGGATCATTGTCCTGTTGACCACTTCTGTTTGGCCATCTGTTTGTGGATGAAAGGTTGTGCTCTTCTTCAGTCTGGTGTCCATCAATTCCCACAGACTCGACCAAAATTTCCCAACAAATCGGGTATCTCGATCATATATAATGGAAGTGGGTAATCCAAAATGAACCCATACATGTTGAAAGAACAACTTTGCAGTTTGTTCAGCTGTAATCTGTTTGTTACAAGGTATTAAAATACACATTTTGCTGAACCTATCCACAATAACATATAAATAGTCATGACCTTTTCTAGATTTAGGCAGTCCCCCAACAAATTCCATGGAAATACTTTCCCAGGGGTGAGAAGGAATTGGTAATGGAGTGTACAAGCCTAGTTTTCTATTGCTGGGCTTGCTTTTAGCACACATAGTACACCCTCTTACATATCTAGAAATTGTCTCATTCATTTTTGGCCAATAACAAAATCTTTGCAGCTGTGCAACTGTTTTACTTACACCAAAGTGACCTGATATTAGAGAAGTGTGTGCTTCTCGAATTATCTTTACTCTTTCTGTTTGAGGAATGCATAACTTTCCCAAATGATACAAGAGTTGGCCCTTCACATGATAAGCCAATTCTTCTACTTGTTTGCCATGACTTAAAGTTGCGTATACATCTTTAAAATCTATATCTTGAGCATATTGTTCAATGTATCTTTCATGCAATACTAAATTATGCTTAAGTATAGTAGATGCATTTATGATTAGTCTGGACAACATATCTGCAACTTTATTGTGTAGCCCTTTTTATATCTGATGACAAGATGAAACTGTTGTAGAAAACCCATCCACCTATAGTGTCTTGATTGCTGCAACTTAGTTTGGTGGTGTAAATATTGAAGTGGTTTATGATCAGTATGTATAACTGTCTCTTTGCCCATTAGGTAATGTTTCCACTTTTTCACACTTTGTACTAATGCACACAATTCCTTATCATATGTGGGATAATTAACTACTGCAGAATTAAATGTCTCAGAATGATAACATATGGGTTTATCGTGCTGCATCAACACTGCTCCCACCATAGTCACTGGCATCCGTTTCAATCTCAAATGGTCTTTGAAGATCGGGTAGTGCTAGTACTAGTGTTGTACTAATCTTTTCTTTTAAGGTGTCGAAGGCTTTCTATTGTTTGCCTCCCCATTGAAACACCTTGTTCAATCCCGTTAAAGCATGTAAGGGAGTTGCAATCAAGGAAAAGTTAGCAATAAACTTTCTCCAATACTGTGCTGCTCCTAAGAAGCTTCTAACTTCTGTAGTAGATTTGGGTTTAGGCCAATTTACAATGACTTCAACCTTAGAGGGATCTATCTTCAATTCACCACCTCCTACAACATGACCCAAATAATTCAAAAATGTTTTGCCAAATTCACATTTTGAGAGCTTAACATAGAGATGCTCTCTTTTCAAAACATCTAGAGTCTGCTTGACATGCTTCAAATGTTCTTCCCATTTTTTACTAAATATAAGAATGTCATCCAAATATGCAATGACAAAATCATCAATAAAAGGTCTGAGTACATCATTCATTACTCTCATGAAAGTAGCAGGAGCATTAGTTAAGCCAAAAGGCATAACTAACCACTCATACAATCCCTGCTTTGTTTTGAAAGTAGTCTTCCATGCATCTTGCTCTACAACTCTGACCTGATGGTAGCCACTATCCAAGTCCAACTTGGAAAAGTAAACAACTTCTTTTAACTGATCTAATAGATCATCTATGCGAGGAAGGGGATAATGATTTTTGATCATTATCTTATTTAGTGCTTAGTAATCAATGCACATTCTCCATGTGCCATCTTTCTTTCTCACCAAGACAATTAGAGACCCACAAGGTGATGTGCTAGGTCATATGAACCCTTTCTCGAGCAGCTCCTGTACCTGCTTCTTGATTTCTGCATTCTCTAAAGCGAACAACCTGTACATTCCGATGTTAGGCAATGGAGCATCTTGTTGCAAATTAATATCATGTACTATTTCCTTTTGGGGTGGCAGACTTTTAGGTTCTTGAAATAGTATATCATATTCTGAAACAACTTTTTCTAAATCAGCTTGCTGTTTAACATTACAACCCTCAAATATACTAGTTTTATCAGGTTTCTTTTCCTTTACAACCATCAGTAAAAATTGTTTGCATGGATTTAAAATTCTTTTCATCTGCCCTGAGTTTATGAGAGTATAATTATTTTTGAGTTTATGAGCTCTTACAATATATTCGATTCCGTCTTTAACGAGTTGATACTTGTTTTCAGCTCTATAGAAAATAGCTTTCATATGATACAAGTAAGGACTTCCTAAAACAATTCCACATATATCCAAAGGAACTATATCTAACTCAACCTCATCTACAAATGCTGACCCAAAAGAAAACTTAAGTTTACAATGTCTAGTCACTTGTAGCTTTGCTTTATCACATAACCAACCTAATGGATATGGATTCTTGTGAGGTGTGGTTAGTAATCCCAGCTTCTTTACAATTGCTTCAGAAATTAAATTTACTTGTGAGCCACTATCAAACAAAGTATCAATCTTTTGATGCTTGGAAATAACTCGAATATGAAAAAGCTCATGTCTTTTCCTCTCATTTTCTTCATTATTAGTAGATTGTGCAGAATTACTAGTAGATGCTTCAGAATTTTTACCTTTTATACCTGTGGCTGTGATTGTTGTTTCATCTCCTGAGTCTGACCCCAAATCCTTTTGAATAGTTGCAATAGTCTTCTTCTTTTTTCCATCGAACTTCTTGGGTCTCAGCTCTGGATGCAGAATCCAATAGTGTTCATCATCATGTCCATCCTTCTTGCAGTGAGTGCATGAAGGCTTGGTCTTTTGTACAACATTTGTCTTCCTCTCTTTCCATTTCTATTTTCTCTTTTCCTTGTTTTTTCTTGCAGTGGGTTTTGATGATCCCCCAACTTCTGGGTTCACATTCTTGCCTCTAGCCTCTAGATGTGTAGCCTGAACAGATACCTCATCTATGCTAGTGGGATTAAACATGAGAATGGTATGTCTTAAATAACTATGTAGACCACCTATATATTTCAGCAAAGTTTCAGGTGAGTCTAAAGAAATGCCTAGAATCAAAGCTCTTTTCCTAAATTCTTGGGTGTAACTTTGTACACTTTGCTCTTTCAATTGGCGAAGAGTTTTCCAACTCATCATAGCTTGTTGCATGTAAGCTAATGGATAGAATTGCTTTTTAATTGCAGAAACAAATTCATTCCAGGTAGAAAGAATTTTACCATGTTTCTTCAAATCAGCTTGTGTCCTGCCTTCCCACCATACCAGGGCGGTGCCTCCAAGGCGTAGGCTAGCCAGCTGAATCTTTTTCCTTTCTGAATCGATGTTCTATACTCTGCAATATAAATCAATTTGTCTAATCTAGTTATTTAGCTTTTCTGCATTCAATTCTCTGTCATAAACTGGCAAATCAAACTTCACATCTAATTTAATCAAAGAAGATTTTTTCTTTTTCTTTTCATGGCTTTCTTTGTGTGAAGAAGATGATGATGAAGGTGATGATGGGGGAGATGGTAAAAAGGGTTTCTCTTCTTTTCCTTTTCCTTCTAAGTGGGAAACTATAAGATGTTCTTCTTTCCCTTTTCCTTTAGAATGGTCATGGAGGAGAGATTATTCTACTCCTTTATCTTGTTTGGAGTTTGTTGAATCTTATTCTCTACCTTTCTTAAATTACCTATACATTTCTTCAACAATGGCTCTCATGGTCATGAAACTATCCATGAATTGGGAGTTTGATTCCAAGGGATTTTCTTCTGACATTTTCCTCTTAGGATAGACTCTTCTGATTTCTGGGTTAGCTTCGACCAACTCTCCTCCTAATTTAAGATTTGATCTAGTTATCATTCAACAAAAGAATCTAGCATAAGCTTGTCTAACCTTAGTAACCTAGAGCTTTGATACCACTTGATTTGAAATTGATCGAAGATAACCAATTAAGGTACTACAAACTCATGTGCATGGATGTGCCTATGTTACTTAATGCAATGGATCAATAAGATTGCGAAATACACAGGCACTGAAGCAGTTATAGAAAAACATAATAGGCAAACATGTAAACACAACAAGTTTAATAAGGAGTTCACCCAATACTCCTGGGCTACGTCTCCCGGTACAACCTTCAGTGGTGGCCTCTCTATTATGTTTTCAAAGAAGAGTTTTTACAACAGTGAGCTCGATTTGAGCCTCACTCAACAGATAGATATCAGCAAGACTGTACTTGGATTCCCCAAGTCTCTGGAGTACACAGACTCTCTTTACTGATTCTCAACCTCCTATGGGTCACGATGGTATGAGTCCAATTTGAGACTCAATACATGACAGGTATTTACAGAGGAGTTTGATTGAACCTCTCAAGCCTTCTCTGGAGTACAAAGACTCTCTGCTCTCTCTGTCTCTGTCTTGATACTTCCTTTTGCCTCTGCAGGTCAGCTCAATTTCTTCTTTCTATTCTCTACTCTCAACTTTCCACTTCTAGCTTACTTGTTAACTGCTTTCTCTGTCAGCCTGTGGCTTTAAAGCCAATCTGCTTTCCAACTGTTCGTTTCCGCTTCCCATATTTCCGATTCCCCTGCCTCTGTCCGTTTGAATTCCTTTGTTCTACGTCATCATCACTGTATAACGCCTCATAGGGAGGTGGACACCTGTTTCATAATGAATTGAGTGTCATTTCTCTTGGACATCTTTGAAATGACTGTTTTTACCGTTAACTCCAAGAATGCCCGCAAACATGATCCTCTACCAACGCATCGTCCACGTCGGACTTCAAATCTTATACAACTCTACCTATTTACCCCATTGAATCTGGTCATCCATTGGATTGCATCTCCGCCGTCGATCTGGAGCCTCCAGATCCTACGGTCATCGTTCATATCAGGTGGGTAAGTAACACGATGTTTACCCGTCTGATGTGAGCGGTTTTCTCTCTCTTCCGCCGGACGCGTGTCACTCGCTGTGTGGCATCGGGCAGGACTTGGTTGAAACCACTTACTGCCTCGAAGCCCTTCCGATATCCTGCTGGTTTTGTGGGACCCCACCTCTGACGGAATCGGCGCGATATCCATTATGTTTTATAACTTTTTGGGTCCGGGTCGCTCAAGGCTTTTCCTTCTCTAAGGGGTTTGCCCGACGATATGCGATTAGCGACTTGTTGCTAATCGCATATCAGAAACCACCCTCGTTTCTAAAAAATACCTCTCGTTTTGCCAATTCGTGACAGTGCACGTTACCATGGGCCAACGATCTGTGCGCTTGACCAAGGGTCCTCGTTGCTCCACGCTGTTCACAAATTACAACTGTTTCGAGGATTTTTCTGATAAGCTCGTTCTTTTTAAGACTTTGAAACTTTGTCATGAATTTTACAGAGTTCATGAAAACTTAGAGAGTGTTTTAGGATCCAATTCGGATCAACGTCATTGGCTAGTGCGCATGTTGCATTAGATGGAGAGATTAGGAGATCACAACCATTTCCTCGTGACCTGCCAGTGCCCTTATATGATTATGCATTTCTCGCGAGTTTACATGTTAACTAGCTTTTGACATATACATGTATGTATTGTGATGTCATTCGTGAGACTTGGAGGGTGCATGACCTACATGACACAGACCAGGTACACACACACACACACACACACACACACACACATATATATATAGATATGAAACTTTTAATTATGATTGTCAAATTATGCATAATTATTTATATTAATTTCTAGTTCATATTAGATTGCATTTATATTAATAAGTTCATGATAACATGTAGACACAACCCAGCTACATGGATGAGCTTATGAGGTCATCCAAGGGGGAAGTTGATTAGCCATGCCATCCTCGACTAGAGCATGTTTCCATGGATTCTCCTCCACTTCCACCTCCACCATATATGTTCACTAAAGTGGAGGAGAGTCACTATGTACAACCACATGGACCAACAATTGAGGTAAACTTTTTTATTCCTAAGATTTCAACATTTTTTTTAAGTTACGCATATATGCTAATTAATTTGTAGACTAATTATAATTTGTCCTTGCCATTGTGTACACAGGCCCATATGCAAAGTGTCGTTGATGTCACTGTTATGTGGACACATGAGTGGGATGTTGGGTTTAGAGGCACTGATGATGTGGGTCCATCGATGTATGCCCCAATCATTGAGTCATGGGCAAGGGAGTACCAAACCCAAATTCATCAGACCCCCATCCTATCTTACTTGCATTTGGACTCGACTAAGGTTAGTATATTCATGTATATGTAATTAAAATGTGGTTCAAAATCATTTATTTCCATATTGTTTATTTTGTACAAATAATGATATAATTAGTTTGAATTTGAATGTGTTATATTGCAGTACCAACTTATGGACACTTACTTTGTGCAATGAAACTCACATAGGAGTTCTGGTGGTACTTAGAGTGGATAGTTTGTATATTTTCAAGCTCATTTCATAGGGCACATTCACATGTGATATAGACTGTATATTTTCATACATGGATAGTTTATGGATGTACATGGACATTATTTTAGTTTATGGATGCTTATTATTTCAGTTTATGGATGTTCATGTGATATTTGTAATTTGTATATATTTTCATATAGATAGTTTATTGATACATGTATTCACTATTTCAATTTATGGATTTGTATTAATCTTGTTTATGGATTCTCATTAATTTTTGAAGTTTATGGATCTGTTAAAATTATTTCACTAATTTAAAAAAAATTCTATATACTATAACTTTTATTAGTAAAATATAACAATTTTGATTTCCAGTTTCATAGACTAAGAAAATAAGTACAATCTTAAGTTATGATGCAAGTCACTTTGATACTTAAAATGAACTAAATATATCATGTATAAATTTACTATTGAACATGGAAAGAATTATAATCATGCTTCATATTGGCTTGTAGAAAGTGTTTTCTAGTGCAATCAACATGTATGTTATTACAATTCATTTTTAAAAATAAATTATTTGAATTATAAAGTCATCCATATATATATATATATATGAATTTTTTTGTGACTCATCCATATAGCGTTGCATGGACAAATTTTTTAAGTATTTCAATCAATTTCTTATCTCAAGGTTCAATTAAAAAACACAAACAGGATTTAAATAAGTTTTATTCAATTTTAAAAGATGTCATGTAAACACCAAATAGGTTTTATTCAATATTATTTCTTTTGAGATTATCTACAAGAGATTAGTCATAACATTATATAAGTCAATCGTATTGAAATTTAATATATAGGTCAAAAAACAATATATGACAACATTTCTTTAATTTTATATAATGTTATCATCTTTCCTAAATTTACAAGTAGTTATCCAAGTATTTCAATCAATTCCTTATGATTGAAATAACTTATATTCAATTTTAAAATATGTGGAGATGTAAAAGTTACAAACACAATTTTTATTCGATTTTATTTTGTTTGAGGTTATCTACAAAAGCGTAGCCATAATGCACATCGTCAATAATTTTTTTGTGCTTACATTGAAATCAATGAATAATGTTAAACTAATTACCTTGAAATTAATGTACACCATATGTATAGTTACATCAAATCGGAAATCAACATCTTCACTGAATCGATGCATCTAATTCAAGCAATAAAAAATGATGAGAAATCAACATCTACACTAAAATAAATGCATCCATTGCAAACAATCAAATATGATTAGAAATCAACATCTACACTAAAATTAATGCATCTAATGTTGCAAGCAATCAAATAGGATTAGAAATCAACATCTACATTGAAATCAATGCATCTAGTGTTGCAATCAAATAAAATTAGGAATAATGCATCTAATGTAGGCTCAATCAAACAAGATTAGAAATTAACATCTTTAATGAAATTAATGTATCTAATGCAACAATGAAATATAATTAGAAATCAACATCTACACAAAAATCAATGCATCTAATGCAAGAAATCAAATACACATAAATAAATGCATCTAATGCAAGCAATTTTCTTCCATTCCCCCACCCCCCCCCCCATCTATATCGATATCTCCCTCCACCTCTCCTTCTTTGTCTCTCTATCTCACCCCCAGACAAACACACTCTCTTTCTTCATATATATTTATCTATCCCTCCATCCCTCTATCTCTATCTTCTTCCCTCTCTCCCCCTTCCATCTATATCTCTATCTCCCTTCATCTCTCCTTCATCTCTCTATATCACCCCGCAAACATGCACATTATTTCTCCATATCTATCTATATCTCCCTCTCCCTTTCCCTCTCTCTCTCTCTTCACCTTCTCTCCCTCTGGTTCCCCTTCTATCTCTTTTCCCTCCTACTCTCCCCTCTCCCTCTCACCATCTCCCTTGTCACCCCCTATCTCTCTCTCTCTCCACATTTCTCTCTCTCTATATATTTCTTCTTACCTCCCTCTCTCTCCCCCTCCAACTCCATCTCTCTCTCTCCCTCCCTCTCAAGTCCTCTCTCTCTTCCTTTCTCTCCCACCTCCCTCTATCTCTTCCCCTCGTCATTCACTAACTCTCTCTCTCTCTCTCTCTCTCTCGCTTTGTCTTGCAACTTTGTTGACTATCTCTAACCCTCTTTCATTCTCTCTCCCCCTTATCTCCATCTCGCATTCTTTTCTCTCTCCACATTTCTCTCTCTATATGTCTTGAACTTCTTCCTTCCCTATCTTTTCCTCCAACTCCATCTCTTGAGATCCCTCTCTTTCTTGGAGACTCTCTCCTTATCTCCCTCTCTCCATCTTTGTGTCCCCCCTCTCTCTCTCTCTTACCCTTCTCTCTCACTCTCTCTCCTTTATATTTCAAAAATTTTAAAATACTTTGACAATTAAAATATTAAGTTAAAATATTTTTTTATTTTATTTTTATGCCTTACAACAATTTTTTTTTTTTTTTTTTTTTAAATACACATTTAAAATGCAAGATTTGAAATGTGTGTTGTACATTCACCTAGAGGGAAAATGATATTTTTCCATGGAAATATTATCTAAAATTTTCCAAAATATTAATGTTCCAACTACCTCCATGAGAGATACATAAAGCGCTTCATGTCTTCCAATTGAAACTGTTTAGGTTTTATTTCTTTAGGTAGCTTTAGGTTATGATTACTTCAGAACTTTAAAAATATTATATATTTTATTATGTTAGATTTATATATAAAAAAAAAAAAGTTAAATAAAATTAACACATTGAGTGAGCTTGTATGACTCTTTTTGTGTTAATGGCTCTTTTGCTGACGCCTATGACATATATCAACCACATTTATTAATGTGGTTGTGCTAGTATATATTATAATATAACAAATTTTATATTATATTAAAGTTAATAATATTATATTAATCCAAAATTAATAAATTTAATATTAACATTATTAAACTATATTAATATCAGATTTCATAATTTAATTTAATAATAATAATAATAATAATAATTTTTTAATAATATTATTAAATTTAATAAGGTTTCTACATGTCATGATAACAAAAATTATAATAAAATATGGAATTTTAAAATGTGGTAAAGATCTAAAATTTAAATTATGGGATTCATAATTTTTTGTTTTTTTGTTTTTGTTTTGTTTTGTTTTGTTTTGTTTTTTTTTTTGTTTTTAAAGGCTCGATCAAGCATAATAGCTCAATCAAGCCCATGTTAACCATGTAAATGGATTGATCAAGGGTTTACAAAACCCTCAATCGAGCTATTTGAATTTGAAATTTAAACGCTCAATCGAGCCTCGAAAGTCATAAAATCCACAATTTCAGCGCCCTTTCTATAAAATTTCATGAAACACCATTTTGTACCCTTAGCAGACTTAGGGAAAAAATTGTCCTTAGGTGGCGGAGTTGATCATATTGGATTCATGAAGGAATCCTCTATCCAATGGCATATGAGTTACACATTTTCGAATTCATATGATATTTTCATCTAATTTCATTTAAACATAATGCTTGAAATTGTTTTGAACAATTTTAAAGAGGTTAAATAAAAAATCAATATCATAAAATATACCCAATGAAAAAAAACAATTCAAAAAATACCACTAGCTTCATTTACGAGTCCTCTTCAAAAGGGTGCTCTTGATTATTCAATTTATTTAAATAGTTGAAAAAAGCCTTACGCGAACACATGCATCAGCAAAATGCAATTGAAATATTACTTTGTCAACTTCGAAAAATAATTAAAAAATATAATTTTACATTAAAAAAAATATATAATTTTAATATGGAAAACTTATCTCTCTCTGTGTAGATCATGATTATATATATATATATATATATATATATATATATATATATATATATATATATATATATATATATATATATATATATATATATATATATTGAAATTACATATTTTAGACTAAGTTATGATACATGAACACATGCATACCTCTTAAGATGTGTGAAAATTTGCAAGGACAAGCACTTCATTTAATCGAAAATTGACATATTATACGACGCTAATTTTTTTTTGTAAAAAGTATCATTAGGACAACAACATAATTCTCCACATTTTTTCTTCTTACTTCGAATCAAAATTCATAGTTCTTATATGGATTTTGAGGGCTTCAATTCGATAAAAGAGGAAAAACTTGAGATTTCATCGCCACATTTGGCCCAAAAGTGTAACCCGTCTTCATGAATGCACCCTTGTGTGCAAATGTAAAAGCCATGTATTGTTATTGTTTTATCTTGCTAATGTACTGCTCATGGAGAAACCCATGGAGTCATGCATGCATTGAGAGAGAGTTATGTGAGTCATGGTATAGCCATATGGCTTTTTGAAGGCTTTGTACAGTCATGATACATTATTCTAGTTGCTATGTAATTGGCATATGAAACCTTGTAATATTTGTCAAATCTTTTGGGTATGGTGTTGGCTGTTAGGAGAAGTGATCTTAGAGTCATATATGCAGCAAAAAGAGTGATGTTACAACCATATATGAGCTGTTAGATATCTTTGTTACAACCATATATTATCATGAGGCAACTATGTACTTGCATGTGGTGTCATTGGTCTTGGATGCATAGAGTTAGTGAACAGTTCATGGTCTCTTGCACTTCGCAAGGAAGCTCATTACTGAGATGTGTATGTGTAGCTACAACAACAAAAGAAAGTGTGTTTTCAACTCTTTTACATTCTTAGAGGGAGCATGTTATGCTAGAAAAGTTGTATGGTTTCTGTTCAAGGAGTGTTGGCAGCTGAGTTCCTTGTTCTACATGCTTATCTTGTAGCAGATATTTCTCTCATCTGACACATTATTGGCATTGTTCTTCCAGTGTTGGTATGTCGAGAAGTTGTATTGTTAGATATCAACTTCAGTGCCACAGCTTTAGAGTGTATGGAGATCAACCTCAGATGTTGGAAGTCATATTAAGGTCAAAATCAATGCCAAAGGGGGAGCTTGTTGGCATTGTAGTGTTGGAATTGATGTCAACAGGGTCATGGTGCTTCTTGTCATATGTCTTATGTCAATCTGATGATGTTGGTAGTCCTCCTCATGATGAGTGTGATGAGTGTTGGGTTGTAGTAGTGGTCAACTTGTTGGTCTTGTTGGTTGGCATTGATGTCAACTTGGTTGTGGTATGACTTAGTGCAGGATTTGGAGGCTGAGTAGAGATGGTTGCAGGGCATGTTTATGATGCCTTGTTATAGGTTGATGTTGCTACAAGTATTGGAGGTGCCTCTACAGGCGTTGGGTGAAATTGGATGACTTGATGTTGTTATTGCAGGTGTTGGAGATGCTTCTACAAGTGTTGGAAGCATTCGAGATGTTTCTATGAGTGTTGGAGATTGTTTTATGGCTTGATGATTTTGCTATGGGTGCTAGAGGTGTTTGGCTATGCATTGGTTATGCATATGATTGTTTGGTACAAGTGTTTTGATTGGTATTGGTATTACCATGGTACATGTACCCATGGTATTAGTATTACAATGGTACAAGTCCTCGTGGTATTGGTATTACCAAGGTATCTTCACGTTGTATTTTGGCTTGTTACTTTGATAGTTGTACAAGTTCCCTTGGTATTGGTATTACCATGGTACAGGTGCCCTTGGTATTGGTATTACCATGGTACAGGTGCCCTTGGTATTGGTATTACCATGGTACAGGTGCCCTTGGTATTGGTATTACCTCGATACATGTGTACTTGGTATTAATATTACCATGGTATTTCCACGTGGTATTTTAGCTTGCATGGTGTTTACACTTGGTATTGGTATTACCTTAGTATATGCCCTTGGTATTGGATTCAAGATTGATGAGGATAGCTTTGCTATATATTTGTGTGTGAGTATTGAGTTGAAGATTTTTGGTTGGATGAGTTATGAGTTAAGTGAGTGTGAGAGTGGAGAAGAGTGTGCAAGCTATGAGGGTTGTAATGCAAAATTTCTGAAGTAGTTTGCAGGTGTAGCAATAGGTAGTAGGAGTATGTTTCAGCCAACATTTTGTGCAGAGAGCGAGGAGATGAAGTAGAGATTGATTGCATATCTTTTTTTTTGGTAGAATATTGTTTATTCTCTATATTATTGGTTGTGTGCAACAGTTATTTGTGAGTAGTTTTATTTATAACAAAGAGGGTTTTGCTGATGTATTTATCAGATTACTTCACGCAACAATTTTGTTGCTTCATTTTATTTTGGAGCCTTTGTTTGTGTGCTTTGAAGAGATTGTTGATGTAGTGTTTGAGTTGAGCAGATTGAGAACCTAGTGTGAAAAGTTATGAAACATGGTTTGTATGGAGGAAGTGAAGATGTGGAGGCTTTAGAGTAGACAATGATATGGAATATTCAACATCAAGAACAAATTTCTCTATCCAATAGGAGTTGGATAGTCCAATGGGAGTTGGGCGAGGATCATTAGTCATGGGGGCTTCCAGCAAATAGATTTTCGTAGATCCGTGAGAGAAACAAATTTCCTAACTGATAGGTGCCAACATACTATGAAGGAAGGCGCATCTTCTAGCTTATGGGTGTAATCTAATCCATGTAAAATTTGTTCAATAGATTAATAGAAAAAATTGAGCAGCGCAACATCAACAAGGGTGGCTTTTGACCTAGAAGGAGGGTTTTCCACAAGAAATATTTGTGTCTCTTGTGTTGAATGCTTTCGTGGTTTCATGTTATGTTTGATACTATGATATCTGCTTATGTGTTCATGCATGGTTTAAAGGTTTAATTAATTGAACAAAAAAATTAAGTTCCTTCACTACTAATTCACCCTCCCCCGCCCCGCCCCCCACCTCTTAGTAGTGATCTAGTTTCCAACAAATTGTGAGATTTATAATATATTTGTCCTATCATGCTGTCTCATCTCTATTATAATAATTGAATTTGAACAAAATATTGTACAGGATTGTTGTGTTACCACATGTTTTAATTGGATTAGATTTTGAACGAGGAAATCTGGAATATGTGTATGATAGAGATGTTTCCGTGTTAATTTTGCATTACCTTATGCCTTGCAAGGTTACATGATGACCCAAGTTAAAAGACTATTTCTTGAATTGCAGTCCTGTAATTTTTTTCTAAGAAACTATGCTTTAAAGTGACTCATCATTTTTACAACATTCCAGAACTAATATTAAGGCAATTTTGTTTATAAAAAATTGAAGTTACTTATAAAGTTTGGAGAAATCAATTAACATTAGGTTTGAGTGAAGGATGACTTTATTCACACATTTAAATTTTGTTTAGTGCATCTAATTTGGAATGGGCAAGTCATCTGTCCATACAAAGAAAGAGAGTCTTCAATAGAATTGAGTGCAGGATTGCACTAGGCCTGGTGAATTGAAGCTTTATATTGATTTTACAATGAACAGATTATTCATAATTTTGCTTGCTTCATTTGAGCTACTCAGTCTTGTATGAATACTCATATTTCCAACTAATTAATATCTATGGTTTTCATTTCAATGGTTAGGGTTACTCTTTAGTTTCCATTGGTTAGGGTTCGTTGTGTACTTTCAATAATTAGGGTTTTCTTTCCAGTTAATAGTTAGGGTTTCTTTCAATTGTTGGAATTTGTAATATTGATGTTTGAAGTAGTTATAGTTTTGCTTCTAATGAATTCTTTGATTGCAAAAATAGAACAGGAAGTTGACTAGTGCAAGAACTCATGGTGTGAGTAGATTCTAGACAAAATAGGGTTTTGTTTTGTAGGTCAATGGAGTCTTTCTCTGGAATTTCTAGTGCTATGCATCGAAGTCCACAAACCTTAGATTGACATTAAATGTTGGCATTCATATACCCTATATTGCACCCAACAATAATACAATCACATTTCTTTTAAACTAAACTACAAAACCGTGGGGAAAAACACCATGTCCCACAAAGCTCCTTTTAGCAAAAACTAAGTGCCAAAACCCGCTAAAAACAAAGCAAAAGGCTAGCCAAACTTTTCTTTTGGTAGGAAAATCCCCCAAATCCCCATGCAAGGGAGATTCCATCCCCCTATGATCCCCTCGTTGTGCCCAATGCAATTTATAACACATGTCATTAGTCATTAAGAGAATATAACACATACCCAACAAAAGAGAGTGATGTAGAAGGATCGAGAAAGAACGATTTTAATGAAGCAATGGAGGCATAATTTAATTCCTTTGTAAGAAATTATACATGTTTCTTGGTTAATTTCATGGGGGATTCACTCAATGAACCTCTGACATATCACGTGCATTCGTGGCAAACTAAACAATACCCTTAATTTGACTACATATTGAAAAATACCTCTAAAAATCACATTATTTAACCCCCTATCAATATGAACCAATACACCTTTCCAATTTAAAAACCCCTACTTTCACTAGATATTGTAGGTATCCATTTTTTCATTAACATTTTTTATACCCCTTTATATTTTTTCATTAACTTTGAGCTTCATTTTTTATACCTACCATTATAAAAAAAACCTTTACCCCCTATTATATGCTCAATATATTATGCATTTTTTTCCTCAATATATATCCCCCAATATGAACCCATGTGGTATGGCATTGCTCCCATAGATTTATTAACTAGTTTTCATTATTTTCCCAAGTCTAACTTAGGGAACTAGGTTAATTAAGCAACATTAATTGAGAAAAGATAATTTCTCTCTAGTGACTTCTAGAAAAGCGATTTGATGGGATCAAGATGATCTTAGCCATCAATTGTCATTAGATCGTGGTCGTTGATTTATCAATGAGACATTATAAGAATAAGTTGATGGGGCATCTTGAAGACATAATTCGAGTGAGCAAGGGCACAATTATAGCATGGGTTGACACCAACAGAGGGTTTAAAAATGATTAAGATTGATTTATTGGATATAATATATTCACAGTGATTTCCAGTTTCTTAGTGACAAAGGGAGATCGAATTATTATGTAGAGGCCAAATTTCTCTAGGTGGTACAATTTTATAGAGAGAATATAAATTTTCTAGAGAGATCAATTTGCAGGAGAAAAGTCAATTTGTTGGTGAAGATCAATTTTCTAGTGGAGGCCAGATTATTTTTCCAGTGTTATGTAACCATATCAAAAAATAAAAGAAAAAATAGATCAACGACTACAAAATAAGCCTCTTTGAGGGGGCCACCTCCTTTTACATCACATAAATGAATAATTCATGGATGATTCGAATGATAAGACCTCCTTGGTAATTATAGGAGTCTAAGGGGTCACAATATAACTAGAGGCTACTTAAAAATAATAATGTAAGGGTGCAACAATAACAATAATGGGATTCTAGAATCTTAAAAAAGTCATATCCCATTTTAAAGATATTTGTCAGTTGTCGAGAACTCTGCGGCGGAACGAAAATGAACCCTAGATGTTCAGACGCTCCCTCCTCTCCTTTGGCCGTCGTTTGGACACGTCTCGGCCCCATCGATGATGGCGTAGCGAGTTTCAAGCAAAAATTGCAGATCTACAACCTCTCCGCGGCTCCGACTGTCTTCAAGGTTCTTTCGATAGCTCCCTGCCCCATGTGCCTCTCCGCTCAGGACTTTGGGGACGCCAGCTCTCAGCCATCTGCCGCTGCATTCGGCCACAGCTACCCCCATCGGATTGGAGATGCCCTCATCAAGCGCGAACCTGCAGAACACACATTCAGTTTTCTCCAAGCGGTAGCTCTTGGAAATAATTTCTTCATCCTGGAAGGCTGCTCTCTTTTGTTTACTTCTTCTTTATCCCCCCCAAACTGCGTCTGGACGCTCTTGTGGACGGAACGCAAAGTCAGATCTGGCGTCCCTAGGACTCCCGCCTCCTCTCCTCTCTATCCCTTGCGGCAAACGCAAGAAAAGAAGGCCCTGCAAAGCTCTAGCCGCCTGTTGTCTCAGATCTGCAGAGGCAAGCAGGGTCTCTCTGCCTCATTCCAGATCCTGATCAAACTTATATCTGGTAAAACCCTGCTACAATGGGTGAGAGCGTCGGATCAAGTGCAAGACCTCAAGCAGGCTCTGGAAATCAAGCTGGGGATTCCCTCTGCAGCACAGCGACTTCTCCACGAAGGTAAACAACTCGAGGATCTTTACCCCCTGTCTTTTTACAGCATTAAGAGAAATACCTCCATTGCTCTTACCCTTCGTCTAAGAGGGGGCGCTGCAGGACAGTCATCCTCAGCTGAGGCGTTTTCTTACAAGGACGCTGTCCATGCGAAGCTGCCTAAGAGAACAGCTCCACCTGCTCAAGCTCCCAAGCCTTTTCTGGTGGATAAACTGGAGGAAACCCCCTCCATAGAAATAATGCATCCTTCGCTGGATGAGCAAACCCAGCATTTTGCGGAACATGGCATTATCTGCAGGTTTAATGGGCTATGGCCATGCACAGCAGACCTCTACCAATGGATCCAATCTAACTGGACCAACAACTGCAAGGTTCTGCTATGCTCAAAGGGATTTTTCATCGTAGTGTTTGCCTTCGATGAGGACTATCAAAAAGCCTTAACTAGTGGCCCATGGTTCTGGGGAGTAGCTGGTTTATTCCTCACTCCTTGGTTCCCAGATTTCGATCCCTCTACAGCAGTTATCACCAAACTCCCCATCTGGGTCAGACTTCCAAACCTCCCAGCGAATCTATGGCACTTTGCGGTATTCCAAGGGATTGGCAACTCTCTAGGCCGCCTTTTAAACACAGACATCTCTAGAGGGGAAAAGGGCTTATACACTTTTGCCAGGATTTGTGCAGAAATAGACATAAGCAAAGGTCTCCCGGACCAGATCAATCTCAAAATTGGAGATTTTCATTAGACCCAAACTTTGGATTACGAGAATACAACCTTTTGTTGCCGCAACTACCATCATACAGGTCACCTTTAGAGCTCTTGTCCCACGATGCCAGCCCAAAAGAAGAAAGCCAATTCTAAGCAGAAATCCAAAAGCTGGAAGCCTCATGATCCTCCTCCCATGGACGATTTTGACTTCAGCTCCGATGAAGAGGAAGAGAATAAGGAAGGTGTGGTAGCAGCGTCGGAACCGGATCCGTCCCCGGCAGGTCCAGTGGATTCGTCCATCATACCAGCCTCACAGAAAAGGATCCATGAATCCTCCACCTCGGACTCAGACAAGGAGACCTCTCCGTCGGCTCATCTCAGTTTGCAAATCATGCCAGCTCAGCAAAGTCCTCCTGAGTGGGTCAAAGTTGGTAAAAAGAAAGGGAAAAAATGCAGAATAGTGGATTCTGCACATGTTGGGTAGAATCCTCTGTTCAGATCCTGCTCTTTTGTTCATCTTGTTTCTTCTTGCTCAGCAATGATCTCTACTCTTTCTCTCTTAGGAGCCGAGGTGGACTACCAATCCTTTCCGGCTGCCTTTGCTCTTGCTTCTCTTGTTTGTAACCTCGCATTGTACCATACGTTCTCTTAATAGAATTAGTTTTTACTGAGAAAAAAAAAAAACAATAATGGGATTCTATTGGTCACAACAATAATAATACAGGGACTACACCACAATAATAATAAGGGGGCTACACTAGTATTATAGGGACCTAATATGCCCCTCTCCTTCAAAAAAAGTGTTTTCCTCAATGCTTAAGTAGTTATGGATGCTTCTATATAAAATTCTCATCCTCCCATGTGGAATCTTCAACGAGAAAGTTCTTCCACTTAATGAGATACTCTAAAATTGATCGATTATGTAGTTGTCGAGTTTTTATTTCCGTGACTGTTTGAACAGGGAGCTTGTCGCTGATAACCTTATTTAAGCATGAAACATGGAAAACTAGGTGTACTTGGGAAGATGATGCCAGCTCCAATTTGTATGCCATAATACCAATCTTTTGCAACACCTTGTAAGGATGATAGTACTTGGGTGATAATTTATTATCCTTCTTAGCTTGCTTGAGGGACATTTGTTTGTATGGTTGTAGCCATAAAATTACCCAGTCGCCTACGACAAAACGTCTTTCACTATTATGCTGATTTGATTGTTGTGTCATTCGATTCTACGCCAGAGTGAGGTTATCCTTTAAGAGTTGGAGAACTTGTTGGTAATGCTCGATGTGGTCCACTACCTGAACCTTAGAATTTTCTATTAAATATGATGTGATGGACAAAGGATGATATCCATAAAGTGCCATAAATGGCATCATTTTTGCTACATTATGGAAGGAAGTGTTATACCACCATTCAGCCAGAGGTAACCACTTGACCCATTGTGTTTTTTTGTCAAACACAAACCAATAAATATATCCTTCCAAACATTTGTTCATTGTCTCAGTTTTCTCGTCAAATTAAGGATGATAAGATGGGCTATGAGCTAATCGAGTACCAAGATAATAAAATAATTTCGTCCAAAAATTTCCAATGAAAATGGGATCTCTGTCACTTACAATAATATTTGGGTTTCCATGTAACTTTTGAATTATTTCCATAAATGCAATAACAACTGTAATGGATTTAAAAGTATGAGATAATCCATAAAGGTGTGCATACTTAGTAAGGCTATCAACTACCACCATGATGACACTATTTCCTTCGGCTTGGGTAAACCTGTGATAAAATCCATTGAGACGTCCTCCCAACGCTGACTTGGAATGGCTAAAGGTTGCAACAGACCTAGGTATTAATTGTCTCAACTTTATTTTGTTGGTAAACCAAACATTCTTCCACAAACTTCTAAATATCAGATTTAAGGCCATCCCAAAAAATTTCCTTCTTGATCCTGTGGTAAGTTTTTAAAAATTTCGAGTTCCCTTCTAAAGGAGAGGTGTATAATTCCAAAAGAATCTTTTGTTGTATTTGGGAATTCTTATATATATATAAGCGCTCTTTGTACCATAATGAGTCATTTTTTTCTAGGTAAATGTATCAGATGTATTGAGATCTTGCTACTACTTTTGAATGAGTGTACACACCTCTTCGTCATTCTTCCATTCCCCCCTTGCTTTAGTTATCCAATTAGGTTGAATAATATAGATGGCATAGAGAAATGCTTCCACATCCTCATCCCTTCTTGAGAGTGCATTTGTAACAACATTTTGCTTCCTGTTTTTGTAGAGGATTTCAAAGTCAAACCCAACATCTTACTAACCCATTTTTGTTTCTCTTCTGACGATAATATTTGTTCCAAAAAGTATTTAAGACTATCATGATTTTTTTTTTACCTTGAAGTGTCTTTCCATTAGGTAAGGGTGCCATTGCTTCAAGGCATGTAGTATTTCCAACATTTCCTTCTCAAAGATAGTTTTGTGTAAATAATTTCCCTTGAATGGACGACTTTGAAAATAAATAGCTCTTCCTTCTTGCATTAAAGCAACGCCAATTCCATTTCCCAAGGTATCACATTCCACCATAAAGTTTTTTGTGAAGCCTAGAGTAATTAAAACCAAAGCTTGGCACATTTCCTCTTTAAGATGTTCAAAGGATTTAGTTGCTTCCAGTGTCCAAAAAAATGCATATTTCTTTAGTAATGTTGTTAGAGGTGCTGTTATTTTCCCATAATTCATAACAAACCTGAGATAATACCTTGTCAACCTGAGAAATCATCAAATGTGTTTTATGGTTGTGGGAATTTTTCATTCCTTGATGACTTTAATTTTCTTAGGATCTACCTTAACACACTCATGAGATACAATATGACCCAAATATTCCACCTCCTGTACCCCAATGAAAAATTTAGAGGTTTTTGCATACAAGTGTTTCTCCTCCAATAGTTTGAGCACCCTGTCAACATGTTGAACATGATCCTTCAAAGGCTTGCTGTAAATTAGTATATCATCAAAAAATACTAACACAAATTGTCTAAGGAAGGGTTTGAAAATGGAATTCATCAAACCTTGAAATGTGGAAGGTGCATTAGTAAGACCAAAAGGCATGACCAAAAATTCATAATAACCTTCATGAGTTATGAATGTTGTTTTTGGAATTCCTTCAGTCTTCATTCTAATTTGATGATATCTTGAATGAATATCCAACTTGGTGAAGTAAATTGCTCCATGTAGATCATCCAACAATTCATCAATGACAGGAATGGGAAATTAATCTTTAATAGTGAGGTTGTTGAGCTCCCTATAATCCAGACACATATGCCAGGATCCATCCTTATTGTGTACCAATACTAATGGAGGAGAGAAAGCACTTTGTCTAGGTTGAATTATACTTTCCTCTAGCATTTCTATAAACATAAGTTCAATTTCACTCTTTTAGGAATAGGGATATTTATAAGGTCTGATGTTTGGAGGAACGCTTCCTGGAATCAAGTAAATAGCATGATCATGAATATGTGGGAGGCCTTTGGGAATCTCAAATACCATGGAATGATTGTCCAATATTCTTTGGAGATATGGAGAAACAAATGATTTTGATGTTTGAACATCTAGTGAGCATAATTTTTCAATTATGCCTTGTTGTTATTTCTTCAAAAGCTTTGTCATGCTGTTAGAGCTAATTATCTTCCTTGGTTTCTTTGTGATGTCCCTTAATTCAATTTCCTTTCCTTCCCAGGAAAATTTCAAGAAATGTTCTTGAAAATTAAAAGCTATGAAAGAATTTGACCACTGGACTCTTAATATAACATCAACACCACCCATTGGAATGGAAAGCATTTGACTATTCAATATGTATTCACCCATTGTTAGATTGATATTATGGAACTTCCATGAGAAATTTATAGTTCCTCCATTTGCAACCATCACTTAACACTCTAGTGCTGGATATAGAAAGAAATTCAATTCCTTGGATATCTTATAATGAATAAAATTATGGGTACTATCATAATCGATCAACACTATTACTTTTTTTTTCTTGATATATCCTTCTATATTGAGAGTTTGAGGAGTGGTAATTCCTACCAATGCATTACAAGATACAATCGGATTCATTTCTTCTTTCTCTAGGGTTGGTTCCTGGGGTTGAGGCCTATTTTGGCCTAGTGTTGATCAGAGCAGGAGATCAATATTACAGTGCAGATTGAGCTTCAAGGATTGAAGCAGTCATTGTAATTGATCAGTGTATCACCTGATATAATAAAAGTAGAGGAGGAGTTTTTCCTAGTTGGGTTCCCTAGTAAAAATTGTGTTCTTGTGATTGAATGATTGCAAGTGTTTCTATTGTATGTTTTCCTTTCCGTAGATTGAGCAGAAGAAATTTGTGTCTATTGATCTCAGTTTGATTTCATTAGAAACTAAAAATTTCGAGTTATTTTATACATGGCATCAGAGCTATTGAAAACTATATAGAAACTAGGTTCTTGATCACCTCTCAAAGAAATTTCAAAGAACATATTTGTGGTGCATGTATTTTATTTAGTGTAGGAATAATGTCTTTCAATGGATTGAGGCTTGAGTATGCATTGGAGGGAACTTCAATTTTTTTTTCTTGGAAAGATAGGATTGAAGTTGTGTTGGATGATAATGGAGTATTGAAATACACACAAACTGATATTCCAAAACCAACAACACCATAGGCACAATAGTTGGCTCAGTGGAAGAAAGGCACAAAAAAAGCCATGAGGATTGTCCTGGAGGGAGTCATAGATCATGTGGTTTCAAATTTTCATGGAAAGGAGACTCCATTTGCAATGTGGAAAAACCTCACAAACCTATTCCAAAGCATCAATGATGCTAGGAAGCTGACATTGAGATATAATATCAAGAACATTCCAATGGGTAAAAATGAAATTGTTGTTCAGTACCTATCTAGATTCACTTAGGTGAGAGATGAACTTGGAGAAGTTGGAGAGAATGTTCCATCATCTGAACTTGTGAGCTTAGCACTCCTTGGTCTTTCAAAGTCCTGACACAGTTATCAGGATTTAGTTAATGGTAGAGACAAGCTCCTAGATTGGGAGAGACTTTGGTTTGACTTGGTGCAGGAGGAGATTAGAAGAAACACTAGAGATGGTGTCACATCCAAAAATGATGAGGAAGAAAACTTTGCTTTGGAAGTCAAAGGAAATAAATCCAACGGAAAGAAGTCCCAAGGCAAGGAAGAACCCAACCATAACCATGGCAAGAAGAAAGACCTCAGTAAAATTAAATTCTTTCACTGCCATGAGTATGGACACTATGCAACCAAGTATCCACACAAGAAATCCAGTAAGAAGCCTACAGGAGAATCAGGAGGAGATGCTTTCACATCAAAATTCTAGTTATATTTCACCCTAATTTCATGCATTTCAATTATTATATGAGGAAGTGCATGGAACTTAGACTTTGGTGCTTCTTTTCATATGACAAGAAATAAGGACTTCTTCAAAGACATGGAGGAGAAGGACCTAAATTGGACATAGAAATTGGATATGATGGGAGGTATAATACCAAAGGTATTGTCACTGTCACCTTTAAGAGGGAGTTAGGGTCCCATCTTCACCTAAAGAATGTAACGCATGTTCCTAGTCTGAAGAAAAATTTAGTTTTTGTAGTTGTACTTGATGACATATGATATGACGTGGTATTCAGTAAAGGGAAATCTTATCTGAAGCATGTTTCTATTGGACAAGTAAAACAAATTGGTGTTCGAGTTAAAAATATCTACAAGCTAGAGGTAGATTTAACCATGTATGCAACTATACCTCCGGAAGTGAGGTGGAGCGATGTAGAGCCTTAGTCATAGAATTGCAATAAATTTGGGCAGTATCCATATGAGAGAAGTAGTCGTTGTAGTATAATCTTCTCATAGATCATTACCCTTACTACATGGGTCCAAAATATTTAGTAGAAGAAGGATCAATGTTAGTTGATTCATTCATATCTTGAGCGACAATGTAGAGGCTAGTAGCATTCAGAGGATTAGGAGATAGTTGCAGCTCAGAGACATAGTTGATTCACTATTTTGGATGCTCTCAATTACAATTGTTGTAGTAGCAACAACAATAGTGAGAGGGAGTGTTATTTGTGTTACAATACATTCCTACAAAGTAGCAGGATTGGGGTTGTCACAAACCCTTTTCTTGCTAAGAGGGAGTGTTAAATTGTAGGAAGAAAAGGCTTCATTTGACTTGTGCCTTAGTCAAGTGGATAAATTCAAATTTCCACATCAACAAGATGACTTGAGTTTGAAGTTAGCAAGAGTGACATGGTCAAGTCACTTAGTTAAGTCAGTTAATTTGAGTTTGTGAGAAAGAAGTAGAGTTGTGCATAAGTTGATTTCTAAAATCTAGCAATCTAGTGGAGTTATAGTTAGTGAAACTTAGTTATCTGAACTCTAGTCATGAATAGAGTTAGTATGAATTCAGTTGAATAGTTGTAGTTGTTGTTACTCATTGATGTCTCAGATAATTAGTCAATTTACTAAAAATATCCCTAGTCCTACATGCAATTCAAATTGCCTAGTTGAGTGAAGGAAAAAGGCATGCATGTAATCATTATTTTATACTAGTGAGTGTACATAGTTTGTATGTAGCGGGTGATAAACTTTCCTCAAGAATTGAAAAAGGAAATAGAAGCTTACTATTCCTTAGGAGTGGGAATTGCACAAGGAAATAGGAGGAAGATAGAGGCCTATTTTGGCCTCGTGTTGGTCAAAGAAGCCATGGCAGTAGATTAGTATTGTAGTGCAGATTAAGCTTCAAGGATTGAAGCAGTCATTGTAATTAATCATTGTCTCATATGATATAATAGAAATAGAGGAGGGGTTTTTCCCAGTTGGGTTCCCCAGTAAAAATTGTGTTCTTGTTATTGAATGATTGCATGTGTTTCTATTGTATGTTTTCCTTTCTACAGATTGAGTAGAAAAAAATTTTGTCTATTGATCTCAGTCTGATTTCATTAGAAACTACAAATTTTGAGTTATTTCTACATTTGGAAGTCCTCAATTTTCTCTGCCATTGAACCCTTTTGTTTGAGATTTATCATTTTGCTAAAAAAAGTATTACTCTTTTTATCCTCATAATGTGCTACCGATTCTTCCGTAAAAATGATCCAAGTGACAATTGATTTACAAGAACAAAGCCATCAATACCACATAAATTGATTTTGTTCTAAATACAAAGATGCAATACGTACCTTTTGTGTGTGTGCCACATCATGTAGATCAAAGAATTGCTCCATTTGTGGTATCCATGTTATCGAATCCTTTCCATCAAATTTCCTCATATCTATTTTTGGAATGTGGTTAGTATTTAACCCACTATTGGAGTCTCTAAAATCATAATTCGTAATCTTTTTGTCCTCATCATGATTTTCTTGGAGTACCTTGTCACCACTAGGAAGCCTTTCTTGAAACAACTTTGTCAAACCTTCCTTTAAACATTCCATGTCTGCATTTAAACCTTCCATTTCCCCTTTTATTTTCTTTTCTAAACCATCCATCTTAGCCTTCAATTCATTTTTGGTTGCTCTTTGTGAGAGTGAAATTTGTTGCACTTGGTCCTGTAACTTTGTTATATCATGTTGCATTTCTTCCTCTTTTTCATGCGTCGTAGTAGAGATTTCTGGTTGCTTAATGGATGTATCCATTTTTTGTTGTTGTGAGTCATGTTGGAACTAAATAATGATATATATGCTTCACTATGCCCTTTGAATCACTGCAAACTATTTTTTCAAACAATAGTTATGCAAATTTAAAATATACACATATTTTTTCTTTTTTTTTGGAGCTTGATCTTGAAACTGTTGTATCTTTGTATTTTTGGCTCTCCAAGGTCTAAACTTTCATCATGTAGTATCCCTATGAGTATTCTTTCCAAAACCTCAGATAGAGATTGGATTCTTTGAGATAAAGTTATTCTCAATCTCCCATGATGACCTGATTATGGACTAGTTCAATAGAGAGATCTTGTACGGAATGCCACATGTTATCGTTTCAACCTTAAACCCTAAAATGATACACGAAAAACCAAAGTTCGTGGAATTTCAGTCAATTTTTACGAAATTTAAATATGATTCTCATAGAGAAAGTTATGATGATTTTCTCTAGGTGATCTATTTGAGATAGAATTCTGGAGCATGCAAAAACCTTAAATTTTTCAGACCATATCTCATAAATTATAGTGAAACAAGATCTGAAATTTTTACATGAAGTTCATCAAGATTCTGACCCCATGTTGTAAATATTTCAGCCTCTTAAGCCTAGTATAAAAAAATTTATAGCGAAAATTCCAGATGACATTTTTGAAGCAGAGAAACCCTAGAATCTAAAGCTCTGATACCAAATGTTATGTAACCAGATCACAAAATAGAAGAATAAATAGATCAATGGATTCAAAATAAGCGTATTCAAGGGGAAAACCTTATTTTACATCACATAAATGAATAATTCTTAGATGGATCAAATGATAAGACCTCCTTGGTATATATAGGAGTCTAAGGGGTTACAATATAATCAGAGCCTACATACAATAATAATGTAAGGACACAACAAAGACAATAACGGGATTCTATGGGGCACAACAATAACAATATGGGAGCTACATGGGCACAAAAATAACAATAAGGGGGCTACACTAGCATTATAAGGACCTAATAGCTAGGTGGTGTGAGTTGAGAGTGGAGGCCAAGTTATTCTCTAAGCTACACATGTGGGTCAATTCGAGGCCATACAGGAGGGATGAATTGATTATGAGGGGTCGAATAAATTCTAGGAGTTCAAATTAGCTTGTAGAGGTGAAGTAAATAATTTACTTGAGCTTTGCTAATTTACGACAAGCAGTTGTAATAATTTTCAATTGCAAATTTGTCAAAGAAAAATAAAATCCTCATCTATAGAATTGGTTTTCCCCACCTTGGGTTTTTTCCAGGGATAATTTGTCTAAAAATCTTAGTGTATATTATATGTGTGTGATTTTATGAGTTCGTTTGGTTTATTAATTGGTGAAATTCGCAGTTGCGTTTTTATTTAGTAATTGCGTAAATTAATTTTGTTGGTAAAAATAATCTTTATTAAAAATAAGGGTATAATTACCAGATTAACTGCAATAGAATTTTCACATGGTATCAGAGCAGATCTAAAGCACAACGATTATTTGAGAAGCTAAGCGCAAGGTACAGGTGAGAAGATCAAGGGTTTATAGAGACCAATTTAATTTATTCCATATTCACTTGGGGTTTACTTATATTTTCTGAGTGTTTCAGATTTGGCTTCATCTAGATTAACGGACCAGGACAGACTTGATGGTGCATCAAACTTTGGTGTCTAGAAATCCAGAATTTTGTTATTGTTAGAGGAGCATGGACTGAAGAAGTATGTTATGGCAGTCGCTGATGTACTATCAAATATGGTGCAGTTAGCAACTTAGTACAAGAAGGAAGATTCCAAGGCTAGGCATGTTGTTTGGACTACAACAAAACAGGAAATTTGCGCTAGATTTAGCACCAGACTTTAGTGCATTTTTATCTCAATTGGGATGAGCAGTCTGGCACTAAATCAGGCTCTATTGCATAATTTTTAAAACGTCCTTTTTTGCGCCAAATTTTGCATCTTTTTTTATGCCAAATTTAGCATCCTTTTTTGCATCATATTTTGCACCAAGATTTGCATTTGGTTTTACAATAAGTTTTGATTCTATTTTTGTGCCATTTTTTGCATCTTTTTTGCTTCTTGTTTTGTGTCATTATTTGCTTCTAGTTTTGTGTCGTAAATTGCATCAAGTTTTACACCCTATTTTTCATCCGATTTAGTGCCTTTTTTGCATGCAGTTTGTGCCAATTTTTTCATCTAGTCTTATGCCAATTTTTGCTTCTAATTTTGTACCTATTTTTACATCTATTTTTGCGCCAGTTTTTGTGCCTTTTTTGCACCATTTTTTTCATCCAATTTTGCACCATATGTTGAATCTAATTTAGCGCCAAATTTTGCATCCATTTTTGCACCTTTTTTTAATCCACTTTTGTGTTTTATTTGTCTCCATTTTTTGCATCCTATTTTGCACCATATTTTGCATCTAATTTTGCATCATTTGTTGCATCCAATTTAGCATCATTTTTAACACCATTTCTTGCATCTAATTTTGCATCCTTTTGAGCATCCAAATTTGCATCCTAAGTTGAACCATGTGTTGCGTCCACCTTTGTATCCCATTTTGTGTCTATTGTTACATTCAATTTTGATCCATTTTTTTCATTTTGCATCCAATGTTGCGTCTCAATTTTCATCCAAATTTTAGCCATTTTTATGCCCATTTTTTCTACTTTTGTGTCCAATTTTGCACCATTTTTTATGTCTAATTTTGTATCCTTTTTGGTGTCTAATTTTGCATCCTTTTTGGCATCCAAATTTGCATCTTTTTTTTTGCTACATTTTGTGTCCACATTTGCATCTCATTTTGCACCTAGATTTGAGTTTGAATTTGCATCTAGTTATGCATCATTTTTGGCATCCAATATGGCATCCTTGGTTTCACCATTTTTTAGTCTCATTTTGCATCTTGTTTTGTGTCTTTTCTTACATCCTTTTTTGTGCCCAATTTTGCATCCTAATTTTACACCATTCTTTGCATCCTCATTTTGGTGTCCATTTTTGTGTCCTTGTTTGCGCCCAATTTGGTATCCTTTTGTATGCCCTGTTTTTTCCCTTCTTTGTGTCTAGTGTTGCACCATGTTTTAATTCTACTTTAAAACCTTTTTGAGTCATTGTTTGCATCTTGTTTTGATGGCTAGTTTAACATCCAATTCTACTCCCAATTTTGCATCCATTGTTACATCCACTTTTGGCTTTTTGCATAGATTTGTACTTTTCTTTCCATTTATGACCCCCTTTATGGGTTCATTTTACTAATTTCAATTACATAGTGAAATATATTGCAGTTGCTAAATGCCATTTAAGAAGATATCAAAATTCAAATTGATAACTTAATATTTGTAAACAAATTTATGGGTAATTGACAACATTCATTAAGAAAATAACAATATCATCATATATAACAATTCTCCATAAAAAAATCATTGAAAATTTTCAATATACATATATGACTACTAAATCAACACCTATCACAGATATCATTATTCCAAGGTAAATTCACAACTTTACATCCAAAAATAGTAATATCATCATACATAATGATTCTCCATAAAAAAACATTGACAATTTTCAACACATATATAAAGTAACAAGATAATACTAATAATATCCTCATCATCTTTAATCAAATCAACTAAGATTCAAATGTGTGATTATTAGATCAAAATCTTTCGTGAATATCATTATTCTAAGGTAAATTCACAACATCCATCCAAAGATAGTAATATCATCATACATAATAATTCTCCATCAAAATAATGTTGATAATTTTCAATATATACATAAAATAACAAGATAATAATGATAACATCATCATCATATTATATCAAATCAACTAAAAGTCAATGTATGGTTACCAAATCAAAATGTTTCATACATATCATTATTCTAAGGTAAATTCACAACATCCATAAAAAAAACCTGAATCTCATCATACACAATAATTATTCATAAAAAAATGTAAACACTTTTCAACATATTCATAAGGTAAAAATACAGTACCGGTAGTATCATCATCATTATTCAAATCAAATAAAATTCAAATGTATGATTACCATATTAAGACATCCCAACTAAATATAAAAAATAACGCATGGCTAGCTAGCACCACGAAAATCATAGTCAAGATCATCCCATGATCATCATCCTCACCATCTTGATAATCTCATCCACATCATCATCACCAATGACATTGCCATCCTCATCATCATCGTCTCTGATATCTGATGTAAGCTCAACATAGTCTATATCATCATCTTCGCGGTCATTACCTGTAGTGTTCAAGAAAAAAAATCAATATTACATGTTAGTACTAATTCCATAGCACAATGCATATTTTTGTTACAATGCTAACCATAAAATGAGAGGCAGGACATAATAACATTTAATAGTACTAAAAAATAAAATGAAAATATGGTTTGAGATATACTGGTGATCCAACTAAGATTACACTTGTAATTCACATTAAGTAGTAGAAGCATTTTTTAATGCATATGAAGTAGGTACCCATTTGTTCTTCATATTCTATTGTGAATGTTTCTTATGATGTCCATGCACGATTGGTAAATTAAGAGTTACTAGAAGCTTTACTTCAAATTACAATTGTAATTCACATACAATATGAATGTCATATGAAATATTGAGTTGTTTTTAATGCATGTACTTTTCTCTATGATATAATGGATCCTAATGTTCGTTCAAGAACAAATGCTCACAAATAATTACTTCATTTTATCCATTGTCACACTAAATCCATTATACTTAGTGATGACAATGATTTCATTCAAATTGTTTTGAACTCCCTAAATTATAATGTAAAAGAGAAATAAAATCTTGATTTCAATTTAGCTCTAAATCCAATTGATTTTGAACTTCCTAAACTATAATTTTTTAAGAAATAGTTTGGTATTATTATGAGTTTAGCACTAAATACAATGTATGTAGTGATGTAAGCAGGGGGCTTTCAACCATACTAGATTTAGGTGGAATGAAAGGTAAGGTAAGGTGGGCATTCTACAAAACTTTCTTTGGAAGGAAAAATATCCCTTGTCTGCTAGTGGTGGTTAGGATTTAAAAACATGGAAACAGAGTTTGAAAGGTGCCAACAAGAATTAAAAATGCTCAAGTTCATTACCTCTAGAGAGTGGGTTCATATTATATCTTAGATTATTGTGGTCTAGCTGAAAATTGGGTAAGATGGAATTTTTAGAATTGTAATATGAACAAGAATGTTAAAAAAAATGATTTCTAGAGCTATTGGGTTTGTTAGCTTTGCCAAAAGAGTGTGAAATAACACTTAGCTCTGTTTTATGAAATAACTCGAGTGAGTGGAATGAATGGTGGGAAACACTTACTAGGGAAAGGAAGATTTTTGGTCTGTCCTTATTTCTATTATTATTTTTGCTTTTTAGAATGGAGGGAAGTGTTTAAAAAAATTCTAAAAAATTATTTTTAATTAAAAAATAATTATTTGCTTATGTTTTAGTTTTTTTTTTAATATATATTTAGTTTAATTTTTTTTCTAAAAAATATATATTTAGTTTTTGGTAAAAAAAAAAATTATAACAAAAATTATATTTTGTTTTTATAAAAATAGATTTTAAACATTCCATTCATGCTGCTTTGTGATTTTATGACAACCTACCTCTTATGATAAAAGTAATTAATAATTTTAAATATAAATGTTTAATTATACATCCGCAATGCATACAAATTGAAAAATGATAAATTTGTTGCAATCCCTATAACTTAATAGTAAATAAAATGTATAATTTAATATAATTTAATTTAATGTAGCTCTTTATATATATATAAAGAGCTACATTATAAAGATGTGAAAAATATACTTTTAAAAATCTAATTATTTCAACAATGCAAACATAAATAACATAAATTATCAAGTTGTGCAAAAGATTAATTTTAAAGTTTTAACTGCCCATATTTTTGCATTGTACTATGGGAGAAAACATAAAAGTTGTCTGCAACCATTTTATAAAATGTATGAGAAACTAATCTTTATATCACAAATATAACAAGTCCAAATAAAAAAAGAAATTGTAGAGTACACAATCCGCAAGTTTTCCTCAATCTTGAATTGCATTTAGTGTGGTTCAATTGAATTGCATTTAGAGTACCCACTTTTGAACATCATGGTTGAAGCTTTAGTGTGGTTCAACTTTTTGGAACTCTCGTTGGATGTGACAGAACCTATAGGTTACTATGAGTGCATGGAGACTTCACATATGATACTTACATTCAGTTGAGCAGTATTCAAGTAATATTGACATTAGACATATGTACCATATCCTTGTTTCTTTCTTGGTCTTCCCATCAATTTTTCATATTGGCTCTATCCTAAGATAAATTAATTGCAACCAACATTTTTCAAATAGTTGAATCGATGGTCTATCTATATGCTACTAATCATGTTAGCCATCTAATCAATATAATGAATCAAAGTCAAAATATCGTATGCAAAGACATGATTTCTCTTCACTATAAAATGCGTTACAAAAACTCACAACAATAGCTAAAATCCACCATGGAGTCTGATCCAGGTGGCTCCAGACATAGGCAGAAGTCCCAGAGGACTCAGAAAGGGTCAAAATTCAAAGTGGTCAGATTGCTCCCAAACCAGCACCATATCGAATTTCTCGTCGCCCTAATTCCAACGGTGTGAACGACACTGAAATCCAAGCTCGTATGAGGGAGAACGAGCCAGTCAAAGTTGGGTTGTGGGCCAGGTTTAATGGTCCTACAAATTGACCGAGTCCCGGTGGTGAAGCCTAGCTCCCGGAAAGTGGGCGAATTTGTTGGATACTTAATTTTTCTAATATCGACAAATTAAGAAATGACGATTATTATAATAAAAATAAAAATATTTAAAGTGGTGGCGGGCCATGACCCCCGCCACCCCCATCGTTCCAAACCATAAAAAAAACAAATTTTATAACTAAATTTGGGTCGACGGGCCATGACCCCCGTCGACCCTCCAACTACCCACCAAAAATGCATAACATTGTATTAAGTGGGGTGGGTGGGCCACCTCCGGTGGACCTGGCCCACACCCCAACTGCATTACCATATATGTATCAACCAACGAAGAGGCCGGTGGGAGTTGAATTCATGGCCGACGGCTCTACCGACCCCGCCCACGCGGCGGCCCCATGTGGCACTGTGTCAAAGCCAAACTTCACAACAATTGCATTCAATACAACAAAACAAACCATACAACGCCATTTAAATCAAACCATAACAGTTCTAATAAAAAAATGAACCGCGCGCCAAAAATTGCTGTGTATTTTTGGAGGGGTTGGGATTTGATCCCCTCGACCTCCCGCCTTTGGTTCTCCACCTTAACCATTAAGCCACAACAACCTCTTGGGTAGCTCCGCCCTAAAAAAAAATTAAAACCTTATGTTTTGATTTGGCATGGAGGTGGAGAGGACGAAACGGAGATGAATGGGAGCGGACCAACGGTGGAACCGCGAGAAGACACAGTTCCAGAGTGATGGCGTGTTTTTCGAGACATATGTATTTTTTTAATTAATTTTGCGGGTGGAACCATGAGCTTGGAAAAAGAGGAGGCAGAACCATGATTAAGCCCAATTTTCAGGAGGGCGAAATTTTGCCAGTGTCCAAATTGGACAAACTTTATGTCGATCCTTCACTTCTCAGCGACACAAACCTGATGGCACAGACAAAATTTTGATCTGAGCATAAGATCTTCAAATGACCTGGAGGAGGGAATCTTTGAGGAATCTAGGGGAATCTAAAAGATTCCTGTAGCCCCAGATTTGCAGTTGTCAGAATTCAGAAATTTGACAATTGATTTTACACTATTCGATGCCACGAATATGATGGTGCAATCAGATTTTCCATTTGATCATTCTATTTTTCGGCTACTTTTCAAAGTCGAGTGCAGCTGTCAGCATTCAATGTGCAAGCAATCATTTCCATGATATTCGATGCCGCGAGAATGATGGTGTAGCCAGATCCAGTAGTTTATCATCATCTTCTTCAGATAACTTTTTGATGTGAGGTATATGCAGTGTGATCATGTACTTCTTTATCTCTTTTCATGAGGTGTATTGTGTTGTATAGATCCCTATTTGATGTTTGAAGTGGGATATTGTTTTGTTCTTGATGTGAGATGTAATTCTTGTCATGTTGTTATTGATATCCCTTCGTCGTCATGTTGACGGGATACTCATGTTGTCACCATGTATGTTTGAGTTGAGATCCCTCTGATGCCATGTTGGCAGGATGCCCATTATTAACATACGTGAAATTATGTCATGCTGATAGGAGTCCTTTTTTTAATGAGAGTTCTGTCACCGGAACATCTCTTGGAGCCACTCCTGTGTGAGGGCATATTCCTTGTATGATAGAGAAAACACATGCATGTACATCATCACTCTTTCCAGCACTTAATGCAGTGGTCTACACCATCTTAACACTGGGGCCCCGAGACATAGTCCTTCCTGGACGAACTCCGTTATCAACATCTTGTGTCTTATGTTGCTGATTCTTGTCATGTTCCTCTTCTTTACAACATGCATATATGAACTTCCTTTATGCTATTTTAAATGCAATTCTAATCACATCATGAAAGCAAAAGATCTTGGTGAAATCCGGGAGTTGAGTCAACTCAGATCAATTTTGGTATCAAAGCGGTCTTTGCGTGGATGTGAATTGCAAGCGTGAACAATGGAATGTGCAACGTTGGAGGGTGACAAAGAGATGTACGAGACCATGCTTAGAATTTCCCAAAAGGTGTAAATAATGTTTGAAGCTCTACAAAAAGAGACAGAGGAAAAGCAGCGAGTGCAGCTTTAGTTGCGAGCCACAGAACGAGCCCTGGAAGAATTGAAGCACAACAACCAGAATCTTCAAACAAAGAAAGTTGAATTGAAGATGCTTCTACAAGAAGAGAAAGAGGAGAAACATAGTTTGCTACGACAACTGCAAGCTAAGGACAAGACCTTGGAAAATTTGCAGCGTGACCCATTTGAGGTAAAAAGTAATTCTCTGAAGTCATGTATGTGTCCTGATGATGATTTCACTGTTTTTGAAAATCATACCACAGGAATTGGCTACAAACTGTTGAGGAAAATGGGGTATGAAGGAAAAGGCTTGGGCGTTAATGGCCAAGGCATTGTCAACCCCATCAGAGTAGAGGAATTACCCCATCAGGTAGGACTTGGGTATGTCAGAAAGGAAGTTGGGGAATGTGCCGATATAGCCAGCGAACCACCAACAACAAATGATGAGAAGCCCTCATCAGTTCTTTCTAACTCGACAGTGGAGGTAAAAGATGTTGATTTCCCTTCAGTTTCATCTTCACATAGTATGATTTCTGTTGGAAATGTGGAGATACCAATTACAGGGGAAAACATGAGGCTCCTTACCAGGATGAGGGACAAGGAGGAAGAATAACTTGGTGTTAATAACCAAGGCATAACTCAGCCATTGGAGGTTGTGCTGAGACCTCAATTTGCAGGCTTGGGATACACTAAAGGAGAATGATCGAAGGTGTCAGATTCTTCCGAGACATCGTCAAAATATTTGAGGAAAGAGAATGATGGGAACTCATCCCCATCATCCTATGGCAGTGCCCATTGCAGGGAAAGAGCTGAGGCAAGCTCTCATCGCCATAATGACACCAGAGACAACAAGGAAAGGTATAACCAGTCTCGATATTCGAATGTTCATTTCGATTACAATCATTTTGTTAATAATGGACATAAATCATGGCATCAAAAAACATGTACCTTTGGTGGATTACATAACCATACATTTGCTAAGTGTTGGAAAAGAATAGTAGCATACAAAAGGATGACGTGTGAAAGACCCTCTCAACAGCAAGCAAAAAAGAAGGTAAAGTAGATCTGGAGGAAGAAGACCTATTGCAGTCATTGCAACAGAAGTGATCATCAAAGAGCCACTTGTTGGAGGCTCCATCCAAAGCAGTGCCTTAAAGACAAAACGTCGGTGCATGAACTAGATGAAATAGTTTTTCGACCAACGAATGCGCCACAAGGAGGCAACCCATTCACATCGATAAGTGAAAAATAGTTTCTAGATATGTTAGCTTGTCATGGTCATGCTTTTGTAAATCATTTGTTGCATTTTAAAATGTAAAAGTGATGATGTGTTTTCCATCACCTGTCAAGCAACAATGATGTGTGGTCTTATTTTGTGTTGCATTTAACACTCTAAAAGTGATGTCATGTTTCCATCACTTGTCAAAACAAAAATAATGTTTGGCCTTATCTTTATAAATCATGTGTTGCAATGATGATGTGTTTTCCATCACTTATTGAAGCAACAATGATATGTTGGTCTTGTTTTCATAGCTCGGGTATTGTTTCCATTTTGATGTAAACTTGACCACGGAGTATGTGTTATAAACTCATGGTAAGTATGGGATGCTTGGGTCATTAGTTGGTCTGGTAATTCAAGCATGTAATTTGCAAAATTGTACTATAGGTTTGCAGAGGTGGCAGGTGTTGGCTCATCGCTTATGGCTTCGAAGGACAAAGGTGAAGGAGAAGGAAGGGTGACATATCAAATACTTGTAAGTGCAGATAGGGTACAAAGAAGTGGCAGATTATATTCATGCTTTTGGAGGAGCAAAAGACCCTCAGTGGGGAGGATTGATCCAAGTGGCTCTAGACATAGGCAAAAGTCCTGGAGGACTCAGAAAGGGTCAAAATTCAAAGTGGTCAGATTGCTCCCAAATTAGCACCAGATCGAAGTGCTTGTCGCCTTGATTCCAATGGTACAAACGACACTCAAATCCGAGCTCGTATGAGGGAAAACGATCCAGTCAAAGTTTTGGTCAAAGTTTGGATGTGGGCTAAGTTTAATGGTCCTACAAATTGACCGAGTCCCGGTGGTGGAACCTAGCTCCTGAAAAGTAGGCGAATTTGTTGGATACTTAATTTGTCTAATATCCCTTATATTAGACAAATTAAGAAATGACGATTATTATTATTATTATTATTATATATAAAGTGGTGGCGGGCCATGACCCTCGCCACCCCCATCGTTCCAAACCATAAAAAAAAAAAATTATAATTAAATTTGGGTCGACGGGCCATGACCCCCGCCAACCCTCCAACCACCCACCAAAAATGCATAACATTGTATTAAGTGGGGTGGGCGGGCCACCGGCCACCTCCGGTGGACCCGACCCACACCCCAACTGCATTACCATATACGTATTAACCAACGAAGAGGTCGATGGGAGTTGAACCCACAGCCAGCGGCTCCGCCAGTGCCGCGCACGTGGCGGCCTCATGTGGCACCGTGCCAAAACCAAACCTCACAACAATCGCATTCAATACAACAAAACAAACCATACAACACCATTTTAATCAAACCATAACGGTTCCAATAAAAAAATGAACCGTGTGCCAAAAACTATTGTGTATTTATGGAGGGATCGGGATTTGATCCCCCAACCTCCCGCCTTTGGTTATCTGCCTTAACCATTAAGCCACAACGGCCTCTTGGGTAGCTCCGCTCTCAAAACATATTAAAACCTTATGTTTTCATTTGGCATGGAGGTGGAGAGGACGAAACGGAGGTGGAGAGGATGGAAAGGAGATGAACGTGAGCGGACCAATGGCGGAACCATGAGCAGACGCAGTCCCAGAGTGATGGCGCATTTTTTGAGACATTTTTTTTAATTAATTTTGCAGGTGGAACCATGAGACTAGAAGAAGAGGAGGTGGAACCATGATTGAGCCTAATTTTCAGGAGGGCAAAATTTTGCCAGTGTCCATATTGGACAAAATTTATGTCGATCCTACACCTCTCAGCGACACGAGCCTGATGGCGCAATTTTTTTTTTATATGAGCAACAGATCTTCAGATGACCCGGAGAGGGGAATCTTTGAGGAATCTAGGGGGATTCTAAAAGATTCCTGTAGCCCTAAATTTGCACTTTGTCAAAATTCAGAAATTTGACAGTCGATTTTACACTATTCGACACCACGAATCTAATGGTGCAATCAAATTTTCCATTTTATCATTCTATTTTTCGGTCACTTCTCAAAGTGGAGTGCAAGTGTTAGCATTCAATGTGCGAGCAGTCATTTCCATGATATTCAATGCCGCAAGATTGATGGTGCAGCTAGATCCAACAGTTTATCATCATCTTCTTCAAATAAATTCTTGATGTGAGGTATATGAAGTGTGATCATGTACTTCTTATCTCTTTGCTTGAGATGCATTGTGTTGTATAGATCACTGCTTGATGTTTGATGTGGGATCTTGTTTTGTTCTTGATGTGAGATGTACTTCTTGTCATGTTGTTATTGAGATCCCTTTGTCATCATGTTGACGGGATACTCATGTTGTCGCCATGTATGTTTGAGTTGAGATCCCTCTGATGCAATGTTGGCAGGATGCTCATTATTAACATACGTGAAATTATGTCATGCTGATAGGAGTCCTTTTAATGAGAGTTCCTGCAGCGAAACATCTCTTGGAGCCACTCCCGCTTGAGGGCATATTCCTTGTATGATAGAGAAAACACATGCATGTACATCATCACTCTTTCTAGCACTTAATGCAGCGGCCTACACCATCTTGACACTGAGGCCTAGAGACATAGTCCCTCCTAGACAAACTCCATTATCAAAGTCTTGTGTCTTATGTTGCTGATTCTTGTCATGTTCCTCTTCTTTACAGCACGCATATATGTTCCTTTATTCTATTTTAAATTCAATTCTAATCACATCACGAAAGCAAAAGATCTTGGTTAAAATCCAGGAGTTGAGTCAACTCGGATCAGAGTCACTAACGAAGAGTATTTATGCATTCGTTTTTAATGGCTAAAATGGATTTGAATCAGGCATGGCCATGGTAAATTGTAGATTGGACACCAAACGTTTGACCGAAATGCCTACAAGGAATATAATCTCATGGAGTGCAATGATTGTTGGATACGGAATGCATGGCAACATGCCAATGAAACTACCAACAATGGAATCCAAATAATTCCATTAATGCATCAGGAATGGGAAAACCATAATGAAAAGCAACAATAATCACTCAAAATTCCAATAAACCACCTTAAGAAAAAACCAAAAGCTTACCTTCAGAATCAGGAAATGGAAATTCGTGCAAGCAGGAAAGTTGAAGGCTGTTATGCCAACGTTGCAAATAAGAACAAGGAAATTATTGTTATTTCCCATTGGCAAGTACATGAAGGCTTGTAATTAACACTTTGATGTTATGCCAACGTTGCAAATAAGAACAAGGAAATATTGTTACTTCTCATTGACAAGTACATCAAGGCTTGTAATTATCAGTTTGATAACTATATTACCAGTCTATATAACGTAAAGGAGGCAAAGTCGCAAATGATTTCTGTGAAATCTAAACCAGGCGAAGTTGTATATGTCTGTTGTGAAATCCAAACCAAAATAGCTTTGAAGTCCTAAGAAATTGTATAATTTGGAAACATAGGAGCTCATGGGTAGCAAAGGAAACGTTGTTGATTTTTATGTTTTTGAAAAAGGCCCAAAGATAATGGAAACTTGCAGTCGTTATAAAATCTAGATTTTATAATAATTATATTTATAGATAATTATTTATTAAAAATCTACACAATTATATTTACACATAAAATTATTGAATGCTTAAACAAATTTATAAATCTAATAATAATAAAACCAAATCCATTCAATAATAAAAATCACTAAGGAAAAATCAATGTAATATGGAGCATTGTTGCTTTTGCTTTTTAAATGGGCTAGTTTCCATGGTTAGTAAAAGCCCAAAAAGTAATGTCCAACTTTTTTGTTTTTTAGAAAAGAAAATATTTATTATGGAAAAATCCATAAATAAGGAAAAGAAAAAATCGATAACTAATTTATGTTGGTGATTAGAGGTGCTTTTTATTTTATTTATTTTTTAATAATTTTTAATTCTAAAAATTTGATTTTAAACCACATAAAATTAGTCATCCACCAATCAAAAATTAGAAATTCAAATTTTAAAAATTCAAAAAATAATTTTCAATTTCTAAAAAAATGAGTTTAATATTTAATTTTCCCAAAACTTTAATAAACTTTAGAAATAGTTTCTAAAAATTTACAAATTAATTAAAAGTCAAAGTATTTTGACTCAAACTGATTACAATATACTCTGCCTTCGGCAGGTATAAAAATAACTTAATGCCATGTGTTGTGTCACTGAGATGGGTATTATACATCTCTTCCTTGCTAAGTTATAGAATGTGCTTGGGTTTTCTTAATGCAATAAAATTCATTTTGCTCTTCATTATATCTTGAAATGTTCAACTTGCACCTAATAAAACAATAAAGTTAAAATAGGTTTTCCTTTTTCCTTTGTAGATCTTTGTCCCCATTAATCTTGGTCTTAATAGATTAATTGTCTTATGGTGGCCTTGAGTGGTCACTCCCATTAGTTGCATGCTTTTTAGTTGCCTTTTAGTGACATTTCTTAGGCTTGATAACATGTTATTTAATTTATGAAAAATTGTTATTGTCCATATTATTGTTAAATATTAATATTAAATATGTTGGTTTTGAGCATGGTTTAGAAAAATGTTCCAAAAGGGTTTATAGATTGAATTGTATAAGGTAATGATTCATGGCTTGATGAAATTGTTATGGATATTTTTTTAATGATTCATTGCTTGATGAAATTGTTATGGATATTTTTTTTAGTATATTAACTTGTATGTGATAAAGTTAAAAGTCACCTCTTTTTGAGATTTTCATTGGTCAATTTCCCTTAAGGCCATCAAGTTCACCATTTGGTCTTGGGTTAAGGAAATATAGGAGTCACGAAGTGGCATTGTCCAAGCACTTAAATCTTGAAACATGTTTTTTTTATTCACATTATACTTCCTTTGTGTGTAAATTCTCCATGAAAATAGTCTCATGGAACATGAGGGGCCTCAATAGTAAAGGAAAACAAAGACTCCTAAAAGAAAAATGGTATGCAAAGCACCCATCAATAATGTTGATACAAGAAACAAAAATATTAAGTGAGGTTCTACCTCATATAATTAACAAATGGAGGAGGAATTTCCAAGTAGTAGTGATTGATGCTTAGAGATACTTGGGTGGAATGGTTATTAATTGGAATGATCATGACAACAAGGTTACCAATATGTTTACTTCTTTTCGCATTATGACAATACAATTTTAGTTAATTGACATCGAGGACTACTACCATGTATCCAATGTCTATGACTCCAATATCACAAATGGAAAACCTCTATTTCTCAATTCTATTTCCAGAACAAGTAATTTATACTCCCCATCTCCATGGATTATTGGGAGTGACTTCAATATTATCAAGTCTCTCGAGGAAAAGAAAGGACGAATCACAATGTTTACCAAGATATTTTGTAAGCTATACCATCAAATCCCTAAAGTAGTCTCCATTAAAGTGCTCAAGCAATGAGTCTCCAACCCACACATGTGGATCAATGAGATGTAATACATGTGTGTGTGGTGACTAACTTAATACATTGTTCTAATAACTCCACAAACTTAAGTATTTCACTCCATCACATAAATTGACTGTAGTGTGACATAAGTAAACCAAGAGTAGACATGAAACCCTTAGGCAACAAGCATTCCCTAGATCCTCAATTAGGTGCTTAAATGATGAAGTGAAAATGCAAGGGGAAAAGAGGACTTCATGATTTAACCATCACAAACATGTGATCAAGTGTGACTAGGAGTGTATATATTCATATGTTTTCCAAAGAGGGAGTGAATACATGAGTTACCATTCATTGAGCCTTTTTTTTCTTTCTTTTGCTTTTTCTTATATATAGGACTTATGGAATGAAGTTTTCATAAGTTTGGCACAACATATAGATATAACATTTACATGAATTTTCACTTCAAACTTAGAGTTTAGACTTAGATACGTCATTCTAGTATATCTTTAATGATTTTGGCTTTCACTTTCTAATTTTCTTTAATCACAATGACAAAAGGGGAAATATTTTGCCACAAATCTATGAATGCTTAATCATAAAGGTGTCATGTGATGAAAATGAATTAATGATGTTATTCTCTATGAAAAGGATGGGTATTCTTGAGAAAAGCTTATGTTTGTGGATGTCTCCTTCCTAGTTGAGAGGGAGTGAGGGTGGACACCATATTCTCCATGTGTCATGTACTATGGCCAGGACTAACAGTTGTAAGCCTAGTAAAGACACCAGTAGGGAGAATGGTGGATTGGATAAACATCTGGGACTGATATTCTTTTAGAATTTGTACTTTGATTAGGATTAACTGCCATAAGTCAAGTAAATTAATCCAAGATAATAATAATAATGAGGATTGACATTTCCTGGTGTCAAGTATTATGAAAGTGGATTAGGAAATGGTCATGTGAGGATATACCTGGTGAACATCTTGGTGGGGTAAGTGCCTATAGAGGTAGTGGTGTCCATATTTATGCCTCCCAACATTGTGCTCTAATCTAATGGAGAGATAGAACTTGTTAGTCAAGGCCTTGTTATTTTGACAATGTTGGCTACGATGATGTAAATAATCGTTGATGCTTATCAATCCATATCCTTTCTTATATGAATATTTCAACTTGAGAGTACTTTGTTGTGTCATTATGAATACCTCCCTAGTTTAGAAGTGTTGAAAATGTAACTAGTGTCGTACTTCATAATGTAATAAAATGTATTTTTTATCATTGATATTTATTATTATTATTTCATTTTGGTCAAAACATGTTCTTCATGCTTATAGAGTCAAAAATAAATTATTTTGAGTCAAGAGAAATGTATTTGAGTCAAGTCCCATTTGGACTTTTGAAAGAAAAAGAAAAAGAATTTTTATTTTGAGTCAAAGAATCAACACAAGACCAAGTCAACCTGAGAGGTAGCTATTCGACCCTCTTGGATAGGTATATATATTAGTCAACTCAATCACTTGGAAGAACAATCACTTATCATCACAAAACATCATTTCTTGTGCCAAACAAGAATAAAAGACAACTGAAATTAAAGGAGAGATAAACTATGATTTTTTCAGCTTGTTTTTGTGCACACGTGCGAAGGTTTTGTGGCTTCTCTATGAAAATTATAGGTCTAAACTTCATCCTTCACTGCAAGTCCAAAAATTATGTGATTTGACCATATTTTAGAGTGTTTGATCAACACTGACTTTCGTTGACTTTGACTTGATTGGAGGAGACTTGGAGGAGGGTTGACTTGGATATTTGTGGCAATATTGGTCTTGGTCTTGGTCTCGGGTCTTGTATATCTCATTTTGATCTAATTTTATAAGAGACAGATTTTTGGGTTCCCCCTTATGGGGTTTTTCCCTCGACTGGAACCTAATTCTTGGTGTTCTTTGTTTCCTTGTGATATTTATGTTTTGCATTTTTATGTAATTACTTGATGAAGAAGACAATATAAGTAATAAGAAGCCAAAAATCAGCCACAAGTAACTATCAAGTTAAGATAAATCAATCATTTTCTTCTAACACTTGGTTTCTCAACATGAAGTAGGGTAATAGGTCTTATGACATCCAACCTGTGATCTATAATGGGAAATCCTCAATAGTCTCTTTGAAGAAAGATTTCCCATTGAGGGGGTCAAGAAGAGGTATGAGGCATCACCAATTTTATAGTTGAAGAAGTTTGAATCTTGGTTTGTCAATTTTGGCCCTATGTAGGAAAGAAAACATGGAAGGAGGTGATCCCCTTGGAAGATTTCAAAAGGGGAAGGCCACATAAGGCCTTATATAAAGATCTAAATCCAAGGACCTCCCTCATAAATAGAGTTAGACATGTATTGAAAGAGAGTAAAAAATGATCCATCCAAATCTTGATAAAGACAATAAAACATCCCTTGAATCTCATAATAAATGGGGCATCTACAGATGAGGTGACCCTCTAACTCTATCTCATGTATATGGCAAAGCTAATAGATATTATTGAGAAGAGGAAAATATCCCCAGAGAGACAAAAAAATTAAAAAGTATAATAGTAATATGTATGTAGAAGATGATATTGAAACTAGTAAGTTCATGAATCCATGATTGTAAGGTCATTTGCGTCATCATAATCATTGTCATCATCTTCATTATCATCATCATCATCACCATCATCGTCATCATTATTTTCATCATTGCATTATCATCATAATCACCATTCATGTCATCATCATCATCATGATTATGGACATTGTCATCAATTGTTCATAATTATAGGTGTCGTAAGAAATATCATTAAGCCAAAAAATGTTATGAGTGCTATAAAAGGGTTGTTAGGACACATGATATATGCAAGAGAAATAACAACTCTATTTTTGAGATATGATCGATGATCATCATCATCACTACCATTATCATCGTCATTGTCATTTTCATCATCCCCATCATCCTCATTAATGTAATTTCTATCATCATTATTGTCATGTAATCATGGATATCATCATCATTGGCATCGTCATCATCATTCATGCCATTATTGTTGTTGATGATGACCTAGATGACAATAATGATAATGATGACTTAGAAAATGATGCCAAAGATAATGATTCTAATTATGACCATGACAACATTTAAAATTTGGGAAGATTGGCCAAGGTCATTATCATCGTCATCATCATCATCACCATTGTCATTGTAACCACCATCGTCTTTATCATCATTGTCATTATCATCATAATCACAATTCATGTCATTGTCATCATCTTCATTATCATCATCGTCATAATTATTGACATTTTCATTAGTGTTCATAATTGTCAATGTCATGAAAAATATCATCAATGCAGAAAATATGATGAGTGTTGGAAAAGGGATGCAAAAGTGAACAAAAAAATGGGGGCAACAATAGACGTAAAATTGCATGAAAAGTGGATGCAACATAAGTAGATGCAAAACAAGACAGACAAAAGTGGAAGCAACATGGGTGCAATAGTCGACATAAAACTTAACATGAATTGTGCTGAAACAAATGTGGATGCATCAATGGATGCAGGAAAAGGCACAAACTTGGATGAAAAAAGGATGCAAACTTGAATGCAAAAATGGATGTAAACATGGGTGCAACAATGGACACAAAATTAGATTCAAAAGTGGATGCATCAGAAGCAGATATAAAAGTAGATGCAAAATGAGATGCAAAAAACATAAACAATATTCGATGCAAACTTGGACCAAAAGAGGATGCAAATGTAGCTGCAAAAGTGGAAGCAAATGTGGGTTGCAACAGATGGCACAATATATGGCACAAATTGTGGCACAACAAAAGTGGATGTAACAACAAACACAAAAAAAGATGCAAACTTAGATGCATGACAAGATGCAATAAGGGATGTAAAAGTGGATGCAAACATGGATGCAACATAAGAAACAAAATTGGATGCAATGGAAGTAGATGCAAAAGAAGATACAAAATGACACGCAAAACCAAACGCATAAACCCAACACAAAAGTGGATACAAAAAGAGATGCAATATTTGATGCAAATATTAGATGCAAAAGAGGATGCGAACATGGACGAAAAATTGGAAGCAAACATGGATACACTAGTAATTGCAAAACATGGTGCAAATTGTGACACAACAAAAGTGGATGTAATGATAGATGCAAAAAAAATAAAATGAAGATGCAAACGAATATGCAAAAATGGATGCAAAAGTGGACGTAAACATGGGTGCAAAATAGGATGCAAAAGTTGATGCAACAAAATTCGATCCAAAATGAGACACAAAACCTTATGCAAATCCTAACGCAAAAGTGGATAAAAAAAGATATGTAAAAGTTGATGAAAACTTAGATGTATATGAAGATGCAATCGTGGATGCAAAATTAGAAGCAAAAATGGGTGCAAAGGGAGGTGCCAAACTAGGTGCAAATTATGGCACAAGAAAATTGGATGCAATAGTGGACACAATAATAGATGCAAAAGAGGATGTAAATATGGATGAAAAACAAGATGCAAAAGTGGATGCAACAAAAGTAGATGCAAAACTAGACAAACCTTGATGCAAAACTTGGCGCAAAGGGGATGCAAAAAATGATGCTAAAATGGATGCAAAAAATGATTTAAAAAAGGATGCAAAAGAGGATGCAAGAGATGATGCAAAAGTTGATGCAAGTGTAGGTGCAAAAAGTGGATGCAACAGAGGATGAAAAAGTAGGTGAAACAAAATTAGGTGCAAAACTTGATGCAAAACATGGTGCAAAGGATGGCACAAAACTTGGCATAAAACCCGACGTAAAACCTGGTGTAAAACCTATTGCAAAGCCTATTACAATACTTGGTGCTAAAATTGGTGTAAGACTTGGTGCAAAACTCGGTGCAAATTTTGCATCAATTTTTTCACCATATTTGATAAATGGACACAAATAGCACCAAAAATAGGCTCTCGATGCAAAAAAGGAAGCAAAAAGGGACGCTAATCACAGATTTTTGTTGCATTGTTAGGATAGGGTTAAAGATCACATCATTCCCCATATCGTAGAGTTGGATACAACCAAGAAGATTTGGGATGTCATCCTAAAACTATTCCAGAATTCTATTTTTAATAAGAAGTTTATCCTAATAGAGAAGCTAAGAAACACCAGGATGAACAAGGGCAAAGGCGTAGTTAGTTACCTCACTAGGAACAAACTTGTCAAGGACAAGTTGGCAGTTGTTGGAGAAAATATAGAAGATGATGAGCTCATGAGTAATGCCTTAAACGAGTTCTCAAATCACTGGGACGTGTTTTTCCAAGTGATTAATGGACGCCATCACCTACCTTATTGGGATCATTTGTGGAGAAATTTCACTGGGGAGGAGCTTAGGTTGAGTCTTGTCAGTGGCAACACCAATTGCTAGAAGAGTGAGGTTGAATAGGAAAAAACAGCCCTTGCAGGGAAGAACAAAGAAAATAAGGGATCCAACAAAGGGTCCAACTCCAAGGGGATTAAGAAGAAGAAACTTTCAAAGGTCAAGTGCTATGAATGTCAAGAGTTGGGTCTCTATGTTAGAAATTTCTTGTACAGGAATAAAGGTGACAAGAAGGGAAAGAAACAAATAATAGCTTCAACGAATGTAGATGAACTTTCCAACCGAATGAAATAGGAGTTCTCACTCGTAGCTTTCCTGACTAGCTCAACCTCACAATGTGTTTGGTATATAGATAGTAGGGCATCATTTCAAATGACAGGAGTTAGAGAGTACTTCTCTAGTTACAAGGAGGAGGGCATCAGATTCTAAATTGAGATGGGAACAAGTCCAAGTGCAATCCAGTTGGGATGGGGACTCTTCTATTTCAGAGGGAATGTGGAAAGCCAATTCATATTCAATGATTTGTTGCATGTGCCGGGAATGTGGAAAGCCAATTCATATTCAATGATGTGTTGCATGTGCCGGGAATGTGGAAAGCCAATTCATATTCAATGATGTGTTGCATGTGCTGGGAATGGGGATGAATTTTATTTTTGTATCTATTCTTCAAGATAAGGGGTACAATGTACTCTTTAGAGGACAACAGGTGTTGATAAAATGCCAGGAGTGGAAGTCACCCATAGTTATTGGAGTTAGGAGCAGAAAACTCTATAGGTTTCAGTTGGATACTCTAATGGAACTAGTGAGAAACAATGATTCAAACCATATTCATCATGAGGAACTTAAGTTTCTCTAGGAGGCAGGGATAGGTGTTCTAGAGGTGAGCACAGAACATGATGATGTGTTTTGGGGAAGTTTGCTAAGGCAACTTTTCTAAGGAGTGACACTAGATCCAAAAGTGTGCTTGATCTAATACATTTTGATATATGTGGTTTGATGTCGACGCAGTCTCTCAGAGGGTGCTAGTATTGTGTAACCTTTATTGGTGACTACTATAGGAAGACCTAAATATACCTCTTGAAGACCAAGGATGAGGTCTTCAGTCACTTCCAAGAGTTTAAAGCTCTTACAGAGAATTCAACGGGTAGGAAGGTGAAGGTTCTTCAGTCAGATAATCGAGGTGATTACACAGGGAAAGAATTTCTGGAGTTTTGTACCAGGGAGAGGATCAAGAGAGAGTGGATAGTTTCTTACAACCCGTAGTAGAATGGGGTTGTTGAGAGAAAGAATCATTCAATATCATAGGAGGTGAGGGCCATGTTTCTGAAGGAAACTCATACAGCCATATCACAAAGCCATAAAACCATATGTACAACAAATTAACTCACAAACAATAAATTGGCGGAAAAGGCAGAGAGCCATCATGCGGTCTCTCATGTTCATGTAATTCTCTCTTATTCAAATAATTTAATAATACATTTAAATACATGAGCAAGTGGTCTTAAGATAGTGCATCTATCCTAGACACACTTGGTTGAGACAATTTCTCAACTTACACACTAATTTAGGAGAGCTAGTTGGAGAGAATCTCTCATCCAAAACTAGATTTCTTAGTTTCAGGAATTCTCATGATTTTATTTATTTAATTTAATTTTTGAATTTTTGAATTTATTATTAAGAGAGTGAGGCTAGCATTCCCCCCCTCAATGATAAATCTAAAATGAACAAGGAACCATCTTCCAAGTTCTCAAGTCGATCCTCAAAAATCATTTGCCTGAAAAAACGCCAAAGCTGGATGCTGGAAAAAACTCAAATCTGAAGAGAACATGAATCAGCTGCATGTCTAATTCATCTCTGAATGTCGCTTGACAACTCCATCATGTGCTAAGCCACAAAAGGATCCAACTGTCCTTTGCTTGAAAACAACATTTGGTGTCCACTGACACAATTTGATGAACGCCCACTGGCATATTCGCCGATGATGATCGCCCAATGGCTGCTTCACTGATGTTGTCAAGAATTTCACTCTGACAACCACTTGTCAATTTCATTGACATTTTCCCCTCTTTGTCAGCTGAAAGGAGAGGCAATCTTCTCCAAAATATATCTGAACTCCCCCCCTTCAGGTGTAGGAGTATTTCATTGGTGTACTCCCCCGTTCAACTGCACAAGAGTACCATCTTCATTTGACTGTTGACTGCAATATGTGTGAGTGAATTTGATTGCAAAACTTGTACAATCTTCTGGATGTGGATGACCATTCCCATGGATCAATCCATGAATAATCGATCTTTAATCTGGCAAGTTGGTCTTGTTTGAAGCATTTCTCTGATGAATGATTCTGCTTGCCACAATGGTGACAAGGATGGAGATCAAAACACTGATCTTCCAGATGATCGGTTCTTTGACAATGAGAACATGTCGGTTTGTCTGCAACTTGAGTTTGTGTGCATTTTTGTTTGTCTGCAACTTCAGTTTGTGTGCATTGACGTTGGTTTACAAGTTGCTCAAAACTTGCGGAGGTGATTTGTTTAAGTAATCCGGCACTGACGAACTGAATGGGCTTTGAATAATCAAGGATATGTAAGTTGTCGTCATCTTTGACATATCCTAAGCTGCATCGATTTTGATTACTTTGAATTTCTTCCCATGGCTTGATGATGGGTTTGGAAGAAAGTTGAACTGGAACAACTTCAACACTTGAAGCTGGTGGGATGAAGGAAGTCGAATGATTAGTTGTCTCTGGATTGGTCAAAGACTTGGAAGCAACACGCTTCTGTTGCAACTCATTTCTCTGCAGTTGCAACTCCAGTTGAAGGAACTCAATTGTTTCATGTGCATGTTGAATATGCACTTGAATGTCAACAAGAGTTGTTTTGTTGATTTATACCATGTCTTCAACAGTTGAGAGGATCAAATGGTTAAGAATCTTTAATAACTAAATGCTTTTCACCATGTGAACTTGTTGGAACTCACGCTCGCTTGCTTTTAATACTTGTTGGATTTGTAGAACTCACTCGCTTGATGTTTGATTGATTGTTGCACGCTCGGTTGAACTTGTTTTAACAATTGATTGTTTAAACTCACACTTGCTTGCTTTCATGCTCGCTTGATGCTTGTAAGATTTGCACTTGCTTGAACTCACACTCTTGATTGATCAAAAGAAGGTTGTCGAATACTATAAAAAATGCACCCAAGAGAAATGCTTACAATGATTTGAATGACTCAGTTAAACAATGGATTCACTTGGTTTAATTGATTCCCTATCAATTCAAAGCGTGGGTGTCGGTTTCAACCGAGAATGCACCCTTACAATTCAACTCAATTTGTCTTTGATTACAAGCCAACTTACAAATTATGATTTGCAAGTTACAATTTGGTATTTTATTAAAAAAATGGTGCAAGTGCAATTGCCAAAATATTGTTGTTGAATGGCTACAAAAATTGTTGATGGAGATGACAACTTGATTGGATGTTGATGTAGAAATGTCGTCTTGGCTTGAAATGCTTGATTTTTGTAGCATCCTTAACTTGATGGCATGAATTAGATGTTGTGAAATGTTGTTGCAAAATATTACTTTTATCAAGTCGATGATGTGACGCTTTGTTCTTATGAACTTAATTGATTATGGGAGCTTTGATTTCAGGAGCTTGATCAATGACATGTATATGTAAACTTTCTTATGTGCATGTAGTTGTTTTGTTTAAGCATAATAAAGAGAGTGTTTTACAAATTCGACTCAAATCATGCAAGCACATTCACGACACAGTGTGTACCTCTGATCCCTTATTTAATTTCGGGCGGATCTAGGACATGATCACCACAAAAAAATATGTTTATATTAATTACTGGAGTACATCATTCTTCAACTTCTCAAGCAATGAGAATGTCACACTTGCAAACTTTGTCTTCAAAAAACTGCTTGCACTGGCTCAATCGCTCTCAAAGTAAAATATTACTTTGGATTACAATAATGGCTTTGCTCCAAATTTACAAAATATGCACCTTATGACTCCACAAAATCACTTATGACTCACTTACACAAAAAATTACAAATTCTCCTTATCTCTCCAAAAATTATCACTTATTTAAAAAAAAAACCTTATTTCTCCACTACAAAACACCCCTCTATTTTTAAATGCCACTTAAAAAAAAACATACATAATGACCCCCGGACACTTACATTCTCACTGCTTCAGCTCTAGTGAGAATGAATTTGACTTCCAGTTTAAAAACGGTATTCCTGTACATTGCCAAGCATTTAGTTTCCAGGAGATTCGAACACGCGACCTTAATTGCTCCAAGAAATTAATTATGCCAAAAATTTAGAATACACGAATTCCGTTCAGGTGTATCTTTCGGGGAATTGAAATTAAGACCTCTGGTTGCAACCCGACCAACAGAAAGATTTTCTGTCTAATTTGTTTCAGATACCACCAGTTCCCAGAATGTTATAAGTTTACAAAGCTCGGACGAAATTTGAGTGGACTGTAGCAACTGAGGATTATTTAAGATGAAATTCTCACATTTAAAGATCATGTGAATTGGCAGATTACAACAAAGGGCATTTGGACTCTGAATATTTCAGAAGTACAGAAAGTTTTTTTTTGTTGAAGGAGCTGAAATAATTTTCTTTAGAACACTCTTGTGCTTAAAGATAATGACAATGAGCGAAATGTGTCTCACCTGATGACAAAGAAGTTACTTATTTTAACTCCTCCACTTGAGTCACAGTGTAGAGTCTCCATGGGTTATTGTAGCCATCTGTACTTTTATCATTTACTGTCTCTACTGTAGCTTTGTCTAGAAAGGGGAATCCATCTGTATGCTCAAGCTTTCGACTCCCTTCAATGACAGATTCCTTATCTTGAAATTCATAAAGACCAGACTTATCACGTGGAATAGGGATGTTCTATTTTCAAAATGATGCAACTAACACCTGGGCTATTTGGGTCAAGGGACTGCCCCCTGGCTTTTGATGTCGATATAGACAGGTATCTGAAAAGAATCTACACACAGCTATTCCCATGGCTACAGTAGGAATTCCAAAACCCCACTCATAACCAACATTCTCTTGGACCTAAATAAGAATACTACTAGCAATAAGAGCACGAACGTTATTACTGCCTCTATAAGGGAAAAAGCTCATACACATCCACTCTGATTGGCAGGCTTGGTTGAAAAATAAAACCAATTAAAAAACAAACTTTGCTTCCTTTTTTTTACGACACCTGTCTCATCAAACTGATCTGCTCCAAACGATGATACGCATGGCTTGATGACCAGATCAACACTCAGCCAATAAAAAAATATGAACTCTTTAGTGAATATTGATGATGAATATACTCAACTCCATTCCATAGCCTTCAAGATGTCGATCGATCCAAATCACGCAGCTACTGATGCAATTTCCGAATGATGGCGGGTCTTGATCAGTCCTCAAGCAATAAGCAAATAAACAGATCTGAACCTTGCTGGCTCTGATACCACATGAAGGAAAATCACACAGCCATATCACAAAGCCATAAAACCATATGTACAACAAATTAACTCACAAACAATAAACTGGCGGAAAAGGCAGAGAGCCATCATGTGGTCTCTCATGCTCATGTAATTCTCTCTTATTCAAATAATTTAATAATACATTTAAATACATGAGAAAGTGGTCTTAAGATAGTGCGTCTATCTTAGACTCACTTGGTTGAGACAATTTCTCAACTTACACACTAATTTAGGAGAGCTAGTTAGAGAGAATCTCTCATCCAAAACTAGATTCCTTAGTTTGAGGAATTCTCATGATTTTATTTATTTAATTTAATTTTTGGATTTATTAATTGATTATTAAGAGAGTGAGGCTAACAATGTCATGACTAGAATATGCCCCGATATTATGGGTAGAGGCATGCATATTGTAGTATATATTCAAAACAGAGTCCCATAAAAGGCATTCAGAAAGATGAGACTAGAGGAAGAATTTATAGGGAAGAAGCCATATGTCAGCCACTTTAAGATATTTGGCAGCTTATCTTATTGTCACATTCCAGGGGATACACGTTCCAAGTTGGATTAGACTACAGAGAGGGGGTACCTAGTTGGGTAAAGTGAGACCTCAAAGGCCAATAGGATATTTCTTCCAGAGACCAGGAGGATTATTGTAGGAGAGATATCCAATTCATGGAGGGAAAGGTATATCATAGGTCCAAATATTTTCCAAAAATAGTTGATCAGAGTGAGCAACCAGTGAAAGCTCCAAATGTAGAACATTAGGTTAAGGGATAGGATAGTACGAATACTATTACTAGTACGAGCACTAGCTTAGGTACAAGCTTTCATGAGAGTTCAGAGAGAGTGGAGCAATAAATGCAACGGATTCAAGAAATGCATCAAGAGGATGTGGAAGTCCAAATTCCACCTTATATAGTTGATAGGAGGAACTTAGAGGTTCAAGATACACTTAGACATGCTCAGGTTTTGTGGGGACTCCTAGGATGGGTGGGAGAGAGCAGAGACAACTAGATAGGTACACTGGATACATGCCATTAGTGATCCATATCATGGATAACAAGCCTTCTAGCTATTAGGAGGCTACACAACAATGGGTGTGGTGGGATGTTCTCGTTGAGGAGTACACCTTGATCATGCAAAATGATGTGTGGGAGGTAGTTCCTAGACCAACACATAGGGCGGTGGTCAGATAACGTTGAATCTACAAGATCAAGCATGATGCAAATGGTAGCATAAAAAAATGCAAGGTGATGTTTGTGGCCAAGGGGTTCTCTCAAAAAGAAGGAATAAACTTTGAGGAGACATTTGCTCCTATGGGAAGGTATATTTCTATTAGGTTTTGATCTCACTAGTAGCACATATGGGATGGCAGATTCATTAGATGGATGTCAAGAAGACATTCCTTAATGAAAAGTTGGAAGAAGAGGTAAACATTGAACAACCAAAGGGATTTGTGGCATGCAATAGTGAGACCCATGTGTGCAGACTGAAGAGAGACTTGCATGGGCTCAAGTAGGCTCCTACAACATGGTATGAGCACATAGACAGATACTTGCGGAGTATGGTCTTCGTGAAGAGTGAGATAGATGAAAACCTTTACTATTTAATGGTTGGGGGTGAGGTACTAATTATTTTCCTATATGTGGACAACTTATTCTTAATAGGTTCATTTGGACTCATAGAGGAATGCAAGAGGGACCTAGCAGTGGAGTTTGAGATCAAAGACTTGGGGCTTATGCACTACTTTCTAGGCATGAAGGTATATTTTCCTTAGATAAGGGAAATACATTTTGGAGATCTTGAGGAGGTTCATGATGGAAGATTGTAGAGCCATGTCTACACCCATGATAACCAATTGGAGGAAGGTAGATACATATAAGGAGAAGGATGTGGACCCCACATTATACAGGCAATTGATTGGATCTCTTATGTATTTGGTCAACACCAGGCCAAATATATCCTTTATGGTAAACTCTCTAAGTCAATTCATGGTTGAACTGAAGAGGGTGCACTGGAAAACAATGAAGCATTTGCTACGATATTTTCAAGGTACCATCGAGTATGGGATCAAATATACTCGAGGTGATGGTATCAGGTTGATGGATTATACTAATGCAAACTGGGTAGGAAATACAATGGACAGGAAAAACACTTTAGGGTGTTGCTTCAACATGGGATCGAGAGTTGTCTCTTGTTACAATAGGAAGAAAAAGTATGTTGCACTGATTTCTATAGAAGTAGAGTATGTAGTAGCTAGCATGGTGACATGCGAGGTCATTTGACTTCGAAAGTTGTTAGAAGCCTTGCTTGGTTAGAAGATAGAGACGATAGTGATACACTGTGAAACTTAGAGTTGCATCATGTTATCTAAGAATTCAATGTTTCTTGACAGGTCTAAGCATATATACATCAAATATCATTTCATTAGGGATTGTGTACAATGTGGGACAATTCAACTACAATATATACCTACATATAAATAGGTAGCAAACATTTTGACGAAGGCTTTGGGGAAGGTGAGATTCATCTTCTTTAAAAATAAGATGGGTGTTGTGCATAACACCTTCCTCACTAAGAGGGATTGTTAGTTTGTGTAACTCGGATACATGATCTAGTCTCAAGTGGTGTCAATGAGGCTAGTAATACAAGTGGGATAATTATCTCCAAGCCTGGTTCATTTTATAAAGTGAAAATGTGTTAATTAGATTTATTAACTAGTTTCAATTATTTTCCTAAGTCCAACTTAGGGAAATGGGCTAATTAATATTCAATATTAATTGAGACAAGTTGATTTCTCTCCGGTGACTTCTAGAAAAGTGATTTGATGGGGTCAAGATGATCTTATCCATCAATTGTGATTAGGTCATGGCCGTTGATTGCTCAATGAGAGATTATAAGAAGTCGATGGGGCGTCTTAGAGACACAATTCAAGTGAGAATCGACATAGTGATAGCTTGTGCTGACACCAACAGAGGGTTCAACAGTGATTAATATTGATTTACGAGAGGTAATTTCTTCATATTGACTTCTAGTTTCTCAATGATAGAGGGAGATTGTATTATTCTGCAGAGGCCGAATTTCTCCAGGTGGTGCGATTTGCCAGAGAGAGGTCGAATTTCTCTAGGTGGTGTGATTTTCCAGAGAGAGGCTGAATTTCTCCATGTGGTATGATTTTCCAGAGAGAGGCCGAATTTTTCGGAGATAAATTTGTAGGAGAAAATGTGCTTTTCTAGTGAAGATCGATTTTCCAATGGAGGACAAATTATTTTTCCAGGTGGTGCGAGTTTCTAGTGGAGGTCAAGTTATTCTCTAGGACGTATGTGTGGGTTGATTCAGGGCTATAGATGAGGTCCAAATTAATTCCAAGGGGCCGAATAACTCTGAGGAGGTAAAATTAGTTTACAAAAGTGAAGAAAATAATTTGTCGCAGCTTTGCTAGTTTACGATAAGTATTTGTAATAATTTTCAATTGTAGATTTGATGAAGAATAATCAAATCCTCATATGCAGAACTGGTTTTCCCCACCTTGGGGTTTTTCTAGGGACAATTTGTTAAAAAATATCGGTGTCTATTTTATGTGTGTGATTTTCATAGTTTTTGTGGTTCATTAATTGATGAAATTATTTGTTGTGTTTTTATTTAGTATTTGCAGTAAATTAATTTACTGGGATAAATAATTTTTGTTAAAATTTAGGTGAATAATTACTAGATTGATTGCAATAGAATAATTACCTTCTTGACTTGTTCAGCTATGATAACTATAATGATCTCAGAACGCTCATCTCCCTTCTATTTGATTATAGAAATAAAATTTTAAAAATTCTCAACAAATTTCTTTTTTTAAGGTCCAATAGACCTCATCAGTCTCAGTGGACGTTAATCATCATCATCATCATAATTGAATGACTATGTGAATGAAGAAATAAATGTGGAGCAACCTAAATCATTTGAAATCATAGGTAAAGAAAATTATGTTTACGACTTGAAGAAAGCTTTGTATGGTCTCAAATAGGTACCAAAAGTATGGTATTCTAGGATTGTTAAATAATCTTAGGATCATGGACTACTTCAAAGTTCATCTAAACCCAATCTCTATACTCTTTACTCGAGGAAGGAAAATCTAATAGTTACATTATATGTTGATGACTTGATTTATTTATGGAACAAATCTAAATAGTTTTAGATATTTTAGTTACATACGATTGTTAAATTTGAGATGAAATATCTTGGTGAAATATATATTTATTGGGTATTGAAGTCATGGGGGCTTCACTCAATGAACCTATGACATATCACGTGCGTTCGTGGCTTACTAAACAATACCCCTAATTTGACTACATATTGGAAAATACCTCTAAAATCACATTATTTAACCCCCTACTAATATGAACCCAATACACCTTCCCAATTAAAAAAACCCTTCACTAGATATTGTAGGTATCCATTTTTTCGTTAACATTTTTTTATACCCGTTTATATTTTTTCATTAACTTTGAGCTCCATTTTATATACCTGTTAATATAAAAAACCTTTATCCCCTAATATATGCTCAATATATTATGTCATTTTTCCCTTAATATATATCCCCCAATATGAACCCACGTGGTATGGTATTGCTTCCTCAGTGAAGCCCCTGTGATTGAAGTATGGAAGAAAGAAGATAGAATTTTGTTGTCTTGAGCCAAGTATCACTGGGATATTCTAAAGAGGTTCAATACGATGAGTTGCAATCCAAACTCAACTTGATTAGAAATTTGGTTCGAGTTACAAATAACTTAGGTCGTAATCTAATTGATATTACTCTATGTTGTCAATTGGTTGGAAGTTTGATATAAATAATTATAAGTTGACTAGATATAGTTTTTTTAGACAACATGGTTTCAAGCTTTATATCAAATCCTTGGGAGATACATTAGAAAGAAACTAAGAGAATTTTGAGGCATTTGCATGGTACATTTGGTTATGCTTTGTTATATAGATCAATACAATATTTCATAAAGATTGGATATACATATTTAGTTTGTGCACATTGTATTGGTGACAATAACACTACTTTATCTTATACATTCAACATGAGTTCAAAAAAAAATGTATGGACTACTAAAAAGCAACCTATAGTTTCACTCTCTACAATAGGAGAAAATGAAACAGAAACAACTACATTAGCATGTGAAGTAGTTTGGTTAAGAAGAATTTTGCAGGATCTACATAAGTGTTAAGAACAAACCACATAGTTGATTTATGATAATCTAAGTGCTATTTAGATGACCAAGAATCTATTTTTTCACAACAAGACTAAATACATTGATACACAATATTATTTTGTTTGAGATTTGGTTTAACAAGGTGTGATTCAGATTATGTATTGTATAGTCAAGCAAGTTGCAAATATTTTTGCTAGGGCACTACTGAAGGCCAAGTTCTACAAATTCATGGATGATCATGAAATCTTCTCAAATGATCATTATGGGAGGGAAATGTTGGGTTAATGATTCATTTTTGTTCTCATTGTTCCAATTAGAATCAATTGTGGAAATTGTTACTATGCTTATATCTCGAAGAAATAAATTGAGATTAAGATATAACTTGTATTGAGCGAATTTAGGGGTTGTCAATTGAAAAATATAAAAGCTAATTGTTTCATGAGATAATTCTCATTCATATATAAATATATGTTTTTGATATGAAATAAAATTGAATAACTATACATTATTGACTTATTATTGTTCTCCTCATATTTTGGTGTGAAAAATATTCATAATGTTTTTTTCTTCCTTTCTATTCTTTCATCTTCCATCTTTTAACCTAATATGACTATTTAGATAAATTACGTATGAATCTCCAAACATAAAATCTTTTACCCCTTTCTAGACTTTCACAGATTTTGTAAATGAACCTTTTGCAAATTTCAATGCCATACCAAGTACTTTTCTCTTTGTAGACTTCAGTATGTTAGTTTCAATCTTTATTTCCTAAACATTTCCATTTCTCAATCGGATTAGAAATTACTTTCTAGATTTTCTCCTTTAGTACTTTTCTCTTTGTAGACTCTAGTCTCTTAGTTTCCATCTTTATTGCCTACTTAGCATTTTAGCGTTTCCATTTCTATTGGATTAAAAAGTTACCTTATGGATTTTCTCCTTTAGTGGCATTAATTATTCTTAATCTTCTCACATCGGGTTAACCTTGTCAAAGGTTCACTATTCACAGGGTTACACCGCAGGATCACTTTACGTTCATGGAATGTCCCCCAGATGTTAAATTCCAAAAGTAACTCAACGGTAAAATACATTAACATTATTTATGAAAATTAAAATATAAAAAAATATTGTATTAAGTGGAGTATGAGGGTGATGAACTTCTGGATGTTCTTTTTAAAATATATTTTAAATAAAAATTAATAATATTGAATATAATAAAAAACGAAAATGAAAGATGGTATTAAGTGGAGTACGAAGCTAATTAATTTTTTTTTTTTAAATATATGTAAAATATATTTTAAATAAAAATTAATATTGAATATAATAAAAAATAAAAATGAATGTTTATATTTAATTAGATTTAATTAACAATATTATAAAACATTAATAATTTCATTGTACTGTGATGTTAGATTAGTTATTAATATTACAATTTAATATGAAAAATATGCAGTAACAACATTTTACTCATTTTTTGTCATAAATAAATATTTTGATGTCTATATAAAGTAATATATTTTTTCACTTTTAGGTATAAAAAAATTATAATTTTTATACTTAAAAAAAAATATTTGAATGAAAAATTTAAATAAATATTTAAATATTTATTTTAATTAATATATTTCAATAACAATTATACATGTACAAAGAAAAACATTTTAATGTTAACTATAATAAAATATTTCAATACTCATAGAAAAGAAGCAATTAAAAGTATAAAAAATATTTTCTTTCTTAATAATAGTAATAAGAAAATGTATTTATTCAAGTTTTAATATAAAATTAATATGTGATATTTAAATACTTTTAATAATAATGAAACTAAAAGAGTCGTAAATAAAATATTTCAAAGAATATATTAATTAAAATATTTCATAATATACCTAAAAATGAATCAAAATGTAAAGTAATGAAACTATTTAAAATGTTTTAAGCATAATTTTTTTCAATTCCTTTATAATAACATAGATCCATTAAGTCAAGTGGGTGTAGCTCAAGTGGTAGGTAGGAGTCATTATTATCCTCTCTACCAGGGTTCCAATCCAATCGATATTGACATGCTTGCTCCTTGGGAGCCATTTTTACATGAAAGATAATCCGCTCACCTAGACATGAGTGGCTTTTCTGTGGATGTAACTAGCATAGATTCATCTTCCTCTCATAGCTTGGTAGATCCTTAGTTAAAGTGGATTTATGTAGTTCCTTAATAATACTATTTGTATTATATAAATTTTGCATCTCTATATATAAAAGTATTCTCATTTGTAACTTTATTAAAACCTTGGTTTAATCTCTATGGAATATTTTTAGTAGTGAGGATAGAGGGTTCAAATATATCTCAAAAGTAATTATAACTTTTTTGCTTTTAGAATTAATTAAAAGAAGTTATTAAATTAAATTAAAATAAGTTATAAAATTAAATTAAAATAAAATATTTATAAAATACTTTGATCGTGAGATGAGTTATAGTTTTTGGGCATATGTTATTGATAAGCTAGTATTACCCATGGTATTGTAACAAAGCCTATTTACAAGTTAATAGGCGAATATCCATGCTTAAGAATCTTGTGATATTGCAAGATTATTGTTTGTAAGTATTAAGTTTTAAGATTAAGAAGATAGAGACGTACTTCATTTAAGTTTTAATATAAAATCAATATGCCATATTTAAATAATAATAATAATAATAATAATAATATTTAAAGAGTCACAAATAAAACATTTCAATGATTATATTAACTAAAATATTTCAAAATATACACACACAAAAAGGAAAGGAGGAGTTAAGATGTAAAATAATGAAACTATTTAAAATGTTTTAATTGTAATTTTTTTTAAATGCTTTATATAATATATACATATTTATTTAATCATATATAAATGTTATAAATATTCTTCATAGAAGATCTAATTAAAAAGTCACAAGGGTTAGCTCATTTGGTAGAGTCTTTGTCATTAAATCACCTTTACTATTAAGAAGTCACGGGTTCAATTCTCTTGACACCCTCAGGGTCAGGCCCATGGTTGAGGTCAAAAGAAGTGATCCCTTTAGGTGGATCAGCCTAGTACAAATATTCTATGGATGTAGTGGTCACCTATCTCTGAGATTCATGAACCACATATAAAAGAAAGAAAAGAATAGAAAATATAATTAAAGTTTTCTTAAAATATAAACCACATTAAAAAAACAAAAATAAAGGAAAAGCAGAAAAAATTATGAATAATGAAAATATAAATTAAGGACCAAATAAGAAAGATGTGAGGAAAATTAGAGATGAAAAAAAATCTAGGGAGAATGCTCTACTAGGGTTTTTTCACCTTGTGGACTGAGCACCTTTCTAACAGATCTTAACCCCCTGATAGATATGATTTGCACCTATGATTCAACTGCAGTCTGTCAGCTCCGCGAGATCACGTTGCAAGCCGGAAGGAACGACAATGAATGGTCACCCGCGTCGGCGTGAGGGTCCATAGTCCTTTAAGGACATGGTGAATCGTACCCCATTCATCCAAGGGCGAAGGAATCAAGCAGATGTTGTCGCTACATCAGGTACAGAAGAAATCCTTATCACGGGGCGTAATGGCAAGCGAGAGAAGGGAGAAGTCGTTGTTTTCCAAGAGCAGCAAGAAAATCCAAAGTTTGTAATTCCTAATAACTGCCTGGAGCAAGCCCGACAATATATGAAAGATCATGCCATGATCTGCAAATTTCTGGGCATTTGGCCCAAGGAGCAAGATATATTGGTGTGGATCCAACATAAGTGGGCACCCCGAGGAAAATTTGAGCTCCGTCTTCAAGCAAAAGGATTTTTCACTGTTATTTTCGAGGATCTGGAGGATAGAAAATGCATCTTCAAAAATGGGTCATACTTGATGGGTAGTGCGGGACTATTCCTCAAGTACTGGGAGGAATTTTATAACCTGACAGGGAAGAATTCAAAGCGGATCTAGTTTGGGTGCGACTATACTCGTTATCGAACGATTTCTGGGAGCATGACATACTGGAAGGCATATGCAACTCCATTAGCCAATTTGTCAAAATCTCTGAGATCACAAAACGATGTTGTCACGCAACTTTCACTCAGATTTGTGTGCATATGAACATATCGCAACCATTTCCGGAGTCCATCGAACTGGTCTACCATGATTCCACCTGGATCCAGCCTCTCGATTATGAACATGTTCCTTTCAAGTGTTGGCGGTGCCATGAATATGGCCATCTATTCAGATATTTCCCTCTGACAATTGTGGAGGAAGCTAATTTTTCCACGTAGTACCGAGATGAAGAAGGGTTCCAACAGGTCGGGGGATGTCACCCACACCCGAACCAATCCCCGCAGGACACTTCACAACCTCGCCCAGCATCTGAGGAGGCCCCTTAGCCTCAGCCGAAAATGACCCCCAAGGTCTCGACAACCCCGACGACCCCCAGTTCCAACAATCCTTTTGCCGCCTTAGCAACCATGTATCCAAATCAGGAGCATGTGATGGAGGCCCCCTCCTCCTCCAAGGAGGTCATTTAGTCTATGGAAGTAGATAAGCAACCCGTTCTCCCAGGGGATAAGATGACCACCAAGTGGAAGATTCCAGAACACACTGAGGATGATCAATGGGTCAAAGACGTCCTTACCTGTACTAGAAAAATCTTGGAAGTGGAAGAGAAAAACAATAGATTAGGTGTAGAAGAGCAGAAAATGTTGGAGATCTTCAAAACTTGGATCAAATCAGATGTCAAAGACATTCCAGGGAATTAGTTGTCGCACTTTGGCCATCTCTACTCTCAATGGGAGGCTAGATTAGGAAAACCGGATTCATACCTGCGGGGTACAGGAAAAGACAACAACTTATTGGCCCTCACCATTGTAGATCTGAGGGGTTCAGAGAAGGGAAAGAAGGGAAGGAAGTTGACTAAAGACCTGATCCGTGAAGTAGGGGAGTTACTGTTGAATTCGAGGCATATGGGACAATTAACAGATTACTTTCCCAGATCTGTCCCTCCTTTCCAATGAAGATCATCTCCTGGAACATCAGGGGCTTCAATAGCCCAGGTAAGATCTGATCCCTAAAGGAAAAGATTGATAAGTATAAGCTGAAAATTGTCCTTTTACAAGAAACCAAAATGAATGAAGATAAAATTATTGAGAACAGCCAGCGATGCTGGAAGAACAATAAAGCAATGTCCATAGAAGCAATGGGGGTCGTGGGGGGTTTGGCTATTCTTTAGGATCCTAACAAGATTGTTCTCAAAGATTGGGTCGGCTCCTGGTTCTCCCTTTCTGCAGCCTTCAGATTTATAGGCATGGAGGGATGGACGAGTCTTGCGATAGTTTATGGTCCCTCCAAACCATGAGATAAAGACATTTTTCTCTCCCAATTGCGAGGGTTGAGTCGATCCTAGGACATAAAGGATTTGGTTATAGGAGGGGACTTTAATATGATTATAAGTATTGAAGAGAAGAGAGGTGGAGTTCGGAGATTGGATCCCTCTTCCTTGGTATTCAATGACGCCATAGAAGATCTCCACTTGGTTGACATTCTCCCCAAACACGACCTTCACACCTGGAACAATAGACGAGGAGGACAGGACCAAGTGGCCAGCCGGTTGGATCGATTTCTCCTTTCAGAACATCTTATCCTACAAGATCCAAATGTTGAAACAAAGATCCTGCCCTCCCTTGGCTCGAATCACTGGTCGGTCAGTCTCGTTGTGACCTCTGTGATTGCTCCTCGGAAAAATCCCTTTCGATTTGAAATCTTCTGGATACAACACCTAGACTTTCTGGAGAAGCTTGAAACGTAGTGGATCACGATGGAAAACCCCCCAGGAAATAAGATGCAATCTTTCCAAAAGAAACTTTAGGCGCTGAAACTCAGAATCAAAACCTGGAACCGCGAGGAGTTTGGCAACATTTTTTAGGAGAAGCACAAGCTAGAAGCTCACTTGGAGGAAGTTGAGAGGACGATAATAAGGGATGGCCACTCCTTGGACATGGTGGAGGAAGAGGGGATCCTGACCTGTGAGTTAGAAGAGAGAAGACTTCAAGAAGAGATACTATGGCGACAGAAATTGTGCATCCAGTGGTTGCACGAGGGAGAGCGCAACTCTAAATTTTTCCATAGATCCATGATCAACCATCGCCAGCGAAACCGTATAACCCAACTTCAAGGATCTATAGGCACTCGCTATGAACATCAAGAAGATATTGAAAAGGAACTAAGAACCTACTTTTCCGCTTTATTGCGAGACGAAGGCTATGATAGGACAGAAGCCATCCAGACCATCATGCAGCATATCCCTTCCCTGGTCTCTCCTGCTCAGAACGATGCCTTGCTTAGTCCCATCATGCTTTCTGAAGTGGAAGAAGTGGTCAAGGCCATGCCCTCTAATAAAGCTCTTGGTCCTGACAGATTCACCATTGAATTCTTCAAAGTGGGTTGGTCCTTCCTGAGTCAAGACATCTAGGATCTGGTGGAGGAATCCCGTCATCTTCATCAAATCTAGTTGGGTCTTAATGCCACCTTCCTCATACTCATTCCTAAAGCCCATGAAGCCCTATCACCTAGTGAATTTATACCAATCGTCCTCTACAATGTCATCTATAAAATCCTCTCCACAATTCTGATCAGACGTCTGAAACCTATCCTTCATCACATTATCAGCCAGGAACAATCGAGTTTTGTTGAAGGACGCCAAATTCTTGATGGCATTGTCTTGGCCCATGAGACCATCCATTCCATGTAGTTACAAAAAATTAGAGGCATGCTACTAAGGTTGGATTTGTCCAAATCTTATGTTCGTTCGAAGTGGGATTATCTATTGGCAATCCTCTGGGCTTTTGGATTTTCCGATGATTGGATCCATTGGATCAGATCCCTGATCTCCACCTCTTTCTTCTCAATCCTGATCAATGGATCCCCCTCGGAAACCTTCAGACCTTCTAGAGGAATCCGTCAAGGGGACCCCATATCCCCATTCCTCTTTATCATTGCAGCAGAGGGTCTGGGAAGAATGATAAAGGCTGCCAAGCAATTAAACTTGTTGAATGACATCCACCTACATGGAACCAATGTTCATATGACACACCAAAAATTTGTGGATGATAATATTTTATTTGGTAAGGCTACTATAAGGGAAGTGGCTCAACTAAACAACATTCTGGTGGACTTCCAAGATGCTTCAGGTATGCTCCTAAACAAGGACAAATCGAGTATTTATTTCTTCCATACTCCCAGGCCAATTCAATCTTGTCTGGCTAGAGATCTGGGTTTCACAATTGGATCTCTTCCCTCTAAATATCTAGGGGTTCCTCTTATCTTTAATCCCCTCCACATTTCTCCCTGGAAAGACCTCTGCTCCAAGATATCCAAGAAGCTATCGAACTGGACCTTCTGTGTCCTCAACCTGGCCAGAAGAGCAACCCTTTTGAAATCGGTAATGCAATCCATGTCGATGTATCAACTGTCCACCCTCCCTGCCCCCAAATGTATCTACTTGGAGTTAACAACAATATTCAAAATATTCCTCTGGAGAGGAGCCTCCATGGACCGGAAATGGCCGCTTGTTGCATGGCACAAGATTTTCCTCCCCAAATCTTTGGGTGGGCTTTGTCTGAGGGACCCTATAGTAATCAGCACCACCCTTGGGGAAAAACTATGGTGGAGGAGGATTCAAGGGGGAAATGAGATTTGGAAGTCAATCTGGACCCGAAAATATGGACAGGGGAAATCCTAGGAAGCCCTTATCTGTGAACCTCTACCGAGTATAGGATCAACAATATGGAATTGTGCCAATAATAATAGTGATATGATTTGAGACCATTTCCTTTGGGAAGTCAAGAATGGGCAGTCGTCCCTATTTTGGCAGGACTCCTAGTAGCAGATCCCTCATCTCGATCTGGATCAATCTCTTTCAGATCTAATGCCCCTCTTCCACTCGATCTCGACCATTTGGGTGGTGGACTATTGGATCGAAGAGGCTAATGATTAGGGATGGCATAGATGGAAGTCAACTATAGAGTGGTCGTCGGCTATCTGTCAGGGGGTTTGTGAACGTCTAGGTGCCCATCTTTTATAGCGACATGTCCATGTATCACAAGAGCTGGATAAGCTCAGATGGGGCTTCTCTACTACTAGCACTTTTTTTGTCAAGGAAGCCTATCTCATTAGGGCTAATGTAAGGTCACGTTCGGATAGTCCTTTGTAGTGGCAAATATGGAGCAACAAATTGTGCCCCAACGTAGCACACTTTCTTTGGCTAGTTGGCAACAAGTGTGTATTAACATGGGATAGATTACAAAAGCGTGGATTTGTCGACCCATCTATGTGTCCCCTATGCAAGTAGGTGGAAGAATGCCTAATCCATCTCTTTGAGGGATGTCACATTACGTGTGAAGTATGGGACAAAGCCTCCACTCTTTTTGGCCCAATAGATTGCCACCTTGAAGACATTCGAGAGCTGATTGAAGGATGGCCAACTCATCGGTTCTCTAATCCGGTGGTGAATCAAGCGTGGTGGCTCACACTGGGGTTGCTTCTCTGGAACACTTGGAAAGAGAGAAACCAAGCCATTTTTGAAGGAAAACCGCCTACCAACGCTCACATTTGGAGCCAGACGACCTCCAACATCTGGGAAACCATACTTGCAGAAAAATGGGAACTAGAAGACTGGGAAGCAGGCCCTCCTAAATCTCGGATCCCATCCTAGTTGAATCTTTTGTTTGACTCGGTTTACCCCAGGGCACCCACCCTGAGACCTTCCTCTGCCCATTCCCCCTCCAGATTCCTCCCACCCCTGGATGGTTGTATCTAGATTAATTTTGATGGGGCTTCTAAGGGCAATCCTGACCTGATTGGTTTTGGAGGCACCCTTTGGGACTCCTATAGCTCCCCATGGGTAGTATACTCTGGTTCCTGTGGTGTAACAACAAAAAATATGGGAGAGATGATTGGACTTGAGGTGGGTATGAGCCTGGCCTCTCAACTTCGTTGTAGGAGGATCAAAATAGTGGGAGACTCATGCCTTATTATAGATATGGTCCAGAGAATTATCAACGACTCCTCCCCCCTGAAAATGGCCAAAAGCCAGCACTTAGAATCTCAATTCTCTCGCATCCAGCCAACTCTGAACTATTTCAAGTATATCAACACCAACCACGTGCTTCGAGAGGGTAATAAAGTAGCAGATTGGTTGGCCAACCATGGCGCAACCACTCCGCAAAGAGAATTCAGGATGACATGGGCGGACATTAGATCAAAGGCTGACTAGACCCTGGAGAACTATTAAAGAATGATCTTCAAGTCCCCGATGGGGGTGATTATGGTGAGGTCCAGTTGGCAGCGCATTGGATCGTGGAGCCAGAGGGGCCTCCATGCACCACACGATGGAATTGAAGGGTCATTGGGACACACACCTCGCTCCCTGCGAGCAATACTTAATGCAACACAAGGACATGAGGGTGGTCGTTAGCAAGCATTGGGCGATGAGGAGAGAGTGCCAGGAGAGGAGGAGTTGCAGGTTGTTTGCATCATGGCTCAGGCTGTGGCTTGGGGCAACAGAATAGGACGAGAATGTCAAATGTGGTTGGGAGAAGAATTGGCACCTGCAGAAAGATTGGCCATTGGATCTGGGGGAAGAGTTCTTTGTCTGGTGTGAATGCTTATTTCGCTCTCGGGCTGGAGAGTGTGGGTGGGGAGTAGACACAAAGTTCTCCTTGGTTTGGCTCTATCTCTGGTTCATGGAAGCACCACTGAAGCATCATGTTGTTGGGGAGAATGGCTTCTGGTGCGAGCTCTAGAGCGGTTCATACACAATGGACCTTGGGACCAGTGCTGTGTCTCCCTACTTCCTTGCAGGCTGTGGTTATGGTGTTGGTGTTCGGCACTTAGGGCTCTGTGGCTCTGGTACTGTAAGTGGAATTTTATTTTGGCCTATTCAATTTAGAATTGTGTGTTAAGTTATGGTATGTTCTATGCTTATAACAGTTTACTTCTTTTCTTTATTATATTCCACAGATTAGCAATCACATGTACATAAAGTAAAGTGCAGATAGAACATTAAACGATCGATAGAAAACAAGCCAAGACAAGAGACACAAGATGTGGCGGCTAGCCATGGACAAACCCCACAATGTGTGGGGAAACCCTTTGATGAAATCTTCTTTTATCTTCAATAATTTAGTAGAGAGAAATAGTACAATAAATCTGATTCATATCAGCTGTAGAAAACCCTAGGTCAGCAACATCAGCATTAGCGGCTTCATTATCAAACTAGGGCAGACGATATCTCACAACCGACCGTCGGATCGACTTGTTCCACCACCAAAAGTTGCAGCTTCCAGAGGAGGTTCAGATGAACCTACAGTGCAGTTCAGATGAGGAGATCTTCTAGTCCATGCAGGTCAATCTTTACTTCTACAGTTGCATCTTCAGTTTTGGCAACTTCCAACTTCAAACTAGGGCAGTCGATATCTTGCAAACCGTTCGTTAGATTGACTTGATTCCACCACAAAAATTTGAGGCTTTCAAAGGAGATCCAGATGGACTTGCAGCACAGTTCAGATGAGGACATCTTCTAGTCCACGTAGGTCAATCCTTACTTCTGCAGTTGCAGCTTTAGTTTCAGCAGATTCCAGCTTCACATGTGTGAGGGAGAGACCCTTTTCTGTGCAGTAGAGAAAAGACTCTTTTCTGTGCAGTAGAGAGAGAGAGATGTGATGAGATGAGTGAGTCCAAATGAGGAAAAGTCCTCCTGTATTTATACACAATGTTGGTGTTTGAATAGATGTGACTGTTAGGCTTCTGAGCCTACATGAGTTGTAGGTCGGCTTGATAATAACTCCATAATCAAAATAAATTCATATCTCCATGAATACTTATCAGAATCGGATGATATTTATATCAATCATACACCTCTCGACAAGAGGAATCTAATAAAAATATTATCAGCCATGAATAAGATAACCCACATGAAGTTTTTCCCTAGTTGCCAATTTTAACACTCCCTCTCAACTAGGGAGAACTTCATCTGCAAGCTGTGTATCAGTCGTTACTTTTCATCCATCAAATGCATTGCCCTGTACAGTCTGTCTCTTGCCCTGCTCTGCTCTATTCTTCCTGTTCTGCTTTGTCTTGTTTTTCCCTGTACTGATCTGTATTGTTTTGCTCTGTTCTGCTTTGCTCTTGCATTATTCTGTTCTGCTCTGCTTTTGTCTGAATTATGAAGAAGAAGAAATGATCGAGGATGTATCATACTGACTCAAAGTCAGTCTCAGAGTATGTACCATTGGTCCCAGACCAGTCTCAACCAAACCGAAGTCAACGTCATAGTGAGTACAACTCCACTAGTCCCAGACCAGTATCATCCTCCACTAACTCAAAGTCAGTCTCAGAGTGCGTATCATTGGTCCCAGACCAGTCTCAATCGACCCGAAGTCAGCTTCATAGTAAGTACCACTCCTACCATTGGTCCCAGACCAGTATCACAGTCTCAGAGAGTGTACCATTGGTCCCAGACCAGTCTCAACCGACCTGAAGTCTGCGTCATAGTATGTACCACTCTCACTGGTCCCAGACCAGTACTGTACTGACATGAAGTCAGTCTCAGAGTATGTACCACTAGTCCCAGACCAGTCTCAACTGACCCGAAGTCAGTGTCATAGTATGGTACAACTCCTACCACTGGTCCTAGACCAGTATCATTGATCCCAGATCAATGGAGGTCATCCTAGCGTAGGAAGTACGGTAGATACAACGATGCGTCCATCGATACTACTATGGTCCCTAACTTCATTTCCATACTCATTGATCAGATGAGAGGTACTTCCCATGAGTCCCAGACTACATGGAGAGGATGCCTTGACAGGAGAACTAATCAATCATGTCCTCACAGGACAACACATCAATCCTACTACAATTTCCATGGAGAACACATCAATCCAAGCTGCCATGGAGAACACATCAATACAGGCCTCACAGGAGAACACATCAATCCTGCTACAATCGCCATGGAGAACACATCAATCCAGGCCTCACAGGAGAACTAATCATCCTACTAGATAGGAGAGCGAATCATCCTGTTCCACAAGAGAGCGAATCATCTTGTCCCACAAGAGAGCGAATCATCTTGTTCTAGTGTGCACCACCAGGGGAGGGTGAGTCACCCTGTGGTCGTATGTTGCTCTAGTAAGAACCGCAAGCCCTTAGAGCTCCCAGAGCTCAATGTATGCAACATGCAGGACCCTTGTACAAGGGTTTCTTGATGACTCCAAGTCATTTGGGAAAATCATAGATTAGATCTTTCCTTGGGGCTTTGACAAGGTGTATCAACCTGTACATCATCTTAATGTGATGGAGCCTCCTTGCTCATCGACTTACCATATCCCAGATGATGTCTATCTACTAGAGCAATCGACGAATACAAGATTCCTCAATAATCGAATCCCACCTCTGGTTGTTATAGAGAATCACAGTGGTATGTGTTCAAACAGCTCACTGAAGAGCTTCCCCAACCAGGCAGCTTCATACGAGATCATACTCGTAGATATGTATTTGGTCTCGGTGGTGCTTATGGAAATTGACTTCTGCTTCCTGCTCATCCATTATATCGAAGTAGACTCAAAAGAGAAATAACACTAAAACGTTCTCCAATGAACCTCCACACTACCTGCCTAATCAGCATTCGAATAATCATGCAGTTTCATATTTCCGACAATGTATCTCAATCCATGAGAGATTGTGTCCTGAAGACATTTCAAAAGATTCTTGGCACCAATCTAGTGAGGCTCAACCAAATATGAGCTCACAATGCTAACTGCAAAACATATGTTCGGACGAAGGTTCACCAAGAATATCAACGCGAATGATTTTTTTGAAACTCAGAGGCATTTCCCAAATCTGGTCCGACATCACTACCATATAAATTCTAAAAGTTAAGATCCTCGAGGTAGTCACAGGCTTGCAGTCCACCATACCAAATATTTTTAGAATCTTCACCACATATTTTCCTTGAGATAGGAAAATTTCCCTTGGCTTCTGCCACACTTCAAGTCCTTGGTTCTTCATTTCAAATTCAAAAGCCAACTCCCTCTTACATTTGTGAATGAGAGGGTATGCACCTGTTAGAAAGAGGTCATCCACATACAACACCAGTATGAGAGGCTTGTCATCTTCAACCTTAAAGTAAAGGTTAGGATCAGCTTCACTCCTAGTGAATCCCAGCTTCATCAAGTAGCTATCGATCCTCTCATACCATGCTCGGGGTGCTTGCTTCAGCCCATAGAGAGCCTTCTTCAACCTGCATACATGAGATTTTCAATCATAAATCTCAAATCCTTTGGGTTTCTCCACATAGACCTCTTCTTTGATCGAACCGTGCAAGAACGTGGTCTTGACATCCATCTGATGTAGGTTCCATCCTTGTGAAGCCACAAGGGCTATGATCAAGCGGATGGTCGTATATCTAGAAATAGGTGCAAATATCACATCATAGTCTATACCTTCCTTCTAGGAGAAACCACGAGAAAAAAAACGAGCCTTATACTATTCCGTACTTCCATTTGCTACAGCTTTATCTTGTAAAGCCATTTTGAAGTAAAAATTGTCTTGTCTTGGGGTCTGGGAACTACTTCCCAGACATCATTCTTCATGATAGACTCATATTCTTCGGTCATAGCATCCTTCCATACTTGATACTTGATGGCATCTGAGAATGATGAAGGCTCATTTTGTATGATCGTGCTCATGATGGTCAGGTATCCCTGATACCTATTAGGTTTCTTACTTTCACGAAAGGTTCCTCGGGGTGCAACATGTCCTTCAGCATCATCAAGTAGCTCCCTAAGCCACGAAGGCCTCTTCCTAGAAGAGGAAGGCTCATGTGGAGGAGGATCAATCAGATCCATGGGTTCTTCTACATCAGGCATTGATTCATCATCCTTTTCTTTCGATTCCCTGGTGTCGGCTTCTTGAGAGCTCCTCAAAGTCAGAAGATTGTTCACCTTGTTGAGAGCCATATCTTCGTCAAAGATGACATCATGACTAATTCTAACTTCCCTTTAACCAGCTACATAGATTCTATAGCCTTTAGTATTTTCACCATAGCCCATGAAAATTACCTTCTTTCCAGATGCACCCAATTTATTTCTTTTCTCTTTCGGCACATGAAAATATACAGGGCTTCCAAAAATTCTAAAATGAGAAACATTAGGTTTCTTACCGGTGAACTTTTCTTTAGGAGTCTTGGAACCCAATGCTTGATGAGGGCATCGATTTTGTACATATACGGCAGTGTTTGCAGCTTCAGCAATAGAAACTTCGAAAGTCTTTGATCATGTAACATGGCTCAGACAACTTCCATAATCATGCAGTTCTTCCTTTCCACCACACCATTCTGTTTAGGAGTATATGGTGTGGTAGTCTCCCTCTTGATGCTAGCCTCTTTACAAAAATCATGGAACTCATTAGATTCATATTCAGTCCCATTATCAGTTATTAAGATCTTGATCTTCTTTTCAGTTTGATTCTCGATCAGGGCTTTGAAGTGTCAAAACCAAGAGAACACTTCATCCTTCTTTTTCAAGAAGTATATCCAGGTATTTCGAGAATAGTCATCTGTAAAAGTAAGATAATATGAGTATCCTCCCAAGGAGTTCACAGGCATCATACCAAATATGTCTGAGTGAACTAGTTGTAATATATCGGAGGTCTTTCTTTGACTTGAAGGGAATGATCCCCTTTTGAGCTTTCCTTCGGTACATCTCGGACATACATTGTCTTTCTCTACTTGGAATTCGGGCATCCCTGTTACCATTTGTCTTACATCGGGTAGAGCTTTGTAATGAAGGTGGGCAAACCTCCGATGCCAAAGTTCAGACTGAAGAGTTGTGTCACAAGACATGACACCTAGCGGACTTCCAGCGACTTGATATAAAGAATCAACTCGAAACCCAAGAGTGAAAGCATCTTTAACATTATTTTTCCATATACGTACCTTGCCATCGCTGAAGGTTACCTTGTAGCCTTTGTCTTCCATTGCCAAGATGGATACTAGGTTCTTTTAGAGGTCAAGTGCATTTAATACATCCTGGAATTTCTAGCCTTCTTGAATGGTTGTCCTTTTCCTTGATTCCCAGCATTCCTTTTACCTTTACTATTGAATTTTCCATCCCTTCAATTACCATGAGAGGGATTTTGATCATCGTCACGGTGAGAGTCCTTTCTATCAGGACATTCCCTTGCATAGTGACCTGCTTTATTGCAAATGAAACATCGTCCTTTTCTCCCACCCTTAGGTCTAACCTTTCTTTTCGATTTAGTCCCGGAATTATTTATTTTCTTAGCGTGAGAAGAAAAAGCAATAGGAGGACCTTTAGATAAGGGCACTTCTTACTCTTCTACCCTTGTTTCTTCTCGAATACATCTAGCCATTAATTCCTCGAAACCAGGAATTACTTATTATTCAGAAGAGTAGTCCTGAACATGTACCATTCGGATGGTATTCCTCCAAGAGTTGTGAGTGCCATTTCTCTGTCAGTAATAGTCTCCCCAATAGATAGGAGATCGTTCTTGATCTCGGTGATTCTTAAGAAGTATGCTTGCATACTCTCATCTTTACCCTTATGAATTTCCTTAAGCTTATTTCTAAGAAACAAAACTTGATTTGCATCATTAACTTTAAATAAACTCACTAGTCTATCATAGATTTCATTGGAGGTGTCTAGTTCAGAGATGTAGGCCACCAAGCGCTTGTTGATAGAGTCCCAAATGATCTTCTTTGCTTTAATTTCTCCGTTCTTCCATTTGTTCCTGGCAGCAAGAGGTGCATTTGATGGAGGCTCAACAATATTGCCTCTCACATGATCCAACACTCCTTGATCCTCAAGGGTTAGATTGATAGACATGTTCCGTCCTTGATAGTCAGCTTTCTCATGAAGCTTGTCTTCGGCAGGAAAGAGTGTTGAGGACCCCATAGTTCTTTTAGGATAGCCTTGCCAATCTTCTCTTCGGTGATTGCTCTTGCTCTTGCTTGGGCTTTGTCTTAACCTCAGCTCTGATTCCATTTTAAGTTATGGTATGTTCTATGCTTATAACAATTTACTTCTTTTCTTTATTATATTCCACAGATTAACAATCACATGTACATAAAGTAAAGTGTGGATAGAACATTAAACGACCGACAAAAAACAAGCCAAGACCAGAAACACAAGATGTGGTGGCTAGCCAGGGAAAAACCCCACAATGTGTGGGGAAACCCTTTGATCAAATATTCTTTTATCTTCAATAATTCAGCAGAGAGAAATAGTACAATAAATCTGATTCATATCAGTAGTAGCAAACCCCAGATCAGCAGCATCAACATTAGCGGCTTCATTATCAAACTAGGGCAGACGATATCTCACAAACCGACCGTCAGATCGGCTTGATTCCACCACCAAAAGTTGCGGCTTCTAAAGGAGGTTTAGATGAACCTACACCATAGTTCAGATGAGGAGATCTTCTAGTCCACATAGGTCAATCTTTACTTCTGCAGTTGCAACTTTAGTTTCGGCAGCTTCCGGCTTCAAACTAGGGCAATCGATACCTTGCAAACCGTCCGTCAGATTGACTTGATTCCACCACCAAAAGTTGCAGCTTTCAGAGGAGACCCAGATGGACCTATAGTGCAGTTCAGATGAGAAGATATTCTAGTCCATGCAGGTCAATCTTTACTTCTGCAGTTGTAGCTTCAGTTTCAACAGATTCCGGCTTCACATGTGTGAGGGAGAGACCCTTTCCTGCGCAGTAGAGAAAAGACTCTTTTTTGCACAGTAGAGAGAGAGATGTGATGAGATGAGTGAGTCCAAATGAGGAAAAGTCCTCTTGTATTTATACACAATGTTGGTGTTTGAATAGATGTGATTGTTGGGCTTATGAGCCTACATGAGTTGTAGGCCGGCTTGATAATAATTCCATAATCAAAATAAATTCATATCTCCATGAATACTTATCGGAATCGGATGATATTTATATCAATCCTACACCTCTCGATGAGAGGAATCTAATAAAAATATTATCAGCCATGAATAAGATGCCCACATGAAGTTTTTCCCTAGTTTCCAATTTTAACAGTGGTGTGTTTCTCAAGGCAAACAACACTCTCCCTGTGGCGGTGCGACTGGTGGTGGTGGTGTTGGCTATATGCCTCGAAAATGAGGACGTGCCTAAAGGGGGGGGTAGTGGGGGGGTATCGGCCCATGGATGGATGAACGCCAATAGCATGGAGAGGCCAGTTTGGACTCTGAGTCGACTAAGAGCCGCCATTCCAATGCAGACATATCCATGTCCCTAGGTCACTCCCTGGGTACGTTGAAGCTACGGTCACCGTGGAGGCCATCGCGGCCCAACTGAAAAATATCCAGCTCAACATGGAAACATTAAAGGAACATAGGTATGATGACATGATTGAATTGGTTGCTCATATCAATGACCTCCATCATATGTAGAATGAGATCCTTGACTCTGTAGAAGGCTTTTGATGGCAGCTTTAGCACACAAATGACCATCTTTGTGCCCTGGAGACTCAGGTGGAACACATAGACTATCACACACATGAGCGGGATGCGTTCTTTGTTGCTCCTCCTACGTTTCCCCCCAACCCCCTCCTTAATGTGTATTTCTGAGAGATGTATTTTTGCTCCTTTTGTGGCAATAACCAATGACACCGGTTGTCTTGACTTCTCTTCAGGCTTCTTACTATTCAAAGCAAGGCCTGTGTTAGCTCTCAAGCTTGTGACACAGTATCTTGTTGGAGTCGTGATGCATTTTATTGACAGTTATGCTATGATAATATTGTTGATCAGTGGTTGTCATTGATGTCAACCCAAGCAGCACCAGGGGCTACCTCGATCTTGCATGGGAATTTTGATTTGACAACTCATATTATTTTGCATCAAAGTTATTCTCGATGGATTCTACTCATTGAGATGTTTCCGTTGATATATGGTACGCCTCCCAGTTCTTCATGATTTGAGAGTAATTTGCATTTGGAGTCGGAAACCCCCATTAGTGGGCTAAAACCCTAGAGTTTGAGACATCACCTTATTCCCAAACGATTTTCAATATATGATAGGTGTTCTTACCGTAATCTCACCTCGCATAAGTTGAATAAATTGAAAATATAGTAAACCAATCATTGACTTTACTCTAGGGTAGGACCATATGCACTAAGCCAGTTATTGATTTCAAATTCTTAATGGAATTGGAATTTTTTCTATATAAATATTAATAAGGGGTAGTAATTAATTAAATTAAGGATATTTATTATTATTTAAGTAATAAGTATTAAGAGTTTTATTAAAGCTATTTTTAAAGTATTTAGTATTTATTAAGAATCACTAAGTTATTAAAATATGAGACCTTTGGATTACATGGCACATTTAAAATAATTTTTTAAATTTTTAAATTCCTAATATGCCTCCCTAACGTCTACCTCATAAAGTTCTCTAATGTTCATATTTACAAGCCCCTTCCAATTAAACTGTAGTCTATAAAAGAGATAATATACATCATTCTCTATCAATGTACTTTTATATGACTCATCCGTAATATTACTTCTGATTTTTTTTTTCAGTCATCCCTAAGGAAGTAACGCAGATCATTAGTAAGGGACAGGGTTTGATCTCTTTTGAAAGTTTAATTTTGCTAAAGATTTGTTTGAGTGCAGGACATCAACCTTATGAAAATGACACAGAAGTGAGGGCTTATTACATTTTTTTTCTAATTATTTTCGGTCATCCCTAAGGAAGTAATGCAAATCATTAGTAAGGGACAGGGTTTGATCTCTTTTGAAAATTTAATTTTGCTAGAGACTCGTTTGAGTGCAGGACATCAGCCTTATGAAAATGACACAAAAGTGAGGGCTTATTACATTATTTTTTGGATCTGGTGATTCGTTGGATATGTTGTTCTGAAGTTTGATGGGTAAGGCCACAGGCTTGTTTTAGCCATAATCCTTTCAAAAGGGTGTTTCTCATCTGCGGCTACAAGAGAGAAGCTTCATTAAGGTAGTGAGGTAGCATAAGCGTCTCATTTGCTGCCACAAGAGACACATTTTCTTAAGGTAGTCTCGGTGACAAATATTAGCAAGGTCCTTTTTATACAGTCCACATGATCATCAAAAACCTTACCCTACAGTGAAGCAGTCAAATAAAAGAAAAGGAGAACTACAACACTAAATAGTGGCACGAGTACATGACAATTTCATTTACAAATTGTTTCATCGTTAAGGATAGCAAAAGAGCAGTAAGGGTTGTGTGTTCAAGCATCAAGACTTCAAGGTGACAAAGACAACATTGCAGTACATTCTTCCTGCATCAAGGTAAGTCAAGGAAGAGGACAAAAAGGTGCTTGGGACATTAGCAAAACATCAAAGACAATAGTCTTTTGAAGCGTTTTAAGCCTTGCAATTTAAAAGTATATCTACGATGCATTCAAAAGATCACTGCAGCTAGCAAGGACCATACATCAACAAGGGTAAGTCTGCTACAACAAGGTATGTCCATTCAGTGTTTATATTTTGAATTTTGAATTTCTCTCTGACAAATGTTTTGCAGGACAGTGTAAGTATTTTGTTTGTGTATTGGTTTGGGTCTTGTTTTTTAACACATGTGCAGGAAGGAGGACACTCTAAGACAATTTGGACACATATTAGAAGAACGTGCAGTACCAAGATACCATAATGTGAAGCAATCAAAATAGTGCATCAGTAGCTACAAGTGATCCAAGAAGTAGTATTAAGTGTCAGGTCTTATCAAAAGTCATTATTGTAAAGGATCATCATTGTAAAAGAGTCATCATTGAAAGAGTCATTATTGTAATAGAGTCAATCTGCCTAGAGTCGAAAAGGCATTGTTGGGAGGTATAGGAGTCTCTGTTGGGATGATGTCATGGTTGGGTTGCAGGTCATAGTGTGATTGGGTGTTTGGTCAAAATCATTGTAAATCACATTGTATTGTGGATCATTGTCCCTGGTACGGGAATCCACATTCTTGTCTCATTGCAGTCAGTACAGGGTGGTAGAGAGGTGCTAGGAAGGTGCATGAATTCGCCTACAGGTTGGAGCCTCTGAACACTTTAGGGTGGTAGGTTGGTCTAGGATGTTGGGGCATCCATTCAGTTGACTATTGAAGAAACTAGGGCGTTGGGGCATCCTTCCAGTGGGAGTTGGAGAAGAATGCTTTTCTAGAATTCTAGGAAGTGGTATCTTTCATTACAGTTGGGGTTGGAGATTAAAGAATTTATTAGAAAAACGTTCAGTGGTTTTTTACCCGGAGGGGGTTTTCCACCTAAAATTCTTGTGCCTATTGTGTTCTATTGTTTACTATTTTTACTGCATAAACATTAATAATAATTGAAGATTAACTAATGCTCTGAAAGATTTAAAAAGTGCTAATTGCTAAGGAATACTGATTCACCCCCCCTCTCAGTGTTTCCAACAAATATAATGCACGTTTTTTGACTGAAAAAATATATATATATATAAATTAAATAAATATTATTATTAATGATATAGAAAGTTCAAATTCCTAAACATATTATTACAATATAATTCAAATTTAAAATTAAAATTAACAATGAAAAATATAGTTAATGTAGAAATAATTAATGAAAATATATTATAATGGAAGAAATAATTTATTAGATAATTGGCTATTGGAGAGTTTAAAATGGGAATAAATGAAAATGAACCCTTTTTTTTCTCAACCAGAAAAAACCAACAATGTTGTATTAATATATAATTGTTTACATAATCCATAAGTTTGTATGTCCCCATCAAAATATCAACATATCTTAGAGTGATTACATTTCAAAACCAACAAAAACCCACACACATCCAATCATGCTTCAGAGGTAACATAAAATATGTATATGTGAGCATCATGTCAGATATACATATATTGTATGTGTTGAGTAACCTAACATAGAAAAAACATGTAATCAATTAACCAAAAATAACATATATCCATCAAAATCTAGTGTTCACAAGGCATTAAACCGATCCAAGAGAAATATGTATATACCATGGATAAAATAATCTCCTGTAATTTCTTCAGTAATGTCGTTAGAGGCGTTTGTTATTTTCCCACAATTCTTAACAAACTTGCGATAATACTGTGTCACCCCAAGAAATCCTAAAAAATGCTTTAGGGTTGCGGGGATTTTCCATTCCTTAATGGGTTTAATCTTGTTAGGTTCTACCTTAACACCCTCGTGAGATACAATATGACCCAAATATTCCACCTTTTGTACTCCAAAGAAACATTTGGAGGTTTTTGCATATAATTGTTTCTCCTCTAATAGTTTGAGCACCCTGTCAACATGTTGAACATAATCCTTCCAAGACTTGTTGTAGATTATTATATCATCAAAAAATACTAACATAAATTTTCTAGGGAAGGGTTTGAAAATGGAATTCATAGAACCTTGAAATGAGGAAGGTGAATTAGTAAGGCCAAAAGGCATGAAAAAAATATCATAATGACCTTCATGAGTTCTCAATGTTGTTTTTAGAATGTCTTTAGTCTTCATTCTAATTTGATGATATCTTGAACGAAGAACTAGCGTGGTGAAGTAAATTTATCCATGTAGTTCATCCAACAATTCATCAATGACAGGAATGGGAAATTTATCTTTAATAGTGAGCTTGTTGATCTCCCTATAATCTAGACACATACGCCGTGATCCATCCTTCTTGTGCGCCAATACTACTGGAGCAAGCAAATAACTTTGACTAGGTTGAATTATACCGACCTCTAGCATTTCTGCAACCATGCGTTCAATTTCACTCTTTTGAGCATAGGGATATCTATAAAGATAATGTTTAGAGGAACAATGCCCAGAATCAAGTGAATAACATGTCATAATCACGAATAAGTGAGAGGCCTTTGGGAGTCTCAAATACCATGGAATGATTGTCCAAGACTTTTTGGAGATCTGGAGAAATATTTTTTTTGATGTTTGAGCCTCTAGTGAGCATAATTGTGAAATTATGCCCTGTTTTTATTTCTTCAAAAGCGTTGTCATGCCATTAGATCTAATTATCTTCCCTAGTTTCCCTGTGATACCCCTTAATTCAATTTCCTTTCCTTTCCAAAAAAATTCAAGAAAAGTTCTTGAAAATTAAAAGTTATTGTCCCCAAATATTGTAACCATTAGACTCCTAATACAACATCAACACCACCCATTGGAATGGAAAACATTAGAATATTCAATACATATTCCCCTATGGTTAGCTTGATATTATGGCACTTTCCAAAGAAATTTATAGTTCCTCCATTTGCAACCATCACTTGACACTCTGGTGCTTGATATAGAAAGTAGTTCAATTCCTTGGTTATCTTACAATGAATAAAATTATGTGTACTACTTGAATCAATTAGCACTATTACACTTTTCTTATTGATATATCCTTCTATCTTGAGAGTTTGAGGAGCGGTAATTCCCGCTAATGAATTACAAGATATGGCCAGATTCATTTCTTCTTTCTCTAGCATTGGTTCCTAGTGTATATCCTATTCTTTTGATGTTTCTTATTCCTTTTTTTCCTCCTCTTCACAATCTATGTAAAATAATTTATTCTCAACTCACTATGACCTTTAGTGTATTTGCTATCACAACTATAACAAAACCCTTTTGCTATTTTTTTCTCCAATTATTGTGGTGTCAACCTCGTAGGTTGTGGAAGACTAGTAGCAACAACACTTCCATCTTTATAGTTGTGAGTGGTAGACTTCCTTGTTGCCATAATTTTTCTTTCAACTTTTCTTGCCACCCTGAATGCATTCTCCAATGAATCAGGTTACCAAAGGTGAACCTCATGTTGGATGTTATCCTTTAAAGTCCCTATGAAGACATTAATCCTATGCTCCTCTAGAATATCAGTTACCTTGATATTCATTTTTTGGAATTTCACAATGTGCTCTACCATTGAATCCTTTTGTTTGAGATTTATCAATTGGCTAAAGAAGGTGTTGCTATGTGTATCCTCATAATGTGCTATCATTTCCTCCGTAAAAATTGACCAAGTGACAAGTGGTTTACGAGAACAAAGCCATCGATACCGTACAAACTGATCGAGTTCTAAATATAAAGATGCAATACAAACGTTTTGTGATGGTTGCACATCATGTAGATTAAAATATTGCTCCATCTGTAGTATCCATGTTACTGGATCCTTTTCATTAAACTTCCTCATATCAATATTTGAGATGTGGTTGGTTTTCGACCCAAATTTAGAGTGTCTAAAATCAGGATTAACATTCCTTTTATTCTCATCATGAATTTCATGGAATACCTTGTCGCCATTAGGAAGCATTTCTTGTAGCAACTTTGTCAAACCTTCCTTCAATCTTTCCATTTATGCTTTTAAACCAGCCTTCAAACCTTCCATTTTTGTTTCTAAACCATCCTTCAAACCTTCCATGTCCCTTTTTATTTTTGACTCTAAACCATCTATGTTAACATTCATCATTGCTCCCAGTTCATTTTTTATTACTCTTTGTGAGAGTGAAATTTGTTGCACTTGATCTCGTAATTTTGATATATCATGTTGCATTTCTTCTTCTTCTTCATGCGTCGTATTAGAGATTTCTGGTTTCTTATTGGGTGTATCCATTTTTTTGTTGCAAGGCATATTGCAAATAATGATATATATTCTTCATTATGCCCTTTGAATCACTTCAAACGGATTTTTCAAACAAAATTTATGTAAATTTAAAAAATACACACTTTTTTTGCTTTTTTTGGGAGCTTGATCTTGAAACTGTTGTACCTATGTAATTTCAGCTCTCAAGGCATTAAATTCGGTCATATAGTACCACACCGAGTCTTCTTTATAATTCCACAAGTCAGACGAAGATTAGATTATTCAATATAAAACTATGCCAAATCTCCCATGATGACCTGATTATGGACTGGCTCAGTTGATCAAACTTGTGTGGGATGTCACATGTCCCTTTTTCAAACTTCAACAATAAAATTGATACATGAAAAACTACAGTCTGTGAACTTTTAGTATTTTTTTATGGAATTCAAATCCAATTCTTGAAACAAAAATTATGATGATTTTCCCGAGGTCACATATTTGAGATTGAATTCTAGTGCATTCAAGAACCCCAACTTCTTCAGACCATATCTCATAAAATATAGTGAACCAAAATCTGAAATTTCTACACAAAGTTCAACAATATTTCTTCTCCATATGGTCGAAATTTTAGCTTCTGAAGCTTCGTAGAAAAAAATTATAGTGAAAATGCCAAGATTACATGTTTGAAGCAACATAACCTTAGAGTCCAAAGCTCTGATACCAAATGTTATGCAAGTCGCTCACAAAACAAAAGAAAATATAGACCAACTACTTAAAAATTAGTCTTTTCAAGGGGGAAACCTCCTTTACATTACATAAATGAACAATTCTTCAATGATACAAATGACAACGCCTCCTTGGTATATATATGAGTCTAAGGGGTCACAATATAATCAGAGCCTGCATAACAATAACAATAACAATGTAAGGGCACAACTATAACAATAATGGACTTCTATGAGACACAAGAATAACAATATGGGGTCTACATGGACATAACAATAACAATAGGGGGCTACACTAAAAATCTAGGGACTTAACATGACCCAAGAGAAATCTGCAGATACCATGGAGAAAATACTCTTGTGTCAATGACCTAAAAAGACGACACTGCCAAATCTAGAGAATAGCAAAAATAATGATCATAACCGTGATATAGAATGACTACCTCTAGAAAGTGATCAACTGACACCATACACTGAATGAAATCATGTATAAGAAAATTTACCTGTCCACTATATAATGTTGTTTGGATATAATGAATAATATATCTCACCAAATGGGAGCTTGAGTCCATCTTTTGAAAGCCTATAACAACTGTGTTTAATTCCTAGTGTGCAAGAGTAAATGTCAACTCCCTAAAATGATCAATAATCACCTAGATTCTCCTTATCCAATTGATTAAAAGAGGCAGATTGAATGATGTAATTTTTGAGGCCCATTCCACCACCCTGAAATGATTAATAATCACCTGGATTCTCCTCATCCAATTGATTAAAAGAGGCAGATTGAATGACATATTTTTTAGGCTCATTCCACCACTGCCTTAGAGTCCGCAAATACCTCCAACTTCTTAATATCAAGCCTTCGAGCACAAAATAATATGCCCCAAAGAGCTAAGACCTCTATGCAGGTGTTTGATCACGTGTCTCCATTCCAACTGAAATGATACTGTGTACCAAAATATAAAAAAGGATATGCACAACATCCACACATCTTATCCAGATATAAAAAATATATGCACAACATCCACACATCTTATCCTTTACAGCTTTGTCAAAGACCCATATGTGAGATAGATAATAGAATGATATGTCTCACTGATGTAACTTTACCTTTATATAAAATTAAAAAGTTTTTTTTTTTAAATCTGATTATTAAAAATATTTATTTAAAAAAAAATTATAAATTCAAATTAATAAAAATAATGTATTACTTCTTAACTTTGTATTAAAAAAACAAAAAAATATGAATTTAATTTGATATTAAAAAATTGTAATAATAAATAAAAAGTTACCCACTTTGTAAGCAAGTTTGATCTAATCGAATTTTACTCTTTTTTTCACTTTATTAATCCATTTTTACTTTTCTTTCACTTTGATTATGAAATTCGATCAGAATTATAAAAAAACTAGAATGTGCATCTAAATGCAACAAATATGCAACATTCGATCAGAATTATAAAAAAACTAGGATGTGCATCTAAATGCAACAAATATGCAACATCTCCACATTCTATGTATATATTCTAACAATAAATTTTTTTTATTTTTTTTTAGGATAATTGGTAACTAGTGAGAGTTATCCAACAATACACTCTTACACAACAGTACTCTCACTGTTATTGAGATTTGAAGCTTGAAAATGAACCTAACTTAAGAGAGTTTTGTTTTTGTTAAGGGGCTAATCATTAAAAGTATGTACTTCTTATGGATTCAAATTCAGAGGGATACGAAGAAGTTACTAATTCAAATTAAAATGGATAAAATGTATATACACTTAACTTTCTATTATTAAAAAAATTAATATACCAATTTAATGTTTAATTTATTTTAATATTAAATATACCAATGTAATGTTCAATTTATTAATTAAGAATTAGTTATTGTAAAAATGAACATCAATTTAAAAAAAGTAAAAAAAAAAAATTATAAATTCAAATTAAAAAAATATATAAATATTTTAACTTTGTATTATTAAAATAAATTAAATATATTAATTTAATATCTAACTTATTTTAGTATTAAATACACCAATTTAATATTTAATTTACCAACTAAAAATTAATCAATATAATAAATATTAAATACACTAATTTAATTTTTAACTACCAACTAAAAATTAATCAATATGATACACAATTAAGTACACCAAATGCGGCCTGGAGTATGCCGTAAAACTGCTTCTGCTTGGCTAAGAGCTCGTCTTCCTCGGACGTAAGGAAACAGGTTAACGGCCCAAGACCCAGAGGCATCTGGCAGGAGTGAAAGCCTGCGCCCTTACGGACCACCAGCGGGTTATTACAGGTGGCGTGGTTTTCCTTGATAACAGTGATGAGTCAAACCGACATTCGCGGATAGCAGCCAGAGATGGCTGTCCTCACTATTGGTTTGACACCTGAGTTTGATAGGTTTTGCCACCTTCGAAAAAAAATAAAATTAAGTACACCAAATATGCATCAACACGTCCATGCATATATTCCAACGATACTCATAAACAACACTACTCTCGCACTTATTGGGATTTGAAGCTTGCTCCACGGTTGGGTTGGTCAATTTGTCCACTAGTAGCATGTGTCGTCTTCCATTATTAGCTGAAACAATGCTGCGGTTAAATCTAACTTGCTATTGCATTAAATTGTAAAGCTAGAATAGAATAAGGATATAGGGGTAAAGGAATTTTTAAAAAGGGAGGTAAAAAATAGTTCAGAATTTTTTTTTACAATAATCGTGTTTGAATTATGTTTTTAGGTTGGAAATGGATAAAATATACGGTTGTAATTTAAATTTACAAAAATTTCTATCACATTTATCAAAATTTTACCAGAATTTCAAAGATTTTCAAAATAAAAAACAATTTATTAAACTAGCGCCATAAAATACATCTCAACAAATACAGTAATAATAAAAAGTACTCTGGTAAAGCCCATTCCTTCCATCTTATCAGAATATTTCCATTCCTTCCATCTTATCAGAATATTTCCATGATTTTCAGGGGAAGAAACAATCGGTTCAGACTACAGCCATAAAATACATCACAACGGGTACAGTAATGATAAAAAGTAGTCTGGTGAAGCCCATTCCTTCCATAAATGCATGCTTACCTCACGTGCAACGAACTTTATGAATCTGAGACTTGTGAGATTGCATCAGGATATGCATTGACGAACTTTACGAATTTGTGACTTGTGAGTTCAGGATATGCATTGATATAAAGTATCAAAATTTTGTGTGGGTCAACACAGTATGATGTAAGAGCCAAACAGTACACAAAATAATTGTCGAACGGAATAAGACCTGCAAACAACAGTGAATTGGATTTGGACGGTTTGAAGATTATAAATTCATGTATGTTTGCATCGATATCAGTGATTTATATGTTTTTATGTTTTTTTTTTTTTTTTTTGGGGTCTAACAGGTTTAGATTCTTCAAGATTAGTACAAATTTAAGTTATAAATTTTCACAATTTTAATGCCAAACTGCTAAATCTATATATATAATAAAAAAATATAAAAACAAAATTTAAGATTCCATATAAAAAATTCACCAAATTTTGACCAAACCCCCATAACATACAAATATTCACAGTGCACACAATGGCTTTGCAAAAACCAGTTCAGGATGGGAATCTTGAAAGGGTATTTTTAACGTTGAATTGAAACGATAACCAAATTTTGACCAAACCCCCATAACATACAAATATTCACAGTGCACACAATGGCTTTGCAAAAACCAGTTCAGGATGGGAATCTTGAAAGGGCATTTTTAACGTTGAATTGAAACGATAGTAACACAAAAGTCTCTGAACATGATTACTAACACAATTGTGTACAGTTCATGCACATATTCTTGATATACAAGAGGGAACCGGCTGCAACTCCACGGAAATATTCTTTAGACACAAGATGAAACTGGGTGCATATCAGGTCCGACTCTGAGTGTCAATGGAATTCCAGCCATCAGGCAGCGACGATGTGACTGTAACTTGGAAGATGCGCTGGCCGGGCCCCTGACAATATACGCCTCCGCTCCTTGTCTGTCTACATTGAAGGGCGTGCTAAATTCGAAAGGAATGATAAAAGTTAGTAAAAAAAATTCAGCGACGGTTCACAAGAAATTTAGTGGAACTGTGGAAGTTCACCGTGTTCAATTCTGAGGGCAACCAGTCACATTTCAACTTTAAAAATCCAACACGTTTCGGAACTCGACCCCACTCTGCCCAGAAAGATACGGTTGCTGTCGATTCAGCTCTGGATTAAACATGGGTTCACTCTGCCCTAGACATTGGGTTTGCGGAGACTTCTGCAGAGAAGACGACAACTTCCTCAATGCCAGGGTGATCAGGGGGTTATGCATTGCACTGTAACTATTCCCAACAACTTCATACATTTTTGATGAAATTTTGATTTCGATTTTCAAAAGCAGGCACACTTCTCCACAACATACAGCCATCCCCTATTTCTTTTATTCTCCACTCGCCACTTTGCACACGCCATGTCTCTATATATCCGCACGGTGCATGATGTATACTGAGTCTATATTCTTGCATGTAATGCTTATGTGTGCTTGTTCTGGAGTTTCGAGGAAGGAAGAATATAGTATCCCATTGATTCACAGGTTTGGTTTCTGAATTCTTCCATGTTTCTGAGATGATAATGTAACATATGTGCCTTTATATTTTATGTTGTTGAATGGGTATGGGATTTTACTTGGAGGAATTGCTGCTGTGTCCTGTTCTTCTGAGCATAATGCAACCAACACCACCTCCTTTTTATATGGTATGCTGTTAAATGGATATAAACTTTTCTTAGAGGAATTGGTGCTATGTTCCTCTGCAATTAGTTAGTTATCAAAAATTTATAAATATATTGTCATTTTAGGGTTTTCCATTATGTTTTGTGCTATATCCATATGTAGAAACCTGAAACCTTCTGCTTAGCATCTGCCTGAGGAATGTGATCTTGATGTCCCTAACATGTGTAGTCATATGAATAACTTGCTGGGTTTATCCATATTTCTGGTCTGAACGTGTTCCCAAAAGTCTATTTATGTAGTCATAGGAATAACTTGTTGGGTTTATCCATGCTCCTGGGCTCAAGATGTTCCCAAAAGCTTATTTGCTGCCATTCACCAGTGAAAGCTTAGCAATAATTCCTTTTTCTTTTAGATTGATATCAACATTTCCAAAATAATGTGCAAGTAATTTGAAAACGTGTATAATGTAGTATTTATGATTCTGAATAATGAAAGAGACTCAAATGAACACAGAGACCTTATGAAGAAATAATAAAGAACAGAGTATACTTGCTGTCACACAATACTTCGGATTAAAACAGCAAAGATGAAATTTGAAAGATAAACATAAGCAGAAACTATTAATCTTATAAACTGATAAGAAGAGAAACTGGGTTTCCTGTTTTGTAAACTTGTGTGGTTTCTGATAGATTTAGTGGATGTTTAACAGCCTCGAGGTCACTCTGTAGCCTTTCGCTTATTGAACCACACAATGGCCTGTAGCTCCATTGCTTTGCAGTTAGCGATTATGCAACTTGAGCCCATCTATTATTGAGAGGGATGCATGCAAAATTAACAATGAGTGATGTGTGAACTGGAGAAATGAAAATTTTACTAGCATGTCATAACATAGAAAAGGCTTTATAAGACACAGAACATCGAATTCATCCCTTGGTTTCACAATCTTTCGTGTGGGTTTTGAGTTCCATTCCCCTTCAACGTTCCCAAGCTATAGCAAGTCTAGTATGCAAACTAGCAGAAGCTGACAAAACTGATGATTGTTGGTACTTTGCCCAAGACCATGCTTTGGTCTTTTACTTCAGAATTAAATCCTTGTGTAAAAAAGGTTTCAAGTTCCATTATTTCTTTATATTTCACTGTAAGATGTTTCAGAATTCCATATCCCTTGAAATTTCCATGCTGTGGCAAGTAGTTTCATTGCCGTTGTAAATTCCATGCTGTAGCAAGTCCATCATTCAATTAGCGCTATTTGAATGATCACAAAATTAGTGATAATGGGTATTTTTCAAGGGAACTTTACCACATACCTCAGTTTGCTCAATCGGTGGAGGAGGCTTATCTAAGTGTAAGAGCTTTCTAATTCGGATCTTTGAGCAATATATTATCTATTTCATGTGGAAGGGATTTACAGATCCATTCCCCCTAGTACTTGTACCTTACAGAATACCCAAGTTTGGTCTTCTGGTTAAGTATCCATAGCCATGTGTAAGAGGCTTAGAATTCCAAAATTCTTCAACATATCCAAAAATATTGTTGTTTATATTTATAGTTATTAAAGGGATGGGCAAGTTGCAGAACGTGACTTGGACAACTGTGTTATGTAAATCAGCATCTTGTTTTTCTTCCACATTCTTGAGTTTCTTCATTTCTTAAATGAAGATTTTCTTTCGTTGGCCAAGCAATGCTATTTATGCAAATGATTTACCAGATTCTTACTTTCTCTGTCATTTATGTAAATGATTTACCAGATTCTTACTTCTTCTTGGTATATGTATTTGTTGATATTTTGTTTCTGACATATAGGTTCCTTTTACATTTCATCATCACATGTTCCTCTGTCTACGCCTGTCTTCTAACATCTTAAGAAAATTCCTTCATTTATGCTCTTACTTTCATTTCCTGTTTCACTTTTTAGTTGATGTAAATTGATTTGAGCCAGGGCTTCTCTTCTGATAGAGATTAGATTGCTTTGTGATCAGTCTGTGATTTATGATAGTTTCTGAGCAACTCTGAATCCACCACTCTAAAACAGGACACTCCTTTTGTATCAATGGTGTGGGAAGATGCACCTAACAATGGAAACAAACTAACTCTGCCCCTTTCTCTGCAATACTACTAGTGCCTCCAATATCTCAAATAAGTTCAATATTGTTAAAATGGTAAGGCAGATTCAACAATTTATATGCCGAGTCTTATTCTGTGAATGTAGTTTATTCATAATCCATCGACCAATGACATTTTTCGGAGTTTGAGATCCATTTTGTGGGACATACTTTGTTTGTATTCTTCTGGGGTCTTAAAACAACGTTCACTGGAAAATTGCTCGTTTACGTCATTTGCTGTCTATACCCCCACTTGGATACTTTTGATTAGCCTAAACCAGAAGCTTCAGCTATCGAGGCTTCTAAATATCCAACTTTTATAGGTGCCATGTTGCAGGTTATAGTTACAATCGTTTCTCTTTTGATCTCAGAGACATAAAATTGTCAAATAACAGACAGGAAAAATATTGTGTGTTATGAGTGTGTCTTCAGCTCTTTGAGGCGCGAGACTGATTATGAAGTCAAATGCTGCTCATGGTGTTGCAAAACAGGTTTGCAAATCCAGCTCATTTTAATTAGTTCACTTATTGGCATCTTATTGGCCTATTTGGCCTTTTGCAGGAAGCAAGGCTGAAATCATTGGTAAAACTACGCTTCAGAAAGTGGCAATATGGATGGGAGGCTTGATGAGAGTGCTGATCCAAGCATGCCAACTTCCACAAAGAAGTGCCGCCGCCGGCAGAAGCCAGACACAGCTATGGATGGGAACCTTGATAAAAGCACCGGCCTAAGCATGCCAACTTCTACAAAGAAGCGTCGACACAAGCGTAAGCATGAGACAATTCTTTTACCGGCAGAAATTGCAGCTCTTGGTGTTCCTTCCTCCTTTGACAATAAATCACAAAATCCAAATAATGAAAATGGGGACAATTCATCGGCTGCTCTGGGTGTCGATTCTCTGATTGGACAAACTGTCCATGGAATACTCGATGGATCATTTCCTGCGGGATATCTCATTACTGTTAGGATTGGAGGAAGTGATACACTTCTCAAAGGAGCTGTATTTGGGCCTGGCGTTAAAATGCCACGTCCACAAATAAACGTAAACCTTGCTGCAACAAAAGTAAAACATGAAATTACAGACGTGAATACTGGTTTTTCTTCACAGCCATCTTCACCTCCACCACGAACTCCAGTTACCTTGTCAGAGGTATATGAGCCAGCTCCTGTTATCAAAACCACAGCAAAGCCAGAGGTATATGAGCCAGGTCCTGTTATCAAAACCACAGCAAAGCCAACGGTCGTGACAGAGGTGGAAATAGCCTCTGAAAACAAACCTGAAAATCTTCGTCTTCACCAGCAGCATGAATTTTTGGGTGGAGAGAACGCTCATAATGAAGATCTTCGTCTTCCCCAGCAGCATGGATTTTTAGGTGGAGAGAACGATGTTAGTGAGATGCTGGAATCTGTTACTCAGGATTACAAATTGGAATCTGCTACTCAGAATTACAAACTTGAAATTTGTGATCCTGTGGCGGCAATGCAGGCTGCCTTATATAACAGAGTTGAACTTGTACAAAATTATACTTACACACCACTACAACCAGAATAGAAGTGTTACTACCCAAACTAAAGTCTTTTCTTGATCGACTCTATTACTGTATATAACAGGTCTTTTTTCCTTTTGTTTTTTGTTAAACTTGTGACCTTGAAGAACTGAAGAACTGATCTTTCAAGATCAATAGTGTGGAGAAGTATGACGTTACAAGAAATGCGTTGCAATTTGTCCCTTTTAAAATCAAATGCAGGACAAGTAACGATGTTATGTTATAAGTTATGTGTTGCAATACCAATCAGTCTCACTTTTGAAAAATATTGTTGGGATATTTCTAGTAAAATTTCATCCCAATTTTAACAGGCTATTACTCTGAAAACGCCAGAGCCAGAAATGTTTCAAAGACTACGAAGGATGCATTTCTTTTTTTTTAATAAATTATATTCATCTATCTGACCAGCGACCACAGTTATTAGTGTTATTTGCCACTGCATACCGCGTAAATATAGTTACCGTTTTCATATAGAAGTTTTCAATTTATTATTTAAAGATTTAAGATTTAAAGAGCTTCTGTTACTTCTGACACCAGAAGTCTTCATTAAAGAGCTAACGGGTTTTGTGCCATATAGAATGCTGCATCTGTTGCCAGGGATTATAATCCTTGCAAGATTGTGTCTCGATTGTCAGATGAGGACCGGCCACAAAGTCATTTATAGTTGGTTGTGGTTTCACAAATTCACAAACACTCATGCAGTGCCAGGGATAAATACGCGGGCGAGAAGAATTTTTTGCTGTGTGGCTTTATATTATCATTCAATGAACTGTATTAATTTATTATACAGTGGATGGAGGCGAAGACAAGTTACAATGGCTGAGGTGTGCGACCCTGCCATATCTCTGAATATTTTTCCAAAATATGATTTAATATTCCCGAGAATCCAAATAGAATATTTGGGAAATCCGATGGACATGAGTGCCATCAGCCAAGTCAATTATTTTGTTTGGTAAAATATTTTGGAATCTGCGATCTTTCATACTAGAATATTTGGGAATCATTGCATATTAGAAAATTTGGAAAATCTGAGAACTCTGATGGAGAAACATGTCCATCAGTCAATCAATTATTTGGTTTTTCAAAATATTTTGAAATTTGTAATCTTTGGTCCAATCTTTTTTTTGAAATCTGCAATCTTTTATGATAATTGACTTGGAACCTGCAATCTTTTATTTTGAAATCTGCAATGTAAAATAAAACTCTGCAATCTTTTACATGTTAACGAAATATTTTTCAGAAATCTGATGAATATGAGTTACGTTAAATTATTTTTGTTTAATTTATTTTCCATCTTTTGCATGTCAACGAAATATTTTTCAGAAACCTGATGAACATAAGTTCAATTATTTTTGTTTAATATTACAAAATATTTTAAATAGTGTTAAAGTGTCGGTGATGGTGAGGGTGATGCTAAGGTGTAAGTTGGGTGGTGGTGACCAACATAGAGGTGTATGGTGAGGGTGATGCTAAGGTGTAAGTTGGGTGGTGGTGACCAACATAGAGGTGTAGGTGGTGGTGACTGACATAGAGGAAACAGAGGTGGCTGACCGGCATTTCTCCAAGGTAGAAGAAGTAACAACGACCAAAATCACAAGAATAATAGGAATGAGAGAGCATTTGCTCTTGAGGTGGAAGAAGTAACAACCACCAAAATCACGAATAGGAATAGGAATGAGAGATCATTTACTCTTGAGGTGGAAGAAGTAAGAACCACCAAAATCATAAAGAAACAGATCTGTAACTATGAATTTGATGGTTTCAGGTTGAGGAAGGGTGGGTTGGTGGAAGAAGTAAGAACCACCGAAATCATAAAGAAACAGATCTGTAACTATGAATTTGATGGTTTCAGGTTGAGGAAGAAACAGATCTGTAACTATGAATTTGATGGTTTCAGGTTGAGGAAGGGTGGGTTGGTGACTTCAGGTAGGGTTGGTGGAAGAAGTAAGAACCACCGAAATCATAAAGAAACAGATCTGTAACTATGAATTTGATGGTTTCAGGTTGAGGAAGGGTGGGTTGGTGACTTCAGGTAGGGGAAGAAGACCACAGTATACATATTTGGATACAGGATACTATTAATCATTGCATTGCAGTAGTTATGTTTGTTTAGCGTACTTTAATCATTCCATTGCTTAGTTATGTTTGTTTAGTGAATTTTGTTTGAGATAGATTTTCTGTAAATCAATTTAGTTACTTGGTCTCCGTGGATGGAATTTCCAAATGGCGATGATATAAGTGGGTTTTTTTTTAAGTTTCACGAAGGGCAGTCAAAATTGTTAAATGTTTTGTTTTCAAAAAACTTGTTTTTAGCCCTTTTTTTTTTAGGCTGAATTTATTTATATATTTTAAATAGTTAAAACTTATAAAGATGAAAATTATAAAGATGAAAAATATAATAGTTAGATTATTTTTTTAAACTTGTTTTTAGTGTTTTTTAAAATGTTAGTCAATAATTTTTAAAATGTTGAATTTGAATTTATTTATATATTTAAAATAATTAAAACTTGTAAAGATGATGAAAAATGTAATAGTAAAATTGGGTGATGAAAAATGTAATAGTAAAATTGTTATGGTTCGAAAAATACAAAGATGATGAAAAATGTAATAGTAAAATTGGATGATGAAAAATGTAATAGTAAAATTGTTATGGTTCGAAAAATACAAAGATGATGAAAAATGTAATAGTAAAATTGGATGATGAAAAATGTAATAGTAAAATTGTTACTCTTAGAAAAAAGAGAGTGAAAGAATGAAAAGAGAGTGGAAAAAGTTTTAAAGATGATGAAGTAATAGTAAAATTGGGTGATGAAAAATGTAATAGTAAAATTGTTATGGTTCGAAAAATACAAAGATGATGAAAAATGTAATAGTAAGATGATGAAAAATGTAATAGTAAAATTGGATGATGAAAAATGTAATAGTAAAATTGTTATGGTTCGAAAAATACAAAGATGATGAAAAATGTAATAGTAAGATGATGAAAAATGTAATAGTAAAATTGGATGATGAAAAATGTAATAGTAAAATTGTTACTCTTAGAAAAATAAAGAGAGTGAGAGAATGAAAAAAAAGAGTGGAAAAATAAAGAGAGTGAGAGAATGAAAAGAAGAGAGTGAGAGAGAAAAAAGAGAGAGAGAACGCTTACACATAATATAAATAACATCCATATTTTATTGATCACAACAATTACATATATAGAGATAGAAAAATTACACACAAGACAAATTACATTCATATCTTTTTATTAGAAAAATCTAAGAAAAATAGAGAGAGATTACACACAACACAAATTACACTCCATTTAAGACATAACCAGTTCAGATCATGTTAGCAACTCTCATAGAGAGTGAAAGGCAACACAACACAAATCACGCTCATATTTTATTGATCAAACAATTACTATGTATATATTATATATATATCACTGACTTAGATAAATCTAGACCTTAAGAAAGTGAATTTAGATAGCTAATATAATTCACACCTAGGAAAACAATTATTTTTCAACTCATAACCGCTTCAGATCATGTTAGCAACTCTAATACCAATGTTAGAAAAATAGAGAGACTGAGAGACAACACAAATCATATTTTATTGATCACAACAATTACTTACTTAGATAACTTAAATCTTAAGAAAATAGATCTAGATAACTAATACAACTCACATAAGAAAACAACTATTTTTCAACTCACAAAACAATTATTTTTCAACTCACACATAACTTAGATAACACTTAGATAACTTAAATCTTAAGAAAATAGATCTAGATAACTAATACAACTCAGATAAGAAAACAACTATTTTTCAACTCACAAAACAATTATTTTTCAACTCATACATAACTTAGATAACTTAAATCTTAAGAAAATAATACAACTCACATAAGAAAGCAATTATTTTTCAACTCACAAAACAATTATTTTTCAACTCACACATAAGAAAACAATTATTTCTAGATTGACATTTCATCCATTCACAGATATGAAAACAACTACTTTTCACGATGACACAAGAATATTACTTCTAACAAAAATAAATAAAAATATATTAAAAAAACCAACTCGAGGGTGGACTCCTCTAAGGTATTGGAAGTTTCACATAGGAAAAGTAACTATATTTTTTACTCATTTTTGGGCACATTTTATGCCCTCGTGTAACAGTGTGTCGGGAAAAATTAATTTTTTTCGTGCATTTACGTCACTTTGAGTAACTTTCTACGAGTTTGCATAGTTATTTATACGATAAAGTTATATAATGAGAAAGTAATTTTCAACAAAGTTTTTATTTTTATTTATAATTATTTAATAAATATTCAATATTTAATATTTTGAAAATATTTTTTATCATTTGTTAAATATAGATAAATTTATAATGATGATGATGATAATTAACGTTACTTAAGATCAATGTGGTCTATATATTAAGAAAAGAGAGTTTAATTGTCGTTCTTAAAATTTTTCAAAATTTTGTTTTTGTGATCGAAAAAAGAAAAGTTTCAAAGTCACTATAGTTGAGTTGACGTAAAAATACAGCATACATAAATGATCTGATATTTATCATACAGAAAAGAAAGTCTAATTGTCATTTTTCAAAATCTTCAAAATCTTGTTTTTGTGATTAAAGAAAAAGCATTTCAAAATCACTATAATTGAATTGACTTAAAATACATTATACATAAATGATCTGATATTTTAATGTATAAAATATTTTTGGGAAGAAGTCACATTGAAGATTTTGGTGGTTTCGAACCAGCAAGTGTGGTTTATCTTCAGGATCTTTGGTTTAAAACAGGCCGACCAAAATCTTCAATATGACTTCTTCCAAAAGATATTTATACATTATGATATAGATCATAAAAACTTGAATTCTCATCTGATATTTATCATACATAATTATTAGTAATTGTTTATAAAATATTAATTATTAGTAATCGTTTATAAATAATTGTTTATAAAATATTAATTATTAGTAATTGTTTATAAAATATGTTTTTGTTAATGATATTTATAAAATCGAACCAGTGAGGTTTTCGTAGTTATTCATAATGGTTTATAAAATAATTTTTGTGAATGATATTTGAAAAATAAAGTCTCTGAATGATATTGTTTTTCACATAATAAGTTTTAGTAGAGAATTTCACAGTAGTTCATAATCGTTTATGAAAAATCTAACATTTTGACAGGTTTTTCATTAATTTTCAAATATACAAATTTACAAGTACACCAAATATAAATGATCTGATCTTATCAAGTACACCAAACATAAATTATTTTAGAATAATCTGACCTTAAACTTTTTGAATGGTATTTTTTCGCAGAGAATTTCACGGTAATACACCATTGTTTATAAGAATATGATCTTAAACTTTCTGAATGGTATTTTTTCACATGATAAGTAATATACAAAACATATTTTTATGGATATTCTTATTGCTTTGTCATGATTTTTAAATATACAAAACATAATTTCATAAATACACTAAATATAAATGATTCACACTAAACATTATTGATTTTAGATGATTTTAGAATAATCTAATGTAAATTAAAAATTATAAAAGTTTAAAAGTATTGAAAATAAAAAAAATAATTGTAAAGAAAAATGGGACGATAATAATAATAATAATAATTATTAAAAATAATAATAATAATAATAATAATAATTATTATTATTATTATTATTAAAAATAATAATAATAATTAAAATGGAAAGAAAAAAATTATAATTAAAATTATAAGAAAAAAATCAAATTATTTGAAAAATATTAAATTTAAAAAATAAGATAGATAAATTACTAAATAATAAATCTAGAAGATTTAATGGCCAAACCCATGAATAATGCATTAAATCGAGAAGATTCGATGGCTAAGCCCATGCATAATACATTTTAAAGATTTGTTAAGTTTGTACTTATTTTACGAAATGTAATTTATTTCTTTCACATGGGTTTTGGAAAGACTTTTCAATTTAATTAATATATGATTTTTTTATAAAAATGTGGAATTTTGTCAACATCGGAATACAAATTTTCTTCGATAATTTTATATAAATATTTAAAATTTTTGTGAAATTAAAAAAGAATTTTGATATAATTTTCCAAAAAAAATTTACTCATCAAATATCTTTTCTCACACCTCGCACACGCTTGCACTTTGTTCGTGTCTTTAGCCACGCCTCCTCCCCTATGATTGTGCACACTCGAATCGTGTATGCGTCTTCACCCATGCCCACCCCCTACTAGTTTGTATGCACTTGGACTCTACTCTTGGGAGATGAGTTTGATCATCAATGGATGTGATAGTCTAAGATTTGAACCTGACGTTGAGCTTTCATTAGGAATAGGAATTAAATCGATGTAAATAGATTGGTATGGTTTAGGCTTGCACTTTATAAAGAGTATATAACATTGATATCATTTCTATATAAATTAATTCGTTTACATTTTAGAAAACTTAAATAACATCCTTATCATATTTATAATTAAAGAATTGTAATAACCTCGGTAACTTGTAATTCCCGGTAATTGCTGTGGTAAAAACAATATGGGTGACAACTTGTTTTATTAAAAGACATTATTATTTTTGAAAGTAAATATAATGAACTATTTTGCACATGTGTTGAATGAAATGCTGGCAGCCTCCAAAAGGAGGATTTTCTATTAAAAGAAATTAATCAGTTATGAAACTGAAAAAGAAAGACAACTGCCTCTCACCCAAGGAAAAGGCTTGGGAGGAAAAACCTCTGGGCTGTTGAGGAACAGGCAGAGGAGAGATTCCAAAAGAGAGAAGCAGAGTGAAAGAAGGGGGTTAAGTCTGGTTGTGATCAGATAACCCAGCACCGTGGTGCATGAGTCTTGTTGAGGGCTGCAGGCCTGCAAGACGGCTCGGGGGGAGAATCCAGTGCAGTGGATCTCAAGGTTGGGAGGTTAAGAGCTAAAACTCTACAGGTGACTTCTGAAAGTAAGAACTTCAGTGACAGAATACCAGGTACGCTTCTTCTAAATTAGTTAAGGAAAGCTCAGGTATTGAAAAGTACCCGGTTGTATCATTTTTTTTTAAAAAGTTGTTGTGGTAAGATAACTAGAATAAGATTACGGTTCTACCAGAGAAAAATGGAATGGGGGTGTGACTGTGTCACATGGGTAGAATGTATTCACCTAAGCTTACACAGCTAATTTGTGTACAGCTAGTAACAACTAGGAACTGCTGAAAGATAGGAAGCATCAGTACCCAGTAATAGTAGGAGAGACTGATTCCTGAGATAAACCGAGTCCATAATAGTACTCGATTCTACAGCGTAAAGACCTGAGAAGATAAGAGAAGCCGAGCTGGCTATTTAACCGTAGATTGACTCTGAAAACTGATAAAGAATTCATTATAAAGGTCAGTCTGAAGATATAAACTTACTCTGCATGCATTCACTCAACAGAATAAACAGTGTAAGTTGAAAGACGAGGTAATGTGTAAGGGGTTGGTGCATGTTTTATACAGTCTTAACGGGTACTGTGCAAATATGGAATAACACATGAAATTGAAAACTCAGAACTTACATTATCTTTCCGAGTAACGTCTGTATAGTAAACATTGAAAGGCAACAGTACAGAAATAAGAATAAGCTTTGAACTAGATAATAAGTATTGTTACAGGCGAGTGACCGCCGTAAACCTGCTGGCTGCATTAGGGTCAAGCCTGTGCGCAGGAGGATAGACACTACATTCACGAAACGAATGCAAGTCTACCCTTGTCGCTGTACAAATAGTATATAAGAACGAGAGCCGTGCTGTGGGAACCAATTGTTGAAGAAACTTTTCGATTTCATAGCATTGAAACCCTAAAGCAATAGAATGTCATAACTGTAATGCTAATGAATAATAGAAAACGGCAGCAAATATACTGAATATCAAATTTAATCTTAGAAACTCTATGGCATTGGAAATGTTATATCCATAGATGCTATCCAGAATTAGAAGTAGCGACGGAGAAATGCACCAAATATCAAAGGTAAACGGAGTAACCCTAATGCATAACCATTGCCGTAACTATGTATGATACCAAACGTAAACAGAAGCAGTAGCTACAAAACTCTGTATATTAAACTTTGTATATATCAGAACGAAGGTTTAAATATCCATTAACCGGTGACGGCATTTAATATACAGGAAAGGAAGAAAAGAAATCATTATGAAACGCTGATAGTATACCATTGACCATAAGGAAATCCAGGCCGAACCAAAACAGCGATAATCCGCAGATGACAAATATTACAGCAGTTTATTTAACTATGCAGACCTTACATAACCGCCGAAAACTCAAAAGAGCTTTTCCTAAATCAGGTAATGTTAAACAAGATAGAGTCCTTAGCCAAGTTCAAATATAGAATAGATAACTAAGGCACCGAGGCCATAATCTAGGGTTCAGCTGGACAGGCCGCCAAAGTGAGGCCGCCAAACATAAATCGCACAAGGGTTTGGACCCGGTATTTAACCTGAGACAACAGGTAGAGTACAGGCCGTCTCAGCTGTAAATCAAACCCTCGTAATGCAATCAAACACAGTCAACAAGAATGATAACGAATTCCGACTTACCTGGAAGTGGCATAGCAGCTAATCCCTCCGGCGTTCGGTGAAGGTAAGCTATGGTCAGCACCGGAACCCTCCAAAACTGTCAAGCCAACCCTGGAAATGATTAGAGCATAAACAGCAGAAGCGAAAAACAATAAGTTATGAAACCAGCTGTGAGAAGTAATGTAAGAGGCGCGGCCAAACCTGAGTAAGGCAGAGGAGCGATGAACCAGAAGAGTGCAATGAACCAGAGGACTTGCAGTCCAAACCGTCGAAGGAGCTCGGCTACTGAGAGATGAGCAAATGAACCAAAAACGAATCCAATAAGACTTATATATGCAGGGTCAAACCCTAAGTGAGGCTGGACCGTCCGATGAAGGTAAGTAATCACCATCGTTGGATTAGGCGGGAGGCCTAGCGTGAACCCCGGAGCAGGTCAAACTCTCTCAGATCACATGGCCAGCACGTGAAGATGGGCCATATGGCTACGGAGGTTGGTGAGCTGGCGTACTCGCTCTGCCATTTGGCAGCAAACGTTCAAACGGATAACCAGCAATCAACACTTATGTCTTGTCATATAACTTATCAAATGTCGATACAATAAAGGTTAAGTAAATATGGAGTGATATATATATAACCGATAGTTATATTAACCAAAACCTTATGACAATCATTTTATGCGTTTGGTCTACATGTGTTTAGGGTTAATAGGTGGGTACCGTAGGTTAGGGGTTGATGATAGAGAGTTTCCAACCGTAAATGTATATATAAAAAAAAAAATTATTTACTGTATTTCTTGGAAAAAAAGGAGATCGTGACAAGAATTGAACTTTTCAATAACATTTATTTTTAATTTTTTATGAGCTTGACACAATTTATAATTAAAGAATTGAATTTTTCATTAATTTTTTTGTAAGCTTGACACAACTGCATTTTCTTCATGTCTAATATCATCTAGATCAGGGTTGAGTGGGGAATTGAACTTTTGACTTCACATCAAGGATTGCCTTAACAAAGCACCAGATCACCATCTATATAAAACCCGTGGACTTTATTAATTGTTATTTTTTATATTAATTTTATTAAAATATGTCAATTTTGGTTTGAATATATATATATATATCAGGTGGCATATAAAATTTAAATTTAGAAAAGTATATATATATATAATTTTATATTACGGTTATTTTGAGTTATTTTCGGTTTAGTTTATTAATAAATATAATAATTATTATTATTTTTATACGTGTTTGATATAGAAAATTAAAATTTAGAAAAATGTTTATTTTATACGTGTATCTTTTAAAATTTCATATGACCACTAATATTAACTATTTTTATTTTTTTTATTTTTTATTTCCATATAAATCAATTAATTTACATTTTAGAAAGCTTAAATAACACTCTTATCATACTTACAATTAAAGAATTGAACTTTTCATTAATTGTTATTTTTAAATGTTATTTTTTATATTTATTTTATAAAAATGTTTCGGTTTGAATTAATTAATAGATATAATAATAATTATTTTTTGTATGTGGTGGTATAGAAAATTTAAATTTTAAAAAGTGTTTATCTATATATATGAGTTAAAATTTTATATTGGGATTACTTTGAGTTATTTTCACGTTTAGTTTATTAATAAGTATAATTATTATTATTTTATATGTATTTGATATAGAAAATTAAAATTTAGAAAAATGCATATTTTATATACTGCATTTTTTAAAATTTTATATGACGATTATTATTAACTATTTTAATTTTTAGTTTTGTTTTTTTTGGAATTCAGTAATCAATTTTTTAATGAAATTGTAGTTTTGTGTTGTTTAAATCACTTTTGTCAATGTTTAAATCAATTTAGTATGTTTAAAACTCTAACATTAAACAATTAGAATTTGATAAACACAATTCTTGTTTTTTTTATGATTTAGTTAAAAATATATTTGAAATACATTTAGTGAATTGCTCTCCATAATAATTTAATATTTTTGTCTACTTTTTTTTTTAACATATTGGGAAAATGAGTGTTTTCTTTATTTTGTTTTAGTTAAAACAATAGCTAATTGTTCTCCACAATATTTTAATATTTTCATCTATTTTTTTTAACATATTGGAAAAAATGATTATAATTCAATTGTCAAACTCACATTCTGGATAATCATCCCTAGCGACCATCCATAATGCAGGTCGAATCATCATAGTTATTTCAGAAAATCGTGATCCTCTTACCAAATGCCTCTACGTCTTCAACCATTAACTTATTTCTTTATGTCCCATAAACTCAAACTCTTAGCCAAACAGAAACAATTTTAAGGCATACTCTAGACCTAAATTTTTTGTCAACAATTCCACTTTATAAACACTATTCTTTTATAAAATTTGTAAAAGGTGTGTATATATTTAACTAATGTCATTGTTTTTGTTTTACTCCTCTATCCATTACTAACAACGTGTTTTACGAAAGGCTTATTTCTTTATGTCCCATAAACTCAAACTCTTAGCCAAACACAAACAATTTTAAGGCATACTCTAGACCTAAATTTTTTGTCAACAATTCCACTTTATAAACACTATTCTTTTATAAAATTTGTAAAAGGTGTGTATATATTTAACTAATGTCATTGTTTTTGTTTTACTCCTCTATCCATTACCAACAATGTGTTTTATGAAAGGCGTATTGAAATACGTTAAAATCAATTTATTAATTGTAAAATTTGACCGTAAGAAGGAAATGAATCTAAAACATCACTAGAAACTATTTATTAAATTAATAAATGTAGAAATGGTGTTGAAGAACTCAATTGTAAACATGATGATAATGTAGATACTTTACCTTGGAAACCTTCCCCACAAAACTATCTAGAAATGACCTTTGTTTGGCTCTTTTTATGCTTTAAGAATGATTACAAATAGAAATTATAAACTTGTAGATAAAGATTTTGTGCATTTTACTCCTAGACTTCACATTCTTACTCTTTCTCTATTTCATTTTGTGCCATTAATATTGCAAGCTTTCAATCTTTCATGGGTAAATATATTTAGACCCATTTTCACCTTTGATTGTTTTCCTTCCTTATTGATGCAGCTTGAGGTGCATGTGAGTGGATCATTCGAATTGAAGGGAGCTCTGTAGTGAATTTGAATGTGCAAACACAAAATGAAAAACATATTTTCATTCAAGTATGAATTAAAATACATCCAACTTGTGCAAAAACATCTATAGCATAAGAACATACAACCATAGAAAATGGATATGAGACCATTGAACAAAGGTTATTTCCCAGTCTCCTTAAATATATGTCCACAAAAACAAGTGATTAATAAGAATCTAGTCTACAGAGACTTTATATCAAATAATGTCATATATATATAGTGGATATAGATATGCCCACAATAGAACAAATTCAGCTCGGTTTAAAATGTTTTTGTGATGATGAGATCTCATAAGGTGCTTCATCTAGTATGGTTGAATTCTCGTAGGTGTCACCTAGATGTTCACTATGTTCACCTTTGGGAAAAGGGGAAAAACATACATATTTCATACTCCTTGGAAGGAATGCCATTCAATAACTCACAATTTGTTCATTTGATCAGGGCAAGTTGGATTAAAATCCAAGTCCAAATAATTTCCTTGACATCCAATTAACATGCATTTATCTCTTATGCAAACATCATTAACAATCCCACTTGAATAAAACAAACAATCATTTCTTGAGTGTGCCAGTGCATCATCGACCCTATGTAACCCAAAGCATTACGTAGCTCAAAGCACAAAACATCTTCCTTGTCATAATGAATTTGGACTACAATCTAGCTTGTTGCCACTTTCTATCTCTGAGTGTATTCCACACCCATCTTTATTGGCTTATTTGGGCGGGGGGCCTGTCACGATGTCAACAACTCAACACTCACTTATGAAAGTTATCATATGTCACGTGTCAGCCGTGGAACAATGGAAGTGTCTTTTCAACTATAGTCTGCACCAGATCTTTACTGTCTTAACATATCACTTAAAAGCTTTGAAAGATCGGCTCATGAAGAACAACATCTACCACCAGTTATGAAATATTAAAACACTTTTAATACATTGTGCTTGATTGACTTCAAACTCTCCATGGTGGACCCCCATATTGATTCCATGTGATTATGATTGTGGAGAGGACGCAGAGGATAAACCATCTTATAGTTTTAATTTGTTGGTCATCTTATATGTCACATAAGATCTACTTAGTCATATCTTATATATACAAATGTTATGGCATGTCCTGGTCTAGGACATTTGATTTCAAAGTTATGAATATTTTATTGTGAGTGACCCATATAATTTCAAACCAAGATTCAAAATTCAATAAGTCATTTGTTTGTTATGGTCATTTTGTTTTCCTTATCATAAATATGTGAAAATTATTAACATAATTGTGTTATTGAAAGGTAAATTTTTAATGAAACCTTTATTATTGAAGGGTTAATTTATTATCAAAACATCACTCTTGAAGGGAAAATTTTTAAACATAACATTTCTTGAAGGGAAGAATAAAGACCTAAAACGTCAAAAAATAATTCTATGACATGTAAAGAGGAATCAAAATTCCAACCCTGTAACTTGCTATTAGGTATATTATTATTAATGCTAACATTAATAATAATTATTATTAGAATTAATTATCATTACTATTACTAGTAATAATTATTAACTTAATACTAATAATAATAAAATAGTTAATAATTGTTATTATTAACTTTATAGATTAATAATACTTATAATTAATAAAGTTAATAATATTTATTGTTATAAGAATTAGCTATTAATGTTGATAATAAAGTTTTATTATAAGGGTTAATAATCTTAAAGTTAGGGTTATATATTAATAGCAAGTTGTTAATGTTAAAAAGGGTTATACTTTAATCTTGAGATAGGATATTAGTATATTATAATTATAGGGATGAATTATTCTAGTTATTAGTTAAGGATATATAAGGATGGAATGGAAGGAATAAGGTCAAAGCAGTGAAAAGAATCTAGGGGGGAATGAATGTGAGGTAGAGGGTAGGGGGAAGAGGATTTATGGAGTAAAAGGGAAGAGGACGAGGGAAAGCGGTCTAGCTAAGGTTGTAAGTTAAGGGGGTATTCAGTGAGTAAAGGGAATTAATTCTTGCTTACTTCCAAACCCCTATCTCTATTAAGATTGTGTGTGTGCTTTATAATTTCGAGGGCTTCATGTATCTTTCGCTTATATTGATGCTTCTCTTTAGCAATTATCTTAGCGTCTTCGAGGCAAACATGGTGACATGTTTTTTTCTGAGTGCTCTGCAAGTGTTGAAGACGGAGTTCCACCATTTTTTATGTCTGCGCCATGTTCTTTAAGTCTTATTTTGAAGGATATTCCTGTCTCTCCAATATAACGTTCCTCACGTGAACACTTGAATTTATAAACACTCTTGTGTTGGAGGTGATCGACACTGTCTTTAACTGATCTCATCTTCTGCCTTATGGTTGACAAGGGCTTGAAAGAGGTGTCAATATCTTTCTTTCTGAGAACCTTGGCTACTTTATCTATGAATCCATTAGGTGTTGGTTCCAATTGCAGGGCAGAATTGGTCGCTCGCTACAATTTGCTATTTCACTGGCAATCGACAAGTTCCTTGTTGTTGGCGATGCTCTGACAATCATCAATTGGTTTCAAGGGGCCAATGCTCTAGAGTTTCCCTCCCTGGTCAACTGGCATTAGGGGAGTTTTGAGGTCTAAAATGGGCCTCCTAAGGAAATTATAAAATAATAGTGGAAATAATAAAATAAGATTAGATTACATCATCAAATTTTAGAGGGAAAAAAGAAAAAACTATTTTTTCAACTTGTATTTTCAACTTATCTCCCTATGGGTTTACTCAATTTTCGAGCAGAACACTAATTGGATTCATAATTTGATTTCTCATCCAAGGAGTACCCATGTTGCATACTTTCGATGTACCCTTCTACATGAAAAATGGGAAATACATGAAAAACATTATTGCAATCACGTTTTTTCATGTATTTCTCAATTTTCGTGTAGTAGGGTCCATTGAAAGTATGCAACATGGGTACTCTTTGGATGAGGAATTAAATTTTACATCCAATGAGTACTCCCGCTCGAAATTTGAGTAAAATCTTAGGGAGATAAGTTGAAAATACGAGTTGAAAAAGTAGTTTTATTATTTTTTAATCTTTTTACTTTTTTACTCCAAAAATGGCGATTCATCCCCCATGGTTGACATCACCATCTTGAATCTTATTGGTTCTTATAAAGTTTATTTTGTTTGTACAATTTTCTTAGAAGGCCCATTTTAGACCTCAACTTCCCCTAATTATTGAGACTAGTAGGCCACTTCTCCCCTCTTTTGCTGACATATCCTTTCAACATGTATTTAGAGAGAAGAATAAGAATGTTGATTCTTTGTCTAAGCATGGTTTGTCCATCTTTCCAGGGAAAATCTATTACAAGCATTTGATCCACAACTTGGTTCATGGCGAAGGTTTTTCTGAGGTATAAATTTAGGCTCCAATACTCTGTTTTGGCAATTTTGTGAAAGGGTCTTTGTTTTGTTTTAGGTTCTCTTCCATTTCTGGGTGGTTATCTGGTATTTTGTTGTGTTCTACTATCTCTGATATTCATTTATGTATTCTCAGTCACTCTGTTTATGGGGTAAGTGATGACCCTATCAATATTCAATGTTCCCCATGGCTCTGTTTCTGAACTAACTGAATCATGGTTTGTTGATTTTGCTAAATGGTCCCCAAGCAAAGAACTATGCATATGTAAACGCCTTTATTTATAATGAAGACGTGTTTTTTCCCTAATTTACAAGTTTGCTTTGTAATTTCACACTAAAGATACTCCTTTTCCTGGTTTTGCTAGTAATTACAGCCTTAGTGTTGCAAATGATATTAAATCCTTTTCCAATGATTTCCCAAACATCAATTCTCCAACTAAAAGCTTCGACCCCAATCTTGTCAAAGAGCCCCTCTTATCTCTTTCAAATTCCACCCCTCCTTTGAGTTTTGTTTCTTATCCATTAGTCTTATAAATTTATCCTTAATGGATCTAGACCCATCTTCTATCTACTGCTTTCACTCGGTAAAGTATTGGTCGTACTTCCTCTCGTTAAATGGGATCTCCATCTCACCATGCCTAGGTGGATTACTTAGAATTGTTTTTTTTAGCCAGTGCAATATCCAATTTTAGACTCTAATCCTAATGCATCAGATCATCCAACTACAGGTCTCGTTGATAACCCCTTATATTTTCCTCGCTTCTTTTCTTGGCAGACAGAGACTTTCCCTACAACCCCTCGAGTTGTTCCTTAACCTCAAAGAGCTAATGGACCTTTATAGCAATGGACTAATGTGTCTACCTGCAAATCCTTAAAATGCCAACCCTGACAAACTACACAGTTGACTTTAAGATTGGTTGACAGAAGAATATTGTTTAAGTGAGGTTTTATGGGGTTAGAAAACGACTTCAATTTTTCCCTCCCCATTGAATAAAATTCCATGACACTTTTCAACCTGGTGTTGAAAAGTTACAAGTCACTAGAGTGTAAGATTTTTTGATGTAAAATATTTTACTCTTGTCACTTTTCAATACATGAGGTTGAGGAAAATTCAAGAGAGGGAATTTTTGTCATTTTTAATTTTTAATTTTATTTAGAGGTAAAATTTATTTAAATATAAATTTCAATTTAGAGATAAAATTTATTTAAATATAAATTTCAATTCCAGGTTGGAGGTTTTTTTAGAAGAGTATTTATGTACAAGCATTTTCGGATTACTCACATCAAGTTTTTTTATTGTTGATGTTTCGAGCCTGAGGATGAGCTAGACTTGTTGGCTCGAAACATTCACAATAAAAAAGCCAGCTGTGAGTAGTCCAAAAATACTTGAAAATAAATTTCAATTGATAACTTTAATGATAACAGTGATATAATTATTTAAAATTCAATAAAGATAATGTTATGGTCATTATCAATACTTCTAACTATGAATCTAAATTTCATTAGTTTATGTCATTTGTTTCTTACAAATGTCTGACGATGAGCCACACTTGTTGGCTCGAAACATTGACAATAAAAAAGCTTGATGCGAGTAGTCTAGAAAGACTTGAACATAAATTTCAATTGATAACTTTAACGATAACAATGATATAATTATTTAAAAGTCAATAAATATAATGCTTTGGTCATTATCAATACTTCTAACTATGAATCTAAATTTCATTCCCTTATGTTGTCCTCTTCTTACAAATTCCTCTCGAATAACCTAATTCAGTTTATTTATGAAGATTATCAAGGCATCCCCTAAAACATAGAAATGGGTTATTCCCATAATTAAAACCCTTAAGATCTATAGACAATCTAAAATTTATTTAAAAAAACATCCCGTTTCGATGTATTGTAAGTGCTATTAGAGCTCCCACTTATACCCTATCTCGATTTGTTGTTGATAAACTTTAGTTATTTGTTGGAAATACTCCCTACTTTATTAAAGACTCCTCTAATTTTATTCAAAAAATATGCCATCTTCACCCTGATGAAAATGACATCATGGTTAGTTTCGATGTAGTCTCCTTATTCATGACAATTCTAGTTCTTGAAGCTCTTGACATTATCGCAAAATTGATTGACCCTAAAACTCTTAATCCCATTGAAATTTCTATTATATCTGCATTCTTCACTTTGAAAAGGATTTGTGATGAGAAAACTAAAGGTACAACCATTGGATCTTCCCTTTCCCCCATCATAGCCAATATTTTTATGGAACATTTTAAAGATCTAGCCTTAAATAACTTTCATCTTAAACCCAAATGTTGGTATATTTTGTTAATGAAACCTTTGTTGTTTGGCTTCACAACAACCCCTCTTTCACCTCTTTCTTTAACCATCTTAATTGTATTTCAATCCTATCCAATTCAATATGGAAATCCAAGAAGAAAATTCTCTCCCATTTGTAGATGTTGTTACTTTTCATCAATCTAGTGACACCCTTACCCACCGAGTTTATAGAAAAAAGGACTCCCATTAACAAATACCTTTGCACCCAATCTCACCATCATCCTACACAAAAACTAGTGGTTTCAAAAGCCCACATTACCTGAGTTTCTTTAATCTCTACTCCTCAATTCTCCGAGAAAGAAAAATCCACCTTACAAAAGCCCTATGGCCAATGTCTACTTCATCTCTCAACTCAATAAAGCTTTTCTATTTTTTTGTCACTCTCATCCCAAAAACTCTTTATCCTCCTCCCCACCCCTTTCTCCCATCTCTCTTCCTTCCATTCAAAGTACCATGACCAAATTTCTAAGATTTTGGCCAAAAAAAATATCAATTTTTTTAAGCCTCACAAAACTCTTAAACATTTATTTAAAAATGCAAAAAAAACAAATGATTCTATGCTTGGCCCATGGGTTTGTCAAATTCACTACTCATGGAAAGTCATACATTGGTCAAACTGGAAGGTCCTTCCAAGCTCGTCTTTAAGAGCATATTGTGGATACTTTCCACGATCACATTTCCAAATTATGCTTTGATGAACACTCTCACAATTCTAAACACCTTATCTACTTTGATCAAACTATAATTTTCTAATATGCACCCTATTACTCCTCTCGCATCATTCGGGAAGCCTAGAAATGGAAAAGCATCGCAATACTTTTCACTAGAAAAATGGTTATAAACTTAGCCAATCATGAAAATCCATTAATCGTCAATGCCATCATTAAGTCTTCCTAGATTTATTGCTCAATAATATTTTTCTATGGTTAACTACTAACCTCAACTTTCACATTTCTTCAATTCTCTATTTTCTTTAATTTAATTATTTCCCCTCCCTTTTTATTGTTAGTCCCTGCCTTCGCTTGAGACTATGGAAATTGCCTCACGGTCAAAGCCTGGTGACCTCCTATTAATTTTGACCATTTTCAAGTGCATATCCAAAATTTTCGATTTTTTTTTTGTAAACTTTTTTTTTATATTAATAAAACAATTTTATAATTTAAAAAAATGTCATTTTATAATTGGCCTAAAGCACTTTGATGGGCAATAATAACCTTGGTGGAATGCATTTTTATTTTTGTATTTCACAATCCCTGACAAATAATTTTAAAATGAATTTTATAAATGACTATTACATCAGTAAATACTTTGACATTGACACTAACATTGTCTCACTTTGACATTGACACTAACATTGTTATATGACTTCACATTATTAATGCTCTACCCACATCGAGGGTAGTTTATACCATTGTTGTAAAAACTTTTATTCCCCGCTTTTCAAAAACGATATCGAACTCTCCACACGGTAGTTTTTACAAAGCTCCTCTAAAACCTGATATCCAATAAGACACTAACACGTAAGTGAGATGTTGTGGTCCTCTTTAATTGTTTAAGTGCAGTCCTCTTTAATTACAGTAATGATAAAGTAACAACCATTTGCATAATGGCTTGGGTTATTAGTCGAATAGGTTAGAGAGGAATTCTAATGGCTTGGGTTATTAGTCGAATAGGTTAGAGAGGAATTCCAAGACGCACGGTAATTATTTTATGCTTCTTGCTTATTGAAATGAATCTTGGCTTTTCATGAATACATGGGAATGTGAAGTCTAATAGTTTTATTCAATTTACAATAATTGCATCATTATTTTGTTTTGTAAAGTTACATTATTAACTTAAGATTAATGTTTAAAACTTTAATCCTATTTTTTTTTCCAATATTATGAAAAGAATTGGTTTTAAAATTCTTCCTCTGCACAAATCTTCCACAATTTCGTGAGAAATGGGCACACTCCAAATCTACGGCGTCGATCAATCTTTGAAATCAATGACGGACGTTGATTGGGGGTCTCCCCTATGACGTCAGCAGAGGTGTTCCGCGATTTAACCAAACGACGTTGAATCATTGGAGTAGAATGATGGCTTGCGGAGGGGTTTCCCTCGTGATGTTAGATGGATGGTGGGGGCTCCACACTCACGATTCTCCTTCTTCTAAAACCATGCACCAATTACCACAGGCACTGTAGTCTCCTTAGTATGAGTAATATTGGCCAGCTCAAGTATTCTCATCGTTTGGATCGTGTATGACTTGAGCTAGCCTCAATGCTTATTAACATTGGATGTTAGTAACATAATAAAATTAATATTATTAATAGCATTTAAATTATAATATTAATGTTAATAACACTTAATTAGTAATATTAATTTTATTTTTTTCTCAAAGAAAAAAATCATAATTTTTATTAAGAAAAATAAAAATTACATTTTGTATGTGTAAGATGCAAACAGAGTAAGCAAAGTTTTGCCAATGTCCAAATATACATAATTGTTCAAAAACAGGCCAAAAATTAAGAGCATCTAAGAAAATACATATTGTGATTATAATAAATACATAACAAGACTACAACCTTATTGGCTTCAAAAAACTAACATAGGAACAAAGTGTGATAAACCTACCATAAGACAAAAAGAGCTCAAATAAACATTAATAAAAAATCAGATATGAGGAATGTCCACCTGCATCCCTTCAATGAAGGGTCTATGGATGTATTATGTAGAAACCCCATTTGGTTGCTCGATAACTTAACATACTCCCAGAGCTTGTGTAAAACCCGCCTTAGAGAGTGCATCTGAGACAAGAAACATGATCAAAATATTGTCTTCGTTGTAAAACCTCCTCAAGAATTAGACTCAATGTGTGAATGTGACAATGTTGAGTTTTATTAAACAAATTAATTATGATCATTGAATCACCAAATATTTGCAAAGAGTGACAATATTTTTCAATTACAAAGAGGAGAAAGAGTTTTAGGCTGAGAAGTTATGCGAAGTTGTTTGTTCCCCTCCCTAGAGTGCTTTATAGCATATAAAAATGATGTTCATGGATATATATAATTTTCCCCCTCAGCGTTCACCATTTTTCAAAGATGCACCATCAAAATATGACGAAGGTTGAGATTTTTCAAACCTCCTCCATGAACACATTCTGTGGAGCATGTGAAACTTCTTTAACATGTACGAGTTCATAGTCAACAACTACCTTCAATGCCATCTGATCTAGAATAAAAGATTTATCTTTGGATATGGCTTTGTTCCTTGTGTTCCATATACCCTATCATACCAAAGGCGAAATGTTCTTGTATTGCTTAAGGGAGACCCGGTCCCACCATTGTTTCCATACATCTTGGAAGGATACTCCTTTCCAGTTCTCAACAACTCCAAGACGATTCTTTATGGCATACCAAACTTCCTCAGAGAAAGGGTATAAAATAAACATGTGTTCAACAGATTTGTTTATGATTTTGCATAGAACACACCACCCTAGACCCTTCATACACCTCCTTTGAAGGTTATCCCAGGTCGGTGCTTTATTTTCAAGCAGGTACCAGATGAAAATACGAGTTTTTGAGGGGCCCTTTAATTTCTAGAGCTTCTTCCACCGCCATACAATAACCTTTGGTTGTCTATCACTGCATATAAGCGCATACCCATATTTTGGAGAGTATTTCCCCCATAAGGAGTGTACCTAGTGAAGATAATCAACTTCCTCTCTAAGGTGTACATGTGCAATATTTAAAGCCAATGTATAATTGTTCCATAAAACATGAATTTAGGAGGTAAATTTAATTGTTGAGTGTTGACCCATCCCCACGCCCAGATTGATTTAAGGTATGTCTACCTTGGTCATTTAGAAATTTGACCATTTCACGTGGTAGTCGAAAATTGTCTCCACTTCCAACCCATGGATCTAGGCTTATTTTCAACTTTTTTCCATTCCCAACTTTCCACACCAGCCTGTATTCCACAACAAGTAGAGAAGATAAAACCACTTTCCAGATTATGGAGATCTCGGGACTCTTATTACCTGGGGACTGAAGCTAATATTCCAAGGAGCTGGGGAAGATATACTTCCTATAGGAAACTGTTGTCCAAATACTTTTTGTAGAAACCAACCTTCATCCAACTTTGGTAGCCAGAGCCTTTGCGAAAGAGGGTAGGTCTTTCAAAATTCAAACTCCCCAGGCTTTGGGTAGTGCAACTTTGTCCCATTTGACCCATGGGAAGACCCTTCCATCTTTGCTTCGCATCCACATGTTGCATAATTTTTTAATGGAGTTAAGAACCCCAGATGGAATCCAAGATAGAGACATTTAGAATATTGGTATTTCTTCTAGTACATATTTTATAAGCACTAATCTTCCTGCTTTGGACAACCATTTGAAACACCAAGTTTTGATTATTTTCTCTATCTTAGCAATAAGCCACAACCAATCATTTTTCCTATAATCGTTTAGTTTCATTTGAAACCCCAAATACTTTAGGCCATCTTCAATATCCAAGGAATGGAAACATAATATATTTTGTGCATAGTGAACTTCATCCCTTGATAAGCCATAAAGGGATAGGGAGTATTTATAAACATTTATGATCATTATTATAGTCTTCTAAAAAATACATAGAAATTCCTTAATGGTGGCCAAATCTCTTCTGGATCCATCACAGAAAAGAAACACATCATCAACAAACAACAAATGGGAAATAGTCAAATCCTCAGCCACCCATAGTCCATGGAGGTCACCTCTTCTCTTCGCCTCCTTTAACTACCTTCTCAGACCTTCAACTACTAGTAAGAAAAGAAGAGGTGATAGAGGGACACCTTTCTTGATACCTCTTTGTTCTTAAAAAAAATTGGACGCGTAACCATTTATAATAACCTCAAAATAAATTGAATAAAGACACATCATCACCCAATTTATGAAAGGCACTTCGAATCCAAAACGTGTGAGAAAAAGCCTAACATAACACCAACTCTCTTGGTCATATTCTTTTGATAAATCTATCTTGATGACCATCCCCTTTTGCTTCCAATTTTTCAAATTGTGAATAACTTCTTGGGAAACCCCAATCACTTCATGGATCTACCTATCCTCTAAAAAAGCAAACTATTCCTTTAATATATTGTTGGACAGAATCGACTTCATCTTGTTGGCGATAATATTTGCAATGATCTTATAGATGCAATTATAGAAAGAGATAGTTCTGAAATCATAAAAGAAAGGGGGTCATCATATTTAGGGATTAAGGAATTGAATGTGGAATTGAAAGAGGGAAGGATTTTTCCATATAGGTGAGAATCTTCAATAACACATAGGAGGTCACCTCCTAAAATATATTAAAAAAAACCAAGTAAAGATCCACTTTCCAACCATCTGGACCTTGCATTTTTTCCTTTTGGAAGTTGTGGAGCACCTTTTGCAGCTCAAACTTAGAAATGAGCTCCATTATATATTTATTTTCTTCTTGATCATCAAAGCGAGGGAAGACTTGGGTGATTTGAAAATTTATGTGATAGACACTTCCTGAGGGGCTCTGAATAGGCTATTGAAATGGTTCACTCCAAGCCTTCCTAGATCCTCAAAAAATGAGACCCTGCCTCTTTCTAGATTGTCCAAATCCCATATTGTGTTAAGAACTTTTCACCCCTTAGAAAAAATTTAGAGAAATTTTGTCTTATCGTCACCACTTTGGAGTCGAATAACATGACTCTTTTGTCTCCACATCTCTTCTCTTTCACCCAAGATTCTCCTTCTTTCCTTTTCAATGTGAAAGACCCTTTGCTTTGCTTCCTCATATATGTAGCCCCTTCCTTTCGAATCTTCCAAACTATCCAACTGCGATTCCACAGCTTTGAGAATTTCTTTATCCCTTTGCTTTTTTATGGGAGGCCCACTAAACATTGACCATTTTACCTTTTTCAAGTTTGCTACAAGCTGATACTCACTCGATACTCCCTGATTTGGATTATAAGGAATCCAATTCTCAACCACCAGTTCACGAAAGGATTTGTCTTTTAGCCATGAGGAATTAAATTTGAAGGGGCTTCCTGATTTATTTTGATCCCCTCTGAGTTTTAAAAAGATAAGGTGATGGTCATATTCACCTCAACCTCCAATCCATTGGCGAAACAAGGCAGTCATTTCCATGAGAGATTCGACCATGTGAAATATACTAATCCTTCTTGCCACTCTTGCTTCTCTCGATCGTTGATTCATCCATGTCGGTCGATTTTTATCAAGTCCACATCACAAAGCTTGTGGTTCTCTAGGATATGCTTGAAATACTCTTCCTGGGAGTCCACATGCATATGAGGGCCCTAGACTTCTGAGGCTCCCAAGGAAAAATTCAAGTTACCCCCCACTATGAGATTGTCTGCTCCTTGGAAAGGTTTGTTCATCAACTCATCCCAGAACAAAGATATACGTTGGCAGGGGCCGTAGATGTTTAACAATTGCAATTCCTTTCCCACATCAGTAGAGTATATGTCATCTCACAGGATCAAGTACACCCCCAAGTGCCCCTTAGTTTAATAGATTTTTTTATTAATGCCAATGGCCAGGCCTTTGGATCTTCCTTTTGCATCTGAATCTACAAACCACCAACCAAGGAAAATGGATTCTAACACTCCCTTAACCATATCCCCTTCCCCTAATATTTCTTGAAGAAAAATGACATCCAATTTAGCAGAGTTCACCATTATTTCCAAAGCCAACTTTTTTTATGGGCTAGCCAGGCCCTTGCAGTTAAAAGATAGAAATATCATGTTGTAACTTGGCTAGGGGCTTGACATGTTGTAAGATCCCCAACAATCGACTTTTGTTTCCCGGTCACCACATCCTGGTTGGCTTTATGTTTCACCCTAGTAATATATGATTTCCTGCCCCTCGATCCTCCTCCAACCTTGATCGTTGAGAGTTTTCCCAAACCTCTAACACAATCCAAAGTGTCCATTAGAGAAATTTTGAGGTCTAAAATGCACCTCCTAAGTAATATTATGAAATAATAGTGGAAATAATAAAATAATATTATATTACCTCATCAAGTTTTAGAGGGAAAAAATAAAAAAACTACTTTTTAAACTTGTATTTTCAACTTCTCTCCCTACAATTTTACTCAAATTTCAAGCAGGAGAACTCGTTGGATCTATAGTTTAATTTTTCATCCAAGGAGTACCCATGTTGCAAACTTTCGATGGACCCTACTACACGAAAAATGTGAAATTCATGAAAAAATGTGATTGCAATCACATTGTTCATGTATTTCATAGTAGGGCCCATCAAAAGTATGCAACATGGGTACTCCTTGGATGCAAAATTAAAATTTTCATTCAATGAATGCTCTCGCTCGAAATGTGAGTAAAATCGTAGGGAGATAAGTAGAAATATGAGTTGTAAAAGTTTTTATTTTATTTATTTTTTATCTTTTTACTTTTTTACTCCAAAAATGGTGAAGAAACCCCCATGGTTGACATCATCATATTGAATCCTATTGGTTCTTATAAAGTTAGTTTTTGTTGCACATTTTTTTTGAGGCCCCTTTTTTACCTCAAAAATTCTCTAATGCCTTTCCATTTTTGGGGTGAAGAAGGAAAAGAGGGATCAAACTTTTCCCTCGAGGTTACAACTTTAGGGGAAGGGAAGTAGTCTGAGAGCGGGGGGAGCGGGAAAGAGACCATAGCAATAGATGTATGGGAAGGAAAGCCCATGGAAACATTTGCATTATGTGTCATAAACCCAAAATACATATCTAGTGAATGTAATGAATAGATTAAATCATTAACCAAATGTGAGGGAGAGCAATTACCTGGGGGATTGGCCCTAGAAGAGGGAAGAGCTCCTTCTTTATCCTTGTGAGGTCCCTCAACTTCCATATGTTCATAGAACCAACCCCATCCACTATCCTAGTATCCTGCACCTCTTGAATGATCGCCTCTAGTCAGAGAAGATTTCCCCTGTTTGACACCCCTTTTTAGAAAAATAACCTCCAACATTTTCCCCTTTTCTCAACCCTCGATGCCCGAATTTTCTTGTATATGGAATAGGAAAATCCCTTAAATATTCCTTGTCTTATGGTAGTGCCGATGATGAAAGGGGAAACCCTCGTAGTCCAAAAGTTGACAGTGAGAGTATCCCATGAAGCTGATGTTCGATTCATCTCGAAAACCCTCTCTCGAATTAAAATTTTCCAGAATACGGGTCATTGAGTTTCTTCCATTTTCTAAAATGGATATATCATCCTCAAGGAAGGTACCCAATTTGTTTCCAATTCTATTAAAAACATACAATGTCCATTACTGAGGGAGAAGGCCCAGAAACCTCACCTAAACAAGAACCAAATCGATATTTTCACGTTAGCATCAAACATAGGGTGCCACCGCTTCAACACTATTGGAGTAGAGTCGATACTCCAGTCTGTATTAAGCACCCAGCTCGCCACATCGGCTGACAAGAACTCAAACATGAACCAACCATGAGATAATATGCTTACCTTTTGGATTTAGATCGCGCCTCCCCTCCATTCTTTTTTTGCCCACTTTCTCAAGTAATCCTAGGATAATTTCCTGCCTCTGGCCCTCCCTACAACCACCCTCTTTGTTGTAGACATAACTTCATCCAACTGCACGTCCTCTCCTAGAACCAAATTTTTATTTACTTCTTTCTCTTTTTGTTAGAATTGGGCAACTCCTCTAAGGCTATCGGCTCCCTTAGGGTATTTGCCACACCACCTAGAAGATCATATCCAACTGCTCCATGCTCAGGTTATCCTAGTTGGCTAGGGTTTGCACCCTCAACAACCCTTCCAAAATCGAGTGAATAAATGAGTCATGGTTCATATGAAGGCACTTAAACTCCAATAAAAACCCTAGAAACTTCTCCTATGCCATCTCTAGAATTTAGCAACTCTGATACAAAAAGGGAGGTGTTTTATACCTATGCCCCAGTGTGCATGAGAAATAGTTCAACGGATCGTGAGGCAAAATATCCAAAAACTGAGCGTTATGGAGAGTTTCATAGTTTTGAAAGCCTTCATTTTCCATACCACCACTTCATTGCTAGTCCTTAAGGGTCACCGCTTGTTGAACTGTTTGGGACCCCTCTTGATCAAACCCTAGGGGAGCCTCATTCATTGCCTCTGTCTAAACCACATTATGAAGTTATTGCACTATTGGGTTGCCCCCTTCCACCATGTCATTTGTATGCCATAATGCTACATCAGTAGACTGAGGTGCCCAGTTCAAGAAAATCACACACATGTCACCAGGATCATCTGACTGATCCACAACATCGTCTATCTAGTCACAAACCTCATCAAACTTAGCTCCCATAACATTTGTCAAACCGAAAATTGTAGCCTTCACTTTAGGCAGAAGACAACAACACTCACCGAAACCCACCGAAAACTACAGTGTCCTCCGAAAAACCGCAAAGCTATTTTTCTCTACCTTATTAATGTTATTAATGACATTAAAAATTGTTAATATAAATAGTATCAACATTAATGTTGATAAATATATTAATAGTATTTAGTTTATAATCAATAATAGAATTATTAATAAAAAATAAAATTTAAAAATTCTATTCACATGATTAACAATATTAATGTTATTAACATTAACATTGTTGGCATAAATAGTATTAATATTAATATTAATAAATAACATTAATAATATTTACTTTCTAATCAAACTTGGTAAAAGAAGCTCAACGATGGTCAAACATGGTAAAATCATTCATTATCAATATAGAGAACCATAATCTATCATAGAAAGCTATGGTCAAATTAGTCAAACAAAGTTCACCCATGGGGAACTTGGTCAAGCCATATTCACCCATGGTTAAACCATGCTCACCCATAGTCAATGTTTAAAAATGTTTAGTAATATCAATATCAATATGGTTTAAAACACATTAGTTTACTAATGTGGTTGACTATGTTTGACAGTCAATACTCTTCAACTTCAGTCAAACATAATTGCCTATTATTATTATTATTCATTAATATTAATAGTCAAATAGTCAAACACATTAGTCACACATAGTCAAACAAAGTCAACTTTTACAGTTAATGTTTAAATAGGTGACCACGATCAAACTTGGTCAACCCCATGTTTGCCATATATAACAATATTCAACCTTGTTCGCTCATCGTCATCCTTAGTCAACGTAACTCAACCATATTCAATTATAATCAACCATGGTTGAACAAAGTCAAACTTGTCAACCTTAGTCAGCTAAGGTCATCCCTGGTTGATCACAATCAAGATTAAAAAATGTTCAATAATAACAATATTAATATTAATAAAGTTGGCTAATAATAATAATACTAATTTTGTGACGTCGAAATGGTACAAAAATCTAACTAATGTCGTAATCTGACAACATTGTCGCATTGTGACAAGCATTGTTGCAAGTTACATTACATTTCAATTTATCCAACATTGCAATGTGATGTTACAAAATTAGTCAACCACATTAATAATGTGGTTGACTATGTTCGACTATGTTTGATGATCAACACTCTTCAACTTTGGTCAAACATAATTGCCTATTAATATTATTGATTAATATTAGTAATCAAACATGTCGTGACATCAGAATGATACACAAATCTATCCAACATGGCAATGTGACAAACATTGTCACAATATTACATTAGATTACAATTTATCCATCGTCACAATACGACATTACAAACTTAGTCAACCATATTTACTAATGTTGTTGACTATGTTTGTTAGTCAACACTCTTCAACTTTGGTCAAACATAATTTCCTTTTAATATTATTAATTAATATTAATAATCAAACATAGTCAACTACATTAGTCAAACATAGTAAAAAAGTCAACCATTAGTCAAACATAATCAACCATAATGGTCAATCAAGGTCTCTATGGTCAACCATGGACAATCATGGCCAACCATGAGCAATCATGGTCAACCATGACTAATGATGATCAACCAAGGTCAACCATGGCCAACCATGACCAACAATGGTCAACCAATGTCAATGATGATCAACCAAGGTCATCCAAGATCAACATGGTTAGAATGGTTAACCAAGGTCAACATGGTTAGAACGTTCAAACATAGTCAAATGATATCAACCATGATTAGCCATCGTCAACCATGGTCAATTAAGATCAACATGATTAGAATGGTTGAACATGGTCAACCATGATCAACCATGATCAACCATGATGGTCAATCAAGATATTTATGGTTAAAATTGTCAAACATAATGAACCGAGATCAACCATGGCCAATCTTGGTCGAACATGGTCAACCAAGATTAACCATGGTCAAACACAATCAACCATGGTCAACAAAGATGAACATGGTCAAAGATGGTCAACCATGATTAACCATGGTCGATCATGATTGACCATGGTCAACCATGATCAACCATAATGGTCAATCAAGATCTCTGTGAATCTTTAATTAATAATAATTAATTTTCTAACCGTTGTGTATGTAATGCTTTCAAATATTTATGAAACTAAATAAATCCATTAGATTTTAGCAAGAGGTCCAATCCATTGGCATTTTTAACGAACAAAATTAATCACAGTTGGCATATTTTGCCAACGAAATTAATCAAGTTTATTCATCTAAATATAAGCATAGATCAATACAATGATGTCATAGTTGGTATGCCCTTTTTTGTGAATTCAAGAACAGTGGGTCTTGGTATTTGTCCTGTGAATTCGAGAGGAGTGGGTTATGGTAAGACAAATCACTTACTCACTCAAATGGATGAGGAGAAGTTGGAGATGTTAGTTATTTCACAAGGAATCCAAATGAAAAAATGTTGAAGGGTGGACAGATTTCCCAGCAGCGAGAAATCCCATTTCTGGTTTGATACTGTCAAAAGTGCCTCATAGCAAGTCCTTTAATGGCCATCCTCACACTCACATTCTCTATGTTATTCTCAAATCAGTCCCTCCAATCGTCCTCCACTTCTTGCATTTGGACTATCATTTACCCCACCCCTGCCACTCCTTGGACGAGTGCTTCATTCAACTGAGATGCCACCTTGTAGATGTTATTTATGTCTTTCTCTGGAATCTTTGTGGTTCACTCTAATTGGAGGATGACTTACCAACTGTCATGTGGAATGCTCTTCTTCTCCAGAATGACTATTCAACCAGCGATTGTTGGTGAATTTTTGTTCCTTCCATAGGCTTACAAGGCCAACTCCAACCATAAGATCTTTCTTGGCTATTGGTAGGAGATGAGTTCCCTAAAGATTTCAACTCAGATATAAGTGTCTTCTTTGGCCTTCCCTTCTTTCTTGAGCCTTCTCCCTGATCCTTTCTGTCAAAGTTATTGCGGAACATGGTGATGATCTTAATCTAATGCCAGTGGGTGGGTGGTGTTATTGATAATCCAAAAAATGTAGTATGGGAGAAGCAATAACAGGTGCAGGGAGCTACACGACAAAGTGTTGCACATGGGGAATGTGGTGGTTAGAAGGCAGGCGTGGATATTGCATGGCTGCAACAATTAACAATATGTGAGGGTTGAGAATCTTGCAAGTCAAGCCAAAAAAAAAACAAAAAAATGTATGTATTAAAGGGGTTGTTTATCGAAGCTACAATTTTGTTTAGAAGGCTGTAATATTTATTTTTTTATGTGGTCAAGATGGATAGTAATATTTGTAATATTTATTTATTTTATGTGGTCAAGATGGATAGTAATATTTGTCTTGGTGTTCGCCCATGATGTTTTCCCATGGTATTTTCCTCTTATTTAGAGAAAAATATAAATTTAATGGCTTCTAGAGAGTCCATCAAGCCTATAAAAGGGGAGAGGAGCAAGGCATTTATATCATCCAGAGTTTGTTTATCTTGTTGTGTACTTGTTGAGAACTTGGCGTGGCCAGTAATATTTATTTATTTTATGTGGTCAAGATGGATAGTAATATTTGTCTTGGTGTTCGCCCATGATGTTTTCCCATGGTATTTTCCTCCTATTTAGAGAAAAATATAAATTAATGGCTTCTAGAGAGTCCATCAAGCCTATAAAAGGGGAGAGGAGCAAAGCATTTATATCATCCAGAGTTTGTTTATCTTGTTGTGTATTTGTTGAGAACTTGGCGTGGCCAGTTCGAACTTGATCCCATGACAAAAACTCTGTGGTGATATTTGTCTGGTGGATCCATATAAGGTTCACAAGTGTGCTTTAGTGTTTGGTTGAGCCATTTGTTGAGTAATCGTGTATGCCATTAGCAAGGGTTTGACAGTTAATAGTATTGGCATGTATCATTTTATAGTTAGCAATAAAATGAAGTGGCTGCAATTTTCAGTTTGATTTGTGTTTCCTGTTTTGGGTAAATTTGATTCAGATATTTTTATCATAAATACATGTGTTGTACTAGATCTGGAAATTATTGTTAAGAAAATGTTATACGAAACACTATAGGGGTCTAGATTCATTCAGATTTTTCCTGTTTTAGATCTTACAGTGGTATCAAAGCTATACATCATGCCAGTCTAAGGAATTCTTGACAGCATATCTGATTTTTATTTGCAAGATTTAAAGTTGTAATAACTTATAAGATTTATTTTCATCCTAACTAACATTTTCCATCTTCTGTGGTAGTCGATATCACCCTAAATTGGTTTATTATTTTCCAGTTAATTATTTTAGATTCACAGTCAAGTTCAGGAGACCAAGTAGAGATCAATCGTTTCCTAAGATGCAAAGTCGATTCTTTATTATTTTGTTAGTGGGCCAAGGGTCAAAACTATCACTGTTGTGAGCAGAGATGAATCCCTTCCTGAAATGCAAAGTCGATCCTTTATTATTTTGGTAGTGGGCCAAGGGTCAAAATTATGACGGTTGTGAACATTACATAAAGGGACGAGGCCACTGGAGCGGATTTGGTATGTGAAGCCAAACACCTATATCGTGCAGGTGATACATCAATCGCACAGGGGATTTGAGGGTTGTGGGTCCACACATTCAGCGCCAAGATCATATAGTCGGGTTGTAAGGGTCGAAAGGCCATCCATCGTGTTGAAGGACAAAGAAGCCATTCTCATCAGCGTCGAGGGTAAAGATCATGCATCTGGGTTGAGAAGGCTAAACGACCATTCCCATAATTTGGCAATGGGAACAGAAGATCACATAGTTTGGTGGCAAGTAGGTAAGGGCTGAAAGGCCGCAGACATCCTTGATCTTGCCAAAAATCAAAGTTGGACAACACTATACATCTGCTCCGTGTTCATCTCAAACTTCACGAATAAAGAGGATATATAGGACAATATCATCTCTCCTGAGCGTGACACATCACCACCTCTTCTACATGTGTTTTTATGGACGCCAACATCAATTACTTTGTCGAATTATCAACTGGACAGCTCTAAGCTTCTAGATGGTTGTTTAGTCATCAACGCAGGGGAATAAGTATACGCCAGCTCTAAGCTTCTAGATGGTTGTTTAGTCATCAACGCAGGGGAATAAGTATACGCCAGAAGTGAGCCGGTTGACCAAAATTTGAAATAAATTGTCCGTTAGCAAGGCCGAGCTGCCCGAAAACCGAAGATCTGGTGCAATTGGAAATGCCTGGGCGGAATTTCTCAACTTACCTGAAGCCCTAAAATTAGGTGTGCGTTGTTTAAAGGTGTGCATTGTGCACAATAAAATCAATGCAGCATAGGTAGATGTGAAGGTAAAGTTTCTTAGGCATTAAATGCTAATTTGGTGTGTTTTTAAATTTTTTGGTGTGCTAGTGGAAACAAATCTCAAATCTCATTGAGTACACTAGCCTGTTATGGTGGATGCTCAAGAAGCGGATTCCCCACCCCCGCCTTGGCGGCATGAGAGTCTTGTTTTGCTAAAACCATAGGATCTTAGTATATCGACTTGCATGTAGTTGGATGTACTCTTGGTGTTATAGTGGCAGTTCCAAGGATTGATCCTGGGAGTCCTAATTAGATTAGGACTAGCAGTTACTGATTCACCATGTAGTTAAAAAAAAAAACAAATCACATGTAAGCCAATCTGCCCTGCATAAAAGAAATTGCAATACTTGGCGAAATTACTGAGAGTCGAGGCTGAATTAAAGAACTCTGAGTCATTATTGGTGGCAGAAGTAGGTCAAAATTTGTAACGTCCAACACTTTATTTTCTAAATGGCCAAAAGTTGCCATAATCAATGGTCGAGAGCATGTGGATTGAAGGTTGCATTAGTTAGCCTGAACCAAGTTTCATCTTGCTGTTATGGTGTAATGCTCCGCTTCCTTAAATTCAAACGAGGTTAAGCATCAATAATGCATTAGTCAAAATTTGAAATTTGTTTCTGTCCCAAATCAATATATAGCAATGTGTTCTAAATTGTGATCGCATTCAAAGATAAACAATTGCAGGGATTTATTGCTAAAAATCATTGTCCGCAAGAGAACGATTTACAGATTTATTGTTATTTTGTTGTTGACGGAAATCTCTACAAGGGTTTATTATCTCCATAAAATATTATTTCCAGCCTTTGTTGCAGAATGATTTTTTTGCATTGGGTTATTATTTTTATTGCAGTAGATTGTTTCTCCACTATTATTGAAAATTTAAGCCTAGTATTCGGGAGAGAGAAAGAAGGCTAAGTATTGAGATCTATTGATGCCAGGTCATTATGTCATCAATTCCTTTTTGGAAATGCCATAGGAATCAACATATTAATACATGAGTTGTTTCTTTGGGATGCAATACTTTTGTGGATCAAAAATGGCAACAACATACAGATCAGAAGCAAGAGCGGAACAACAAGACTTTTTCTCTGAAGGTCCCTACTATCCTTCAACAGTGAAAGGATATCTGCAAGGAAGGTGTAAAAATTAAGTGTCTCTTTGAACTTGGATCTGAATTGCAAGGTATAAAGTCAGAAGATATCTCTGTATGGTTGGATGCATTAGACATGGTTTTGTGCTTGATAGAACAATTAGATTGGAAAGGGTCAAGTTAGGACCTAAAGCCATACATGCTTGCTTTGATACAACCCAAATTCTTGGAACATTCTTGTGATAAGGTTAGACTCATAGTTGCCTCTTGTCTCAGTAAAATCCTAGCCTTAATAGTGTCGCTAGCGCCCTACAATGATGACATCATGAGAAGGATTTTTCGGTTGATGGTAGAAGCCCTCCAAGGGTTGGACAATATCACCCTTCTTACTTTTTTTAGAGGTGCAAAATTTTAGAATACATGACGAAATTCAGATTTGGTATACTTATGTTGGATCTAGAGTGTGATGACTTAATCCTTTAGATGCTCCAATACTTATGCACCAACATTACAACATCTCATCTAGACTATGTCAAAACAAACATATAAAAGATCCTTAGGAGAAGATAAGGCCATTTGCAAACACCTGAGATCAAAATTATTGGCCATTTGGAGGAAGGAGTTAATTGTATCCCCTGTTGCCTATGAACTAGTTAAGGAGTTGGTCAAAAGAACATAAAACTACTTAGAAAGGAGTTGAACAAGGAGGAACTAACAAGGATTTGTGGAGACAACAAGAATGAAGTAAGGAGGAAAGGTCTATGCTTTGTATGCAAGGCACCTTAGGCATTTAACCACTCATGCTCAAATTTCATGAAGGAGATAAAAAAAATAGAGCAAGAGGGGACTCTTTCCAACCATTCCGATGAGGATTCTTCTACTATAGTTGAACCCATTGATTTGCAGGAGAACATCCATGGAGGATATGAACAATCAAGCAGGAGTTCACCTGAGCAGCAAAATAATCCTGTGAGCACATACAACCAAGGAAAAGACGTTTAGGGAGACTTACAGGGTAAGTTAGTAGTGATGGACCAACGTGATGAACACTTAGAGGTGCATGAGTACGACATACATGATGAGCACTTAGGAGAGCATGGATATAAGGATGAGGATGAACAACAGATTGTCTCCACAAGTGGAGAAGGCAAAGGAGAAGGCATTCATGGAGACTTGAGTGAGGAGCCAGTGGTAGTGAACTGGTATAGTTAGCATGAACATGAGGCGGAGCATGACAAACATAGTGTGCAAGAAGAGCCATTTCCAGAGGGTCAATTAAAGGCTCAAGTTGAAACTATGATAGTTGGGCGTCCGGTGCAGATAGATACATAGACATTTAACAGAGCACCATAATTGCCAGTATATGACTTCCAAGAAAAGATCAAGCATTTCAAGCTAGATCGTAAGATGTTGAAGCAGAGAATCTGGAAATTCTGAGGCACTATCTTACATGAGGATGAGAAAATTGAGGAGCTCATAGGAGTATGTGTCAAGTTAGCCGGCAAGTTGTTTAGTGTTGAGTATCAACACAAATCCATCACAAGTCAGTAATAGGAATATACTTGGGAGTCACAGAGCATCCCTCTTCAAGGATACATCAATAGAGCTTGCAGCTCTTTCAACAAGCCTTAGTAAATTGGAGGAAAAGGGGAAAATTTTCCAGATGGATCTTATAGGAACCCTCCATATGGGTTTTACAGGTGGGCCAAGACCAAGCAACAATTCACCAACTTAGGAGCATCCCAATTAGAATCAGAGTAGCACAACATCAACATGGTGGGATTGTTCCTCATATGAGTATGTACACACAAGGATTTATGTGTTGGTACCTGATTGATGAGATTGTTCTTGGGAGGTGTTGTAGCGGCTACAAACACCCTCTAAATTTTGGCTCACATGAAAATTTCGGAGCCTACCTCGGATCTTACGATCGATTATCCTTGGTCGCTTGATTGGTAAGCTAATGATTTCAAGCTCCCCTCCTTGATCTTAAGAGTTGTCCGCGTTCTCATCTTCATGCAGCATGTGTCATATTTGGGCACAGGGGTTGTTGTTTGTCATGCAAAGGGGATGTTGTCTTGCTTCAAGGGAATTGTGTGCGTATGAGTGGTTGTCATCACATAGACATGTTTCACACTCACCTCATGCACTCACGTCACGAAGGTTGTTGCATCAAGAAAAGTATGTCTTATGTATTTTGGATGGTCTACGTTGTGTCATTAAGTGTTTATGTGCAATCACAATGGAGTCCTATCAATGTTTGCATATGTTTCATTGATCTCACACTTAGCCATTTTCCCAAGCAACCTAGCCTCATCCAACTTCCTGGAACTATGCGCTTTGTTTATGCAACCATCAAGATTCCTCCCTTGCCTACTGAAACCTTGCAGTGCGCAAAGACACCAACCTCCCTTGCATGTTGAAACCCCGCAGCTCGCAAAGGCCCTAGCTAGCACTGCTCTCCAAAAATGTGCAGAGCAGCCCAGCTACAGTGAAATTGCGTAGAGGTGTCCTCCCGAGATCCCTGCCCCACAGCAGTGCTTTGAGCCTCAAAACTGCATAGTGTTGTCCAACTTCTCTTGCCAATATTGCATGCAAAAATTGTGTAGACAGGCCTCCTAGGGCCTCATTCTGGCAGCAGTCACTGCCCGCTGAAATTACGCAGATCTACCTCTTAGTGACTACAGGAAAAAGTGACATGCTGAAATCGCTTCCAAGGATTTGTGATCCAGGTGGATATTGGTGGCCACCCACCTATCCCATTTGGACCCCCACAACTGTCTCTTTCAGTTTTTCAGTTTCCTAAATTGTAGCACAGTTTACTATTTTTAGCAATTTTTCGGGTCCTGAACTTCCGGAGCCGTTTTGAGGCCCTAAACGACGTTTTTTGGGAAATCTGGGGGCAACATCGGTCCATGGATTGATGTTGCCATTCCCAAAGTTGTAGTGCTCTGATAGATCTTTCTAACAAGTTATTATACGCGTCAAATGGAGATCATATGCCAAAGTTACGACCCCGGGAAATTGATGTACCAATTTACCCAAACGGGGCCCACAATTTGGCGTTTCATCTTCTAGGGTTAGGTTTTGGGATGTGAAGGGTTTTACATTGTTTCTCAACAATAAATAGGCCTTCGAGCCTCATTGTAACACAGTTCAGAGGCATGTAGCCACCACATCTCTTCTCAGAGATAAGCTACCATCGCCCTAGCTGTTTATTTCCATTTTCTGTTTGTAAGCATATCTTAGTATTTTACATTAATGAAATGAAGTATTATTTCCACTGCATCTTTGTGTTTATGGTTATCTCTGTAATTTGTTGCATTCCTGGATCAGTGGTATCAGAGCGGTCTACTTTTTCTTTGTTTTTCTTTGCATGTCCCCAACGAGGTCGGGATATAAGGAGTTAGGGCTTCAACTAGTCGAACCTTTGCAAGACCAGCCTCGCAAATCCCGATGGCCTCCCATGGCGGATGAGAAGAAAGATGAGGGCACAGGAGATCCTATCAAAATCTTGCTCGAAGAAGCCCTCGAGCGACAAAGGAACGCGATGATGGACAGCTTTGCCCAGATCCTTCAGCAGCTACCCATAAGCGATGCATCGGCTTCCAGTAGCTACTCTGGAAATGCCATGCCCTTTAAGTTACAAGTTAATTTTGAAATCCCCATATTCGAGGGTCAGATAAATGCAGATGCCGTAGATAAATGGTTAAATCTGCTAGAGGGTTATTTTTCTGTTCATGAATTTTCGAGTCGGGAAAAGATATTTTTCGCTCTTCTCAAAGCATCCCCCCACGTCAAGGACTGGTGGGAAACCTACTGCGAGCAGAAGGATGAAAGTACAGGCTCACTATTTTCGGCCGCACCCACTTGGGATTCATTCTGGGATGCCATCAAGGAGCAGTACTACCCTATCAAAAGCTATGAGGACAAATACATCAAATGGACCACACTGTGGCAGGGACGGGACCAAGATGTGCCGGAGTTCACAAACATTTTCATACCCTTCGCACATAGATGGGTATCAAAGATTCTGAGCTGCATCTGGTACTCAAATACCGCGACTGCCTACACAGATACATCCAGGAAGAGATGGAGTTCCTAAACATCTCCTCGCTCGGCATAGCGTACCGATATGTTGTCAAAATCGAGCAAAAGTTCAAACAGAAGAAGCGAGACTTTGGATCTACAAATTCGAAGACCAAAGGACAAAGCCAAGGCGGGGTGACCGAAGACAACCCGTCGAAGCCGCAAGAAGAGAACAACACCACAAAGTCAAAGAAGGACACAGGAAAGTGGTGTGAGTTCCACAAGAGTCCCACTCATAACACAAGTGAGCGTCGGACCAAGCAGTTGCTGGTGGCTGAGTTGAAGGCTTCCGAATCAGATGCATGTTCCGACCCTGAGCTAGAACTCAACAAGGGGAATGGAAAAGGGAAGCAGATCATTGCTGCAGATCCCAGCACCACTGTTGCAACTGCCAAGATCCAGAAGAATGAGCTCGAAGATCCAGAGGAGGGGGAGCGACTTTTCCACTCACAAATGTGGGTGAAGGGTTCGCCGCTGCAATTCATTGTCGATAGTGGCAGCCAAAAGAACCTCATTTCAGCAGAGGTCGTGAAGCGGTTAGGCCTACCGACTACACCACACCCGCAACCGTACAGTATTGGGTGGCTTCACGAAGGAAGAGATCTCAAAGTCCGCCAGCAGTGCCACCTTCCCTACAGCATCAAGCCCTTCTCAGACGAGTTATTGTGTGATGTTACACCTTTGGATGTTTGTGATGTACTATTAGGCCAGCCATACTTGTGGAGGCGACATGCTATGTATGAGTCAAGGCCTCGTGCTGTCATCATTTCTTTGGGTGATTCATTATACAGGATACCGGAGGTAGCCCCACATACCGCCACCTCTTTGATCACTGCTAAGAAAGGCAGCAAGCTCATCTCCCAGACTAGGAAATTCATCTATTTGGTTCGCTCCCAAAGTAAGGGGAAGATCATTGCCACATCCATGACCCCCGCAAAGGGTTCCTCCACGCAGCAACAACAGCAAAGGAATACGGTCATGACAGAACACAGGAACAACTTCTCCTCACCCACAGGGGTACCACACAAGCTTCAGGTGGGCAACAAATTTTGGTTGCATCTGCAGAAAGAACGCCTTATAAGAGCCCATCAAAAGCTCTGACCACGCCAACATGGTCCTTACACCATTACTAAGGCTGTGGGAAATAATGCTTTGGAGCACAGCATTCCTCCATTCCTTCGCCTGCACCAAGTATTCAATGTGTATTGCCCTCGACCATGCTTCCCACCATTACTGGACACATCTGAGATTGCAAAACAGCTCACCAGGGACCAAGTTTAGCAGATGGAGGAACTCAACGCAATGGGGACCATTGCTTCCTAAGGGGGGAGGAATGATCCAGGTGGATGTTGGTGGCCACCCACCTATCCCATTTGGACCCCCACAACTGTCTCTTTCAGTTTTTCAGTTTCCTAAATTGTAGCACAGTTTACTATTTTTAGCAGTTTTTCGGGTCCTGAACTTCCAGAGCCGTTTTGAGGCCCTAAATGACATTTTTTGGGAAATCTGGGGGCAACATGGGTCCATGGACCGATGTTTCCCTTCCCAAAGTTGTAGTGCTTGGATAGATCTTTCTAACGAGCTATTATACGCGTCAAACGGAGATTGTATGCCAAAGTTACGACCCCGGGAAATTGATGTACCAATTTACCAAAACGGGGTCCACAATTTGGCGTTTCATCTTCTAGGGTTAGGTTTTGGGATGTGAAGGGTTTTACATTGTTTCTCAACAATAAATAGGCCTTAGAGCCTCATTATAACACAGTTCAGAGGCATGTAGCAACCACATCTCTTCTCAGAGATAAGCTACCATCGCCATAGCTGTTTATTTCCATTTTCTGTTTGTAAGCATATCTCAGTATTTTACATTAATGAAATGAAGTATTCTTTCTGCTGCGTCTTTGTGTTTATGGTTATCTCTGTAATTTTTTGCATTCCTGTTTAAATCTGGATCAATTTGAGGAGAAGCACCAAGGAACCGAGTAATGGATCATGACTGTATGCAAACTCCGTCAGATGCATGATCATCTTGAGGGTAAGTATGGTAAGTACGGAACATCTTTCGAAGTACACTTCTTAGTTGAGTTTGCAGGACTGCTTGTCATTGTCATATCACCCTATCCTCAGTAACATGCATGTGCGCAAACATGAAAAGTCATCTTATGTGTTTCTTCTACATGTCTTGCTTCTTGTTCACTTGTTTGACTAGCTCCCGTCTTCCGCATGTTGATTGTTATGTCATGTTTGCGACCTTGTTTTAGTGATGTTGAAGGTTGTGTTTGAGTTGCATTCACTATGTAAACATCTATCACACTCACACACGATGTTGTATGCACTGTCGCACAAGCGTCGTTGTGGTCATTCAATGATCTATCATAAGTGTCACACTTGTGACTCACACCGTCGGTCAGTCACACTGAGTATATGTTGTCTTGATGGTTTGAGGTTTCTTGCCATCGAGTCATGTTGAGTCTGTGTTCACAAGGTCGTGTATGCACAAGTTTAGTCGCTCAGACACTTAGTCATTTCGTTGAAATTCTAATGACCGGATCACCCTCTAACAACCGGACCTTTGCTGAGCTGCATTGCGTAGTTTCAGCCCTCAGTGAACATGTATTGTTGCCCATAATTACGCAGAGCTTGACGTTGTCTCCCAGGCAGCCTGCACTGTGCAATACTGAAATTGATCGGACTAACTATGATTGAGAACAACGTAGAATTTCCTCAGTAAGCTATCTCAATCTGCGCTTCTCGCAAGCAAATCAAGCTGGTCAACCAGAGAGTTTGACCGGGCAGTCACTCGGGACTCACTCCCCTGAAAAATTGCGCAGAAACTGCAGACCTTGCCCACTCCACTGACTAAGAAAATTGCGGAGACAAGCCAGATAGACACCTAGTGCCCGTCCCTGTCTCCCTCCAGAAATTGCGTAATTTTTCTAGCCAGCCACCCAGACAGCTGGTTGGCTGCTCACCCAAAAAACTGTGCAGATTTCATGAGAAAGCCTCTCAGCTTCCCAACATCCTGCTCATCTCAGAAATTGTGCAGAGGTGTTCAACAGGTCAGCCTCCCATCAATTGCGCAGTTTTTTCCTCCAACAATCTCGTAGTCTGCTGCCAGCTCCTTTCAAGAATTGCGCAGTTTTTTTTTCCAAGCCTCCTACAACCCGCAGTCAACTCCCTCCAGAAATTACGCAGTTTTTGCTACTAAGGCCCTCTGCTGCCCGCACTGCTTCCCTCTAGAAATTATGCAGATCTATCCTCCAATCGAGCCAGATCCCGCAAACAGTCACTGCTACTCTGGATTGTCCCTCTCAATCTCCCAGTGACCTCTACGTAATTTTCACCAACAATTCCCGTAGCTTACATCCCAGCTTGAAACTTGCCTCACGCAGTTTTCCAACCTTGTCCTCTCTCCCGGTCACCTGCATCCAAAAGTGAACGACCATGCATAATGGTAGACTAGGAGGTTTATGGATTTGATGTCGTCTTGTCATGAGTGATTGCAAACACAAATACATGAATGGACATGACGCAACAACAGATGAGATGAACAAGGAGAGTACATGAAAAAGGATGTGTACGCAAATGAACGAACAATCGATGCATGCAAGGAGATGTGTTTGCAGACGAGTGAACAGACGAACATGAAAGAAGAAATTTTCACGAACAGACGAACATGCGAACATGTGTTCATGAACAGAGGAACGGATGAACATGCGAGGATGTGTTCACGGACGGACAAACAAATGAACATGTCAACAATGCCATGGTACAAGCAAGGAGCAACGTGGACATGCAACATCAAGTGAACCCAATGACCATCGAGTACTCCACACACCTTGCCATGTGGAGGTGAAGCTATGATACACCAAAAGGACATCCATCACTCAACAACATTGTCGCTTGACATGCACACCACCAGTAGCATGATCGTACGAGCACTGTCATGTTGAGTCGTGTCATGAGTCGTGTTGGCCACATCACTACTGTGTGCCATATTGTAGTAAATAAATGTAATGAAACTTGGAAGTCGAAGAGACCCACTTGTAATCTGAAGAGTCATGTAAAGTTGAAAAGTCATGAAATTCAAACAATCATGAGGGAAGTCGAATAGTCACAAGGGCCAATTTTACCCTTGGATATAAATAACCCTCATTTGTACATGCAAAGCACTTTTCACCTTTGCTCCTCCCACATAGCCTTGAGAGTCTATAATCTTTTCTTTGAGGAGCGAGCAGTGGCTCCAATGCCCTGCCATCAGGGTTAGTGATGTAATGGTGTACCGATGTGTCTTGAAACTTTCGCTTAATTCAAAATCCTGCTAACAGGCCATCATGTTTTCACACATGCTGTAATTGTTTGTAAGATTAATCTTGAACACTTGTAATACATGTTGCTTTAAACTGTGTTAAACAATTGAACTCATTCAACTGTTCTAATACATATATTTATGAAAATGTGTTGTATAAGTTGTTAATGGTGTCCTGCGCGTTTTGGTTACCTCCCCGAACATCAGACATAACCTTTCATGTAAACTTGTTATAACGACTGTTGCACTCGCACGGACTGTCCTGCTGGGTGTCATACGTGCTATATTCCCTTGTGTGTTGTGACTGTCGCATCCATGTGGATTGCTCCTCCAGAAGTTGTGCATGTCCTATTGTGTTGTGTGTCTCTGACAGAGTTGGGACTTCATCCCTTCCGACTTGAGACTCACTCCCACCCTCTCTCTCTATGGTGAAAGAACCTTGACATAAGTAACACTAACACTCACCAGGCACGCGAACCTTGTTGTTCGAAGACAAAGCAGATCACTCTCATGTGCTGACAAGCAAGAGCTAAGGCATATATTTAAGATAATGGAAATCTAACCATCGTACTGGATGGGACTGCTACACCAAACACTGTGAGGTCTAGTTGGGACTTCATACCAGGGAGATCCCCTGATGTTGGCGGGTCCAGCACTGTCAACATTTTGGCGCTAGAAGGAGGGCCAGATGACAAGCTGAGTCCTCACAATATGTGTTGAATCTTTGCACATCTATCATGGAGTTTGTTATAGTTCACCCTCCAAAATGTTTGTCCAACGGACATACCTTTCATGTCGAGAGGGAGTTCTGGGATGACTTGTCACAAATCACATATGATGGTGAAGGCGAAGTGGCCTGGCCTGAGCACTTAGATGACTTCCATGCACTCATGGAGAACATGGAAGGTTTTAATGAAACAGAGGTTTGTTCGTTGCTCGCACACACACTTTGCAACCACCCATTGCGATGGTGTGGCATACTGCCTCATAACTCCGTGCACTCATTCAAGCAGTTCAATGATCTAATTGAATATGTTTTTCACCATTTTGATCCTAAAGCACTTGATAAAAAATTGTTAAAACAACGGAAGGCCCCGCATGAATCACCTATGGATTTTTCGCAGCGCTTCCGTCTATTCATGTTTGAAGCTCTGAAAAGTCAGATGAAATTCTAGTATCTCATGGATAGATTTGAATATTGCCTTACAAAATCACACTGTCCCAAGATGAAGTTGAATTTCAAACCCCACTCGGCATACTTTGGTGATGGAGTTGTGCAATCAAAAGCGGACATAGTTGCTGTCAGAGGTGATTGTCCGCCTTCCCCTCATCAAATAGCTCCACCACCACAGAGTGATGTGGGAGAACATGCGCACACGTCTGTTCAACTGTCACATCCTCCCACCCTCACTACTCTTAATATCTGCACAGATTTGGTTGGGAAGCCCATGAGTTGTCATACACACTTGTTACCTCAACCTCCATCTCCGTGTTCTGTTGATCCTTTGGATTGCATTGTCTTGTGTTCTTCCGTTCCGGACTCTACACCTGTTGTGAACGAGGATCAAGCCATCGACGGAGTTGATGTTGCACAACCAACCTGCGTTGTCATTCACAAAGAGTATGACCGAGCATCTGAGAATGAACCCGCGGTGAAGGATGACCTCCTTCTATCTATGCCTCCTCTGCTTTTTCCTGACATCGTTGGTGATTTTGTTATCTTTGATTTTCCTTGTGTAAATCCATCCACGGATGCATCTACTTCTGATCATTCGCAGAATGCATCAGATGTCAGTACATCATTTGACAGTGGAGAGGACAAATTCTTCATTGAACATCCACTTGATTTTTCATCTACTTTTTCCGGAAACGCAGAGGGTGAACATTCTTGCTTCTCATCTACCCCTCTGTGTGATTCATCAAATCATGAGGATGCCAACAAACATCTTGAATTTTTTGATCTTGGTTATCATGATATTTGTACTTCTTCATTTGATCACGATGTTGATTCACTCATTGTTAATCTATCTAAGACACTAGTCTTCGATGATCTATCTATCGACGAAGTGGAAACCCCGCAGGCTGTCGAGGCACTTCAGCCTGAGCTGATGGTTATGTCAGGCCCTCACTGTCCTGAGGTTAGTTCCACTTCTAATCAGAAAATTTGTGAAACACCCAAGGCTCCTCATCACTCTCTGCTCTACATTAAAGATCAACCAAACACCCAGATTTCGCTTCCTCCACTCAAATCGCATGATCCCATCGCTCAAGCTTTGGAGGAATCTTACACAGCAAGCGCACTTGCAAAGCATAGGTTGTTGGTCTTTCTCAGGTTCACTCATATGTCACAGTACAAAGAGTGTGCATGTTTATCATCTGCACGCAGTGTGTCACAACACCACGTTAAGTCCATAGAATGTTTGTCTTGTGCATTCACTCTTTTCTTTTCTGTGGATGTTTTAGAACTCGGAGCGTGTTGGTTTTCATTGTTGTATCTTTTATGTTTGTTGGTTCGCTTGACTGTGCTTCTCGCAAACCATGCCTTCACCAACATGGGCCAGCCAATGTGTCGGTGGCTGCATTGGAAATATCACTTCACGTAAGTAGGCCCATGCACTATTTAGCATAGGAGTAGGAGTAGTGTTTTCTTCTTTGCATTGCTTTGCTTTGCATTCTGGTTTGCATGTTTGCTTGCTTGCTTGCTTGCTTTGGTTTTCTTGCTTGCTTTCTTTGCTTACTTGTTTTTCTTTCACTTTACTTCTGCTTTTTTTTTCTTTCTTTGCTTGCTTGTACCTGTAGGTTAGCCTCTCGTGAAACTGTGTTTGGCTCTCGAGATAGGTCGGGCGAATCTAAGAGGACTTGTATAGCTATCAACATCTAGTTATCTGTTGTCCTCTCTCTTTATGAAGAACCTGTTGTCTTCAGTCGATGATGCCTTGATGGAAAATATGTTCTGTTCAGAGTGAGTCTTGGTGAAAACACAATGCTTGTGCTCTAACTAGCACCACATGCTCTAGTCGATTATTTTGGGTTAACTGTTGGACACCTAATCCTCAATGGGTTAGTGTGGAATCCGAATAGACAAAGTAGTCCAAGAGACCTTGGGATGTGGAACCCAACGGTCACATAATGTACTATAAATGTATATCTCTTGTTAATAAAAATGGTACTCTCATGTTTTATCTTTCATATTGTTCTTGCTACCCATGTGTGTTTAACATGGAATCAAAGTAGGTGAATTCTGGCCCTGCTCATATTTGAGTCACTGTTTTCAATATGAGTCATTGTTTTCTTGTGGCCTTTTGTTGTGTTTCTTTCACCAGACCTATGCATTGACCATTAATGTTATGTGGGTCGTGAAGTCTCGGTGCAGTGATATTGCTGGTTGATTAATTCATGCACTGGTGTTGAAGCTTTACTCGGAATAGAGCATTGAAATAGTGGTACACATTTTGAAGTTTATATGCCCACTCCTAATCAAAACTCTATATATGTGTTGGTCTAAATATTTATATATGATTGAATTCGTTGTATATATTTGTGCTGGCATATGTATAATTTTTGGTGCGTTGAATGAATACCACAATGTGGTGTATGGAAAGCATTGAAATAGTGTGAGGCAGATGCGTTGGTCTTATTGAGCCAGATGCGTTGGTCCATATTTAAATATGCAGCGTATGCCTTGGACTGTGGAATGTGGTTATAAATATGACCTCTGCTATGTGTTGAAGGCGGTGTAAAAACATTGAGAGTTAAAAGTCCCGGCGTGTTAGCTCATTTCTGTTCAAGCTACCTACTCTAACCATTAATGTTATGTGCATTGTCAAGTCTAGATGCAATCATATTGCTCGTTGATTCATGCATTGGTGTTGAGCTTGAAGTCTAAGAAAAATTCATGGGAATACAAAACGTTTGAAGGCATATATATCCACGTGTTGGAATGGACAGTTGATTTTCCCTGTGTTGTGTCTCTGTACGCCGGTTAAAGGAATTCAAAATGTTTTGAACGTCCCTGTGCCTGGTCTCTATTTTTGGTCTCTGACTCACTGTCCATAAACGTTTGTTGTCCTGACATGGTTTCATAAAAAAAGGCGTTGTCCTGACATGGTAATTTTAGCGCTGTCAATCCACAGTTTTTTGCTCAGAAAGCGTCCTCTCCACGGTTATTCTCGCTACGGTTTTCACACTTGCATTTGAACGCCATTGTTGTTCATTGTCTTTTGTATGCATCTTGACTGGATTGTAGGATGGTTGAAATCTTCGTATTCTGCGATTCCTCCGGACTCTGAGAGATTCCCAATTTGACTCTGACAGAATTGTAATAGATGTAAAACTCAATCACATGTTGCTAACAGTCGCCTTCTGCTCGCCAGGATCGATATTGACGGTGTGCACAGCATCGATGTTCCACAGAACTCTCTTGACAATTCCCAGATACAAGCTATGTTCGATTAGCCCTTAAAAAATTGTGAATCAAATTTACATCTATATCAATTTCATCTGTTTCTCCGTAATGAACAACAGAGATAAAAAAATTGGAGGGGAATTATCATCTCTGCTATGACAGTTCGAATACAAAAGTGTCAGCTTCAATACAAAGCGTCCTCTCTGTTATTTCTTCAGTTACACACCGAGTGGATTTGTTTTGTCCGTCCGACCGTGTTCAGCTTGTGGCTATGGCTAAATGTATCCTACAGTTTAATCTCTCATTCATTTAACGTGCACTATTCGATTGGTTGAGAACAATGTTATGAATGGAATTGAGAGTCCAAATATGTCTGTTCTACGTTCTTACAACCACCGAGTCAGATTAAAGAAGCCAGGATACGTAATTGGAAACATACAAAACCTCTGCGGATTCTCTACCAAAAGAGGCTCCTCGCCAACAACCGCCATTGCTGGTCTTGTTTTAACAAGAATGGAGATATATACAAGTGCCTAGATGCGAAAACAGGGCTGAGACCTCAAGAATGGATAATGAACCTACTGAAATGCGGATGACTTGAGATAAACCTGCTGAAATTAAGATAACTTGGACTGATTTAGTACCGAGATTGTCTGCACCACAGGTTCTATATATTCGTTGGGGAATCTGATCTATGGCGCGTCTCTGGCTCGATCGGAGGGCTGTTGAATGAATTGAAGGGAGGCTCGAACCACTGGTCTGTTGACTCCTAATAAGCTCCAACCCTTTAATTCCAGGAGATCAAATTATTTTGAGTGCAGCTTACTGTATTAATTCCAAAGGAGATCGCCCAATCATCGTTGGTGTCAAAGCTTGCTGTGGGTTTTTCTATAAACATCCTTATGCGTTCCATGTGATGGCATATGATATGTTTGCATAATGCTTCCAAGATCAGATATTCAATAGAGGACTAATTAAATAGGGATCATATCTTGCATGGCAGCTCCTCTCCGGTGTTCTACCCCAAATTGTATCCCCTGCAATTTGCTCAAATAAAGTTCAGAATCTGTCTCTCTCCAAATAATGGTATGCTGGTGCTGATTCGAATTAATTAAATATAGGTATTTTACCCAGTGGTATTTTACAGTGGTATACTAGAGGAAAAAAGGCCAAGTTTACTTTGTCCAATGTTGGTGCTGATAAAACATTCATAGGTTTGTTGGAATTTGTTGTTGTAACTGTGTTAACTTGTGACCCGAGGGCTTGCTCCAATTTTATGAGGCACTGTATCATGCCAAACAATACTCCTGCCAAATGAAAAAGTACCTAGGATGCCCTCTACCAGTGTTGTGATGGAAGTTCCTCCTTGAACCTTGGGTGTAAAATTGATAAAATACACTATATTTCTTGAATAGATGACTGTGTAAAGCTTGCATCCTTGCTGATATATATTTCTGAGTGGAAAAACAAGTATTTTATTTGTTGTAGCGTTTGAGTTTCATTGTTTGGGAATGCACAATATACTTTCCTTGTATATGAATGCAACCAACCATTGTTGTGTGTGGATTTGGAGAATAAGTAGAGTTAAAAATCTAGTTTTTGATTCATTCCTCAAGGAATAATCTCATTTGATTGTTGTAGTTTTCTGAGAGAACAAACTTTGAGAATACCTTGTAGTGGCATTGGTTCATAGTTGGCTTAAAGTGTAAGTTTAACATTGGAGAAAATGGCCAAAACCAATGAAGTATTAGAGTTCCTCAAAACTCTGATATTGTCTACTACTCATGATACATTAAAAGTCAGCAAAGTTTCTCTCACAGACATTCAGGTCTGTCTACAAAATGCACAAGAGAAAATTGATTTTTTGCAGCTCTAATCTCAGCTACAGCAAGAAGAACTAAAACAGAAGAGTCATTCTGAACATGTTTATGTTCAGAACAATGAGACTGCAACCCATCAGAAGCAAGTCAATAATGTTACAGTTGGTTCAAATCTAGTGCCCAATAAAGCAACAGTTGTACATGCAGGTGTAGAAACTCAGTCTGCACTTCCAAAGCCCATCATCAAACCTTGGGAATAGCTTGTTCACAACAAGCACAGAACTGGTCTTGGATATGACAAGGACTTGTCCTTTCATATTCTAGACTACTCAAAGCCCATTCAGTTTCAAAGTGCTAGATTCCTTCATGACAGTTCACATCCAGCTATTCCAGATTTTGCCCCTCTTCCACAGCAGTAGCAACAACAACAGATTGTAAAATGCCAACACTGTGACCGAGTTAGCCATCTGAAAGATAATTGTTTTGATCTTCATCCATGTAAGCACTGTCATAAATCCATCCATTCTTCACACAGATGCTTCAGAAACAAACGTCTTGCAAGAACAAAGATTCATCTTGGATGGATCGCTTCTTGGCAATGGGCATCAACAGCCAAGAAGATATTCCAATCACATGTCAGAACTTGTTCTAGAGTATTGAACAGTCTTGTAGTTGAGTTTTCTCCATCATCTCACCTTGTATCTGACAGGGGGGGAAATTATGGTCATCTACAAGCTTCAAAGTCACATCAAGCGAGCCTGAGCCACAACTTGCCACACCAGTTTCAGAGTTGTAGCCAAAGACAAAGATGCCCGTGAACATGCCTTCAGTTGGTAATTTGGGACACTTCCTCTAGCAGAAGACTTCATCTTCTTGCCAGTTTCGGAAGAATTCCAGGAACAAAATTGAGAACACTTCCTCTAGCAGAAGATTTCAGCTTCTTGCCAGTTTTGGAAGAGTTCCGGGAACTGCACTAAGCGTTCCAGTGTTGGTGGTCATCCTTAAACCACCTCCCTTTATACCAACATTTTAGAGAGCACATTTAGCCTAGTGCTGCCATGCATTTTTGCACATTTTGTATTACATCTCTCTTCTTGGACTCATACATAACCCTTCGGATTAAGGGGGGGAATGTTGGACACCTAATCCTCAATGGGTTAGTGTGGAAGCCGAATAGACAAAGTAGTCGAAGAGACCTTGGGATGTGGAACCCAACGGTCACATAATGTACTATAAATGTATATCTCTTGTTAATAAAAATTGTACTCTCATGTTTTATCTTTCATATTGTTCTTGCTACCCATGTGTGTTTAACATTAACCCTTGTCAGCTCAGTCAAGTAGAGTAAGGTGAGGGGGAAAACCTTAACAAGTATGCCAAAGGTATACATAACATACTTCTGTGAAGGAACAACCTCTTCTGCTCTCAATAAGTCAGGATCCCTCTTCTGCCCCTGAAATAAATAAGTGCCTACGCATAATTCTATGAAAATATGAAAATTTTGAAAAAATGAATAAGGTGAAAGAAGAGAAAGGCTTCCTGTGCAGAAAGGTGATGCAAGTAACTCCGTCGGGGTACTAACCAGGCTCGCTGGAAGTGGAGCAATGCATGTGTTCCTACATGACTCCGTCAAGGTAATGTCCAGGCCTACTGGTAGTGGAGCAACACCAAAGATGAAACTTAAACTTTGACTGTCATATTACTTGTGCACCAATATACCCCTCATCCCTAATCGAAACAACTGGGTTGACTTGGCTTGGAATGTGTGCTGACCGATCAAGAGAATGGTAGGGACTACATCTTTCAACCAAGCTCATGTGGGAACTACGATGATCAAAGAACTGAACAATACTTTTGGAAGGGTTAGACTCGCTTTTCATGAAACAAGGTCCATACAGAGAGCTGGAGTTCTACCAGTGTGTTGCCAAGTGTTGTAGTGGCTACAACCACCCTCCAAAATTTTGGCTCGCATGCAAATTTTGGAGCCTACCTTGGATCCTATGATCGATTATCCTTGGTCGCTTGATTGGTAAGTTGATGATTTCAAGCTCCCCTCCTTGATCTTAAGAGTTGTCTGCGTTCTCATCTTCATGCAGCATGTGTCATATTTGGGCACAGGGGTTGTTGTTTGTCATGCAAAGGGGATGTTGTCTTACTTCAAGGGAATTGTGTGCATATGAGTGGTTGTCATCACATAGACATGTTTCACACTCACCTCATGCACTCACGTCATGAAGGTTGTTGCATCAAGAAAAGTATGTCTTATGTATTCTGGATGGTCTATGTTGTGTCACTAAGTGTCCGTGTGCGATCACAGTCGAGTCCTATCAATGTTTTCATATGTTTCACTGAAAACACACGTAGCCATTTTCCCAAACAACCTAGCCTCATCCAGCTTCTGAGAATTATATGCTTTGTTTCTGCAACCATCAAGCTTCCTCCCTTACCTGTTGAAACCTCGCAGTGCGTAGAGACACCAACCTCCCTTTCTTGTTGAAACCCCACAACCCGTAGAGGCCCCAACCAACACTGCTCTCCAGAAATGCGCAGAGTAGTCCAGCTGCACTGCACTCGGAAATTGCGCAGAGGTGTCCTCGTGGGACCGCTACCCCGCAGCAGTGCTTTGAGCCTCAAAACTGTGCAGTGTTGTACAAGTTCTCTTGTCGGTCTTGTATTCATAAACTGCGTAGATGGGCCTCCTAGGGCCTCATTCTGGCAGCAGTCACTGTCTGCTGAAATTGCATAGATCTACTTCTCAGTGACTACAGGAAAAGGTGACATGCTGAAATCTCTTCCAAGGAGTTGGGGAAGGACCAATGAACCGAGTAATGGAAAGATCAGGACTGCATGCAAACTCCATCGAATGCATGATCATCTTGAGGGTAAGTATGGTAAGTAAGGAATATCTTTCAAAGTACACTTCTTAGTTGAGTTTACAAGATTGCTTGTCATTGCCATATCACCCTGTCCTCAGTAACATGCGTGTGTGCAAGCATGAAAAGTCATCTTATGTGTTTCTTCTACATGTCTTGCTTCCTTTTCACTTGTTCGACCAACTGTTGTCTTCCGCATGTTGATTTCTATGTCATGTTTGTAACCTCATTCTAGTGATGTTGAAGGTTGTGTTTGAGTTGTGTTCGCTATGTAAACATCTATCGCACTCACACATGATGTTGTATGCACTGTCACACAAGCGTCGTCGCGGTCATTCAACTATCTATCATAAGTGTTGCACTTGTCGCTCGCACCATCGGTCAGTCACACTGAGTATATGTTGTCTTGATGGTTTGAGGTTTCTTGTCATCGAGTCATGTTGAGTGTGTGTTCGCAAGGTCATGTATGCACAAGTTTAGTCACTCACACACTTAGTCATTTTGCTGAAATTCTGATGATCGGATCACCCTCCAACAGTCAGACCTTCGCTGAGCTGCATTATGCAGTTTCAACCCTCAGTGAACATGTACTATTGCCCAGAATTGCGTAGAGCTTGAGGCTATCTCCTAGGCAACCTACACTACACAATCCTGAAATCGACCAAACTGACTGTCATCCAGAACAACGCAGAAGTTCCTCAGCAAGCCATCTCAATCTATGCTGCCTGCAAGCAAATCAACCAACCCTCTTGCTAGTCAACCAGAGAGTTGACCGGGTAATCACCCGGGACTCACTCCCCTCAAAAATTGTGCAGAAGCTACAAACTTTTCCCGCTCCACTGACTGAGAAAATTGCGCAGACAGACCAGATAGACACTTAGTGCCCGTCCTGGTCTCCCTCTAGAAATTGCATAATTTTTCCAGCCATCCAACCAGACAGTCGGCCGACTGCTCACCCAGAAAACTGCGTAGATCTCATGAGAAAGCCTCTCAACTGCCCAACATCCCGCTCAACTCAAAAATTGTGCAGAGGTGTTCAACAGGTCAGCCTCCCAACAATAGCACAGTTTTTGTCTCCAACAATCTCGTAGCCCGCTGCCATCTCCCTTCAGGAATTGTACAGTTTTTTTGCCAAGCCTCCTACAGCTCACAGCTAGCTCCCTCCAGAAATTGTGCAGTTTTTTCTGCCAAGGCCCTATGCTACCTGCACTGCTTCCCTCTAGAAATTGCGGAGATCTGTCGTCCAGCTAAGCCAGATCCCGCAGGAAATCACTGCTATTCCGGATTGTCCTTCTCAGTCTCCTAGTGACCGCTGTGTAATTTTCACCATCAGTGCCTAGAGCTCGCATCCCAGCTTGAAACTTGCCTTGTGCATTTTCGCAACCTTGTCCTATCTCCCGGTCACCTGCATCCGAAAGCGAACAACCATGCATCATGATAGACTAGGAGGTTTATGGATGTGATGTTGTCTCGTCATGAGTGATTGCAGGCATAAGTACATGAATAGACATGATGTGACGACAAACGGGATGAACAAGGAGAGTACATGCAAAAGTATGTCTTCGTGAACAGACAAACGAACAATGCATGGAAGGAGATGTGTTTGCGGACAAGCGAACAGACGAACATTCAAGAAAAAAATTCACGAACGGACGAACATGTGAAGATGTGCGCGTGAACGAATGAACATGTGAGGATGTGTTCACAGACGGACAAACGAACGAACATGCAAGGAGATATTTTCGCGAATGGACGAACATGTCAAGCATGCCAAGGTACAAGCAAGGAGTAACATACATGTGCAACATCAAGCAAACACAATTACCATCGAGGACTCCACACACCTTATCATGCGGAGGTGAAGCTGTGATACACCAAGAGGACATCCATCACTTAGCAGCACTGCAACTCGACATGCACACCACTAGTAGCATGAACGTATGAGCATTGTCATGTCGAGTTTTGTCATGAGTCGTTTTGGCCACATCACTATTGTGGGCCATACTATTGTAAATCAATGTAATGAAACGTGGAAGTCCAAGAGACCCACTTGTAATTTGAAGAATCATGTAAAGTTGAAAAGTCATGAAAGTCAAATAGTCATGAGTGAAGTCGAATAGTCACAAGGGCCAGTTTTACGCTTGGCTATAAATAGCCTTCATGTGTACATGCAAAGCACTTTTCACCTTGGCTCCTCACACATAGCCTTGATAGTTTGTAATATTTTCTTTGAGGAGTGAGCAGTGGCTCCAATGCCCCGCCATCGGGGTTAGTGATGTAATGGTGTACCAATGTGTCTTGGAAATTTCACTTAATTCAGAAGCCTGCTAACAGGCCAACACGTTTTCACACATGTGTTGTAACTGTTTGTAAGATTAATACTGAACACTTGTAATACATGTTGCTTTAACTTGTGTTAAACAATTGAACTCATTCAACTATTCTAATACATATGTTTTTGAAAATGTGTTGTATAAGTTGTTAACGTTGTCCTACCCGTGTTGGTTACCTCCCCAGACATCAAACAAAATCTTTCACGTAAACTTGTTATAATGATCGTCGCACTAGCATGGACTGTCTCGTTGGGTGTCGTACATGTTATCTTCCCTTGTGTGTTGTGACTGTCGCATCTGTGTGGATTGCTCCTCCGGAAGTTGTGCATGTCTTGTTGTGTTGTGTGTCTTTGACAAAGTTGGGACTTCATCCCTTCTGACTTGAGACTCACTCCCACCCTCTCTCTCCACGGTGAAAGGACATTGACACAAGTAACACTAACACTCATCAGGCACACAAACCTCCCTGTTTAAAGACAAAATAGACCACTCTCATATGCTGACAAGAAAGAGCTAAGGCATATCTTTAAGATAATGGCAACCAGGCCATCGTACCAGATGGGACTCCTACACCAAACGGTGTGAGGTATAGTTGGGAATTTATACCAGGGAGATCACCTGATGTTGGCGAGTCCAGGACCTTCAACAGGAGGACATTCTTAGCCAGGGACATAATATAGTTAGAGCCAAGGTGCAGGGGCCAAGAAGTTTTGTGGCATTGGGATCCAGGAGGATCTATGGATGATGACTTAATTCAATAATTGGATTGGGATCTAGGTGGCATTTCACACACCAATGGATCTACTGGTGAATAATTGATTCAGAGGTTGATATGGGATCTAGGAATCAAGATATTTATCCTTGATTGGGTAATGCAGTGGCATGTTGTGATGGTTCAGTCATTCACAGTCATTCATATGGGATCCTAGTATTGGTCTCTATTATTGTGGACATCCTAATTGGTAGACATATGTGAATTGCTTGAGGGTAAGAAATCTTGGGGCGGGACGATTTATAACATTCCTTTTTTTATGTGGTGAATATGGATGGTATTTACCCATGGTATTGTTGTGGTATTCGCCCATGGTGTTTGTCCATGGTATGTGCCTCCTTTTTAGAGAAACATAATAAATTAAAGGCTTCTAGAGATTCTGTCAAGCCTATAAAAGAGCAGAGGGAAAGGCATTTAGATCATCCATAGTTTGTCTATCTTATTGTGTATTTATTGAGAACTTGGCGTGGTCAATTCCAGCTTGATCCCGAGATGAAACCCCTTGGTGACATTTGTTTGGTGGATCCATCTAGGGTTCACAAGTATGCTTCAATGTTTACTTGATTCATTCTTTGAGCAGTTGTGCATGCCATTTGCAATGGTTTCATTTCTAACGGTACTGGCATGAATCATTTTACATCTAGTAATAAAATGAAGAGGCTGTAATTTCGATTTTGATCTGAGTTTCGTGTTTTGGGTAAATGCATGTGTTGTACTATATCTGGAAATTATTGTGAAGAGAATGTTATATGGAACACTATAGTGATCCAGATCCATTTATATTTTTCCTTTTTTGGATCTTACAAAGGCAAAATTCTCACTGCAATTTAGTGAACGTTTTTTAAAGGAATCCAATATTGGGAGTGTTTGAATCATTTATTTAGGGTGGAAATGGATTAGCACCATCAATAGCCCTTGACGCACCCAAAATCCTAAAGTTTGACAGTTGTAACTAGGATTTCCAAAAATTTCTGTCAGATTTTCTTAAAATACTACTTAATTTTTTGTTATTTTCCAAGCAAAATCGTGAAATGTTACACTGTGACCATATTAAGAAAAAAAACATATTTAAAATAAATAAGTTTATTGCTTTTTTTTTAAGTATGTTTTTATTTATTCCATTAGTTTTATTAAAATATATTTAAAATAATTAAATAATTTTAATTATAGGATACGTTCTTTAATATTATTTCATAAATTATATTTTTAAACATGTTAATATTTTTGGAATACAACTTTGATTACCCATAAAAGTCAAAGTCATTACATAAGTATACTTATTTTGAATATCAATATTCTTTGTAATTACACACACATAAGTTTCAAGTGTTACCTCATTAGTAGAGCGAGTAGTAAAGCGAGATGTGAAGTTCTTTAGCATCGTTGCTAGTGGTTGTGGATTATGGGTTCAACTCTCTTCGATTCTCTTGAGGCAAGGCCCCATAATCTGGGCCGACTTGATTTATCATCCACAAAATATGAGGAAATACTTGCGTGCTTTCGTTCCAAATAATATGTGTGTGTGTGTGTGTGTGTAATGATATATTGAATAACAACATTTTTCTAATTACTTGAATCATCTATATGTGTGTGTGTGAGAGAGAGATTCATGAACCTCGAAGATCGGTGACTCCTACGTCTACAGAATATTTGTACCAAGGAAATCCACCCAAATGGATTACTTCCTTCTAGCTCAACCACGAAACATGACCCCGAGAGTCTCGAGAGAATTGAACCCGTGACCTCTAACAATAAGGACTCAACCAATTGAGCTAACCCTATAACAGAGTTGAGTCCCTTTATTAAGCACCTATGTTATTGAGAGGTCATAGGTTCAAATTCTCTCGACACTCTTGGAGTTAGGCTTCGTGTTTGATCCGACAAGAATTATCACTTCATATGGATCTACCTAGAACAATATTCCATGGACGTAGTGTGTCACGGAGACCATGAACCACATAGAAATATATATTCACGTGCACAATGATGTATATTTCATAGAAGGAAAATATGTATACTATCAACATGCATCATGTCACTTGTAAAAATTGAATCTGGGTGGGAGGATTCTATTCATTCCTTCCAACCACCTAAAATAACCCTATATATATATATATATATAATTTTATTTAAAATATTAAATTTTTTATTAACAATTATATTATTTATTAAATTTTTTTTTGGGGGGGTTTATAATGATATTATTAACTAAGGTTGTTTGTGTTCTAGATCTCAGTCGGAATAGAGACTGTGTTTGTCAGCAATCACCATCGATCAAGACGTTTTGCGTGTAAAGATTGGAGTTTGCCAATTCTGGAGTTTGCCAATTCTGGAGTTTACAATTCAGTTTGGGCAAGACCAACAATAAACGTATGCTAAGGGTTTCTTGCAGATTAAAAGGCTTACTGAGACTCTGCGGCTGGGTTCTAGATCTAATCTTTTGCGGCTAGATCTAGATCTAGATCTAATCTTTTGCCTTATTTCTTTGCGGCTGGGTTCTAGATCTAATCTTCTGCGGCTAGATCTAGATCTAATCTTCTCCCTTATTTCTCTGCGGCTGGGTCTCGGCTCCCACGCTGTGTTTTCGGCACTCTCCGCTGTCTCACGCTGTGGGGTTATCAAAGGCAACAACCAATTTCATAAACGAACCACCTCTTGTGGCTAGATCTAGATCTATGGCTCCCACTGTCCAGGTGGTCCAGGCCTCACTCGATGAGGCTTTGAAGTTTTCCGAAAGTGCCCTAATATGCCAGTTCAATGGTTTTTGGCCGCGGCTGACAACTCTCCACAATTGGATCTCGAAGGTATGTAACCCTGTCATTTTTTATGAAATTAATATCTACCCCTGTGCTAGGGGTTTCTTTATAGTAGATCTTGAAAATCCTGAAAGCAGACAATGTATTCTAGATTCCGGCCCTTGGTTTTTGGAAAAATTAGGCCTATTCATGAAGCCATGGAACCCATCATTCGATCCCTCAACAGCAGTCATAACCTCAGCACCAGTTTGGGTGAGATTTCCAAGCCTACCCTTGCATCTCTGGAATCTCTCCTCGCTAAAAGCCATTGGAAATGCAATTGGAAAATTTTACTGCAGGTGCCTAGAAACAGAGGAATATGCTAGAACCACCTATGCATGCATCTGTGTGGAAATGGACTTCAGCGCCGGATTCCCAACTGAAATAAACCTAACAAGTAAAGACTATGTGTGGAACCAGAAACTCGATTATGAAAGTGTCCTCTTCAGATGTCGATCCTGCTTTGAGATAGGCCATCTAGCCAAAAATTGCCCAAAAGCCTCCCAGAAAAATTCTGCTAGAAAAAACCACCACAGATCTACATGGTGGGAAGGAGCACAAAAAGAACACTACATTGTCATCAAAGAAGAATACTCTAGAGAAAACTCTGAATCACAAGAAATCGGGCAAGAAAGAAACAACTCTCAAGACAAGCATGTAGAAAGCCCCGCCCAACAACAAAAAAGTGAACATGACAACCCCTCAAGCATCGACAGTTATGAGGATTCGAATATTGCGCAGAATAAATCTTCATTTAACAGCAAAGCAGATCTTCTAGACCAAACTTCTTCTCCGACTATATTCAAAAGGATGAACACAATAGATCGCGAAGCTAAGACACCAATGTCCCAAGAACCAGAAGAGATGAAGGAGATGCAAGATAAAGGAAGTTGGAAGACCGTAGAGAAAAAAAAGAAAGCTATAGCACCATTCTCGCCAAGAAAGACAAGGAGCCAAATAATTAAAAACTAAGAAAATTATAGGCCCGATAGACCAATTTGGTCTCAGTGGATGTTAACCATCATCATCATCATCATCATCATAATGGTATTGATTAATAAGGACATAGTTATACAATGACTTTGTTTTAGATATTGAATTTCTAATTTTTTTATTAATACCTATATTATTTATTAGATTATTGTTTCAAATATTAAGATTTTTATTTATAATTGTGTTCATTAACAAGGATATAGTTATAATAAATAAATAGATATTATTGAAAATATAACGGTTCAACTGTCAATATTACATTTTGACAAAAAGATTAATTTAATTTTCTTTATCCAAAAAATATTATTTAAATTAATAAAAGTATTAATTGGGAAAGTTATTACTTGAGATTTTTATGCAAAAAAAAAAATGGAATTTTAGAATTAGTAATCTTGTTTTGAAGTTTAGTAATTATTATTATTTATTTATTTATTTTCCTAAAGAAAATTGAAATTTAGTAATTATTATTGAAGCAGGTAGTTATATTTAAAAAAAATTGGAATTGGGAGTCAATAGGTGGTTGTAGAGTTGCAAGTGTAGGTTCTATCTTTTGGTTGTTAGGGTAGGGAGTGGATAGACCAACTGGAGTGGTGCTTTGGGTGCTTTTCAAATTTTGGTGGACTATCCATCATGGTAGCGGGGGCTTTGGTTTGAACTCTTTGTGCGAGCTGTGTCAAGTGGCTAGTGGGGGTAACATGCAATGCCAGCAAGGGCGGGCCCGTCGTGGTGCTGGTCCACGTGGTCAAGGGGTTGGTCACCAAGTGAAGCAGCTGGATGAGGGGGAAGAGATTGGGAAACAACATGGAAATTCATCGGGACAGATCAACCTTTCTATACCCTTTGATGTTTTAAAAGCACAACTTCACCAAGTGTTAGCAATGTGGAGCAACTAGCCCATGACAGCCATGAAGACCACAACGAGGTCATTGTGTTCATGAATGACCTCCAACACAACCAAAGGCATATGATGGACAGGTTGGTCTCCCTTCGATGAGGGTAGAAGTGGCTCGAGGAGAGGTTGGATAACTTCAAAGTAAGGATGACACATATGAAGGATTATATCAATGAAGCCTTTTGCCATCCACATGGAAATGGTCTGGACAACCCAACTCTGAGTAACCTTGTTGCTTAATTATGATGGTGGGTTGTATTTTGATTCTTGGGCGGTTAGGTTTTATCTGGGCAGTCTGTATATGGTCTCTTAGTTTTGTTGTGTTATTGTCAATGTCTTTTTTCCATTACCGTCTGGTCAACAAGTCTAGTAGGAATGAGGTCAAGGGTTTTTTGAAACTATGCTTACCATAATTCAAATTTATCATGAATTAATAAAATCTGTCGATATACAAAAAAATAGAGATGTAAATTTTTATGATGATACTAAAACATCGTTCCCTTCTATATAAAGAAATGTGAAAGGCCATAAAAATGTTTGGGAGCACAAAAATTCTAAGGAGATATAGGTGATGCAAAGGTAAATGATCAATACAAAGACATAGAAAAATCAATGTCTCAACACATCCAACTAGACATGACAAAATAAAAAAAAACTGTGGTAGACTATTAGGAGCTAAAGAGAAACTTTAAGTGTTGCATAAAGGTTCCCAAATTGGAAGGAGTTAAGAAACTTGGAGACCTTAACTCTTTCTATAGGCTCTCTTAATTAGAACTAGAAACAATTTATAGAAAAAATCATCGAGGTTTTAACCCTATACATAAATTACGTGCACATGAATTCTTAAAACAAAAAAATATATAGAACAGCAAGAACATAAAACCAATATACACAAATATTTTCCCTTGGATCCCAAAATCGGGACTACCAGATTGATTTTTCATTTATTCCTTTCAATGTTACAATACATATATGTACATGTTGAAGCATTCCTAAATCCCAATCCACTAACCCTGGATTAGAACATAATTGTAGTTCCCTTGATCGGATCTACAAAATACCATGGGAAGAAAACCATCATGCCCAAAACCATGTGCAAAAAACCATGCACAAAACCATGGGTAGGTCCACCCATGATCTTTGGGTCTTCTCCCCATCCTTGGATATGCCCAACTATTATTGGGTTCGCATAAAAAACTAAATAAATAAATAATAAAAATTGGGGTGTTACCCTCAAACCCCATGATGTGTGGAAAGAATATACTACATACCCAACATTGTCTTACTTGGTGTTTTCTTTCCACATAGAGGGGCATATGAGAGCTTAGTCATTGGTGCAGGGCTGCAATACCCTTTGTTTCTTTATAACAGGAAAACTTCTTAGTACTCACAGACTTTGTCGATACATCTGCAACATTCTTCAAAGTGTCCACCTTTACCGACAAAACCTTTTTGTCTTCAACCATATCCCTCACGGAATGATATTGAACATCAATGTGCTTTGTCTTCGAATCATAAGCAAGGTTCTTTGCCAAGAAAATTGCACTTTGGCTATCAAAGTCTATCCATATATCTCATTGTACCAACCCCATACTTGAACGAAATATCTACAACAAAACTACTTTCTTGCTTGCATGAGTGGTTTACATGTATTCAGCCTCTGTTGTTGAAAGTACCACTATATATTGTCTCTTGCTCATCCAACTGAGTACTCCTCCAAATAGGTTAAACACATACCCACTTGTAGATCTTCTCTAATCTAGATCTCCAGTCCAGTCTGCATCAACAAAGTAGAGGATGTCCAAAACTTTATCCAATCCTGGTCCTCCTTGGTAGCACAAACCATAATCACTAGTGCCACACAAATACTTGAAAACCCGCTTCACTGTTATCTAATGCTCCTTCCCTGGTTTTGACATAAACCTGCTCAACATTCCCACTGCATGTGCAATGTCTATTCTAGTATAGACCATTGCATACATCAGGTTATGAATTGCACTCGCGTATGGAACACGTGACATGTCCTCTTCCTCTTCTTGTGCCTTGGGACTCTATTCAATAGAAAACTTTACACCTACAGGAATAGGAACCTTGACTGGTTTACTTTCATGCATATTAAACCTCTGCAATATTGTCTCGACATACTTTCTCTGTTTTAACTAGAGCTTCATGTTTTCCTGATCTCATTTAATTTTCATGCACAAAATGTAGTTTGCAACACTAAGATCCTTCATGTCAAATTTGGAGGACAATTGGGTCTTCAAATCCTGGATAATTTCTTTGTCATTTCCAATCAACAACATATCATCCACATAAAAGGCCAAATAAATAACATGGTCACTAATTAATTTAAAATACACATAGTGGTCCTCTTTGCCTCTTGTGAATCCAAGTCCCCAAATATATGTATCAAATTTTTGATACCACATCCTTGGTGACTGTTTCAATCCATACAAAGATTTTTTTAACCTGCATATTAGTTCTTTCTTACCCTTCACCACAAAGCCTTATGGTTCCTTCATGTAGATCTCTACTTCAATATACCCGTGAATAAATGTTGTCTTCACATCTATCTGTTCTACCTCAAAATCAAAAGCAACATCAACAGATAAAAGTAATATAATAGAAGCTAACTTGTCAACAAAAGAAAAATATCACCAAAATCAATTCTTGACACCTGGGAATAACCTTTTGCTACCAACCCAGCTTTGTATTTCTCCACCTTGCCCTATGCATTTGTCTTCTTCTTAAATGCCCATTTGCTACCAATGGGTTTCCTTCGAGTCAACAACTCCACCAGATCCCAAGCCTCATTTTTGTCTAAGGATGTCATTTCTTCAACCATGGCCACCTTCTAGAGTTTGTCATCCTTTGAATCCACTGCCTCCCTAACAGTTATAGGATCATCATCAGTAATAGATAAAGCAAAATTTGAACAAAAAGAAGATGGACTATACCTCTTTAGCTTCCTTCTCTCTCGAACTAATCTTCCCAAAACTGGAGTGTGTGGCTCTTCCTTGATTGATTCTTGTTTTGTTGTAGAGTCTGATTCTTCCTCCTTCAGTTTAAAATCTATCTTCTCAATTTCCTTTGGTGGGACTACATGTTTAATAGCATATTTCACCTTTCTAAACACCACATCTTAGTTGTACACAACCTTCCTTGTTTCTGAGTTCCAAATCTTACAACCCTTTAAGCAATATGTATACCCAATAAAGATACACCTTTCAAATTTACTATCCAACTTGGTTATTTTCTCCTTTGGAACATGCACATATGCATCATAGCCAAATACCCTAAGGTGTGGGAGAGGGGGTTTCTTACCATTCCAAACCGCATGTGGAGTCTTATCCTCCAACATTGATGAAGGTGATCTATTAACAAGGTAACATGCAGTATCCATTGCCTCTGCCCAAAATTCCTACCTTAATCCAATGCCACTGAGCATGCTTCTTGCCTTGTCCATCAACGTCATATTCATTCTTTCTGCAACTCCATTTTTCTGAGGTGTGTATGGAGTATTCTTCTATTGTGCCATACTACACTTCTTACAGAACTCTTTAAATTTCTTCTTGCAAAACTCTCCACCATTATCTTCCCTCAACACCTTAATCTTTTTCTCTACCTGATTTTCCACCAGAGCCTTAAATTCTTTAAACCTGTCAAAGACTTCAGATTTCTGTTGATTTGGGGTAGTATCAAATGTGCTCTAGCAATGAAAATTGGCGGAGAGGCTAAAGCACATGATATCTCTAAGACCCAGAAATGGTTTGGACATATCGTACTCGGTTTGGGAGATATTAAAATAATTAATATTTTTAATGGAGTTCCTAAGCCTAAACTTAGGAAAAATAAAATATTAATGGGTATTATTATAAAACTGAGTTAGAGGGTTCCAAAAGTCATGGATCAATCCAAATCTAATCTTAGTCGTTGATTATAGATTTAATCTCGGCCGTTGAAGGACCAACAGGAAAAGTATAAGAGGAGGCTTGAGGATCAGTTGGAAGAGACACCAGAGTGATCAGTCATTCATTTTGCTAGAGCGGGTTTGCTAAGCAAAAGTGAATCAGTGATCAGCAGTGAGTACTAGGCAGAGAGGCAGAGACAGTGCCAAGAGACCAGCGCAAAATCAGAGACCGAGAGCCCCAGCCAGAGCAGGCCACGTAGAGTCTAGGAGAGATAGGCAAAGCCCAAAGGTACTGTGTCATCCATGCAGAAGGAAGAGGGAGTGACACAGAGGGTCCCAGAGTCTACGTAGTTCCTCAGAGGGATGATGCAGAAGGTCTTGGGGCTGACGCAAAGGCCAGAAGGGCCAGCGCTGAGATTTAGAGTCGCCAGAGAGGGTTTCGTGGGATAGGTTTTCTGAATACCTGTTTTCGAATAGAAAGGTATTGTTGCCGTGTATTTTCTCTTTGTTGAGTGAGCCAGTTAGGCACCTAGTTGTACTCAACGATATAATGCATAATAATAAATCCTCAGAATAGTTGCACCGGTTTTCCCACATTGGGCTTTTCTGAGGACATTTTTCCAAAAATAACGGTGTCACTTGTGTGGTTGTTTTCTTTCAGCTGATGATCTGTAGATGTTGTGATTGTATTGTGTTTATTTCGGTATATAAATGTTTTAAATAACTTGTTCATAATTTACAAGTAGAAGAAATAAATCGGCAAAATACAGATTAATTTTCTAACGAATAGACTTAGAAAATTCAACATGGTATTAGAGCATGGTTGCAAATCACAGGAGAGCTGAAGGCATCAACTAAGCATAGCATTTTCAGTAGAATCAATTGTCCCGAGTGACATAAATCTGATCCTTGCAGAAGAAATAGAGGAAGGGTTGACGCAGAGGGACTGTGTCATCAGGCCGAGCCTGAGAGAGGCCAGGGCAGAGGCTGAGGAGGGCAGAAACAGGCTCACGCAGAACCACATAGAGGCCAGGAGGGCTAACGCAGTTGGCTGAGGGAGTTGTTTTGTCGGTGCCAGGATTGCGCAGAGCTAAGAGGCTTAATCCTTTAGTTACTGGGGCGAAGGAACCTGTGGGCAGTTTCTAGGAGCAAAGCTGGTGGGGTACTATGGTAAGAACAATACCTAACAAGGCAAAACCAAGGTATAGGGAGTTGTTACCGAGGTGGATTTCTAGCCAAGGAATCTGGATCAATGTTGTAGTTTCACAAACGATCGGAGAGGGGAAACTTGATGGTTGGATGAAGGATTTCCAGGAGGGAAATCGGGACTCAGAAGGAGTCGAGAAGAAAACTTCCAGATAGGAAGTAGAGAGACTCATAAGAGTCGAACCGAGAACTTCCAGATGAGAAGTAGAGAGACTCAGCAGCATTCGAACCGAGAACTTCCAAGCAAGAAGTAGAGAGACTCAGAGGACTTGACAGAGAAGAGCAAAGACATGGCCGTGAATAGGCTGAGGGATCAGGATAGGCTTGACGGAGCGTCCAACTTTGTGGTTTCGAAGGCAAGGATCCTATCCATTCTAGACAGACATCACATCAAGGGCTTTGCCTTAAGAGTAATGGATATCCCAGTTAACTCGGTAGCTAATGAAAGGTACGAGGAGGCAATGGCCAAGGCAAAATGCATCATCCTTGATGGGGTCAAGGATCATGTGGTCCAACATATTTCGAAGAAGGAAGCGACAAAGGAGATGTGGGACACCTTGAAGACATCCAACATACTTTCATGTAGAGGAAAATGCTCCTTGAGAATCAGCTAAGGTCATATCATATGCAGAAGGGGGAGCAGATGGATCTCTTCCTCGGTCAGTTGTAGGAGATCCGGGACCAATTGACTTCCATAGGGGCCACGCCGGATCAGGAGTTGATGTTAATGACCACACTAAATGCAGTCTCCGAGGAGTGGGAGACATTTGTCCAGAGCATACTGGGCAGGGCGAGTCTTCCAGATTGGGAAGAATTGTGGGCATCTCTTCGTCGAGAAGAGATCAAACGACTGACTTAGATGGGAAGTAGTAGCAAAGGAGTATGGATCAAGAATGAAGAGGAAGAGGATGCAGCTCTGGCATCTACATGAAAGCAGGAGAAGAGGAAGAATAAGGACCTCTCCAAGGTTAAGTGCTTCCACTATGGGGAATTGGGTCATTATGTGAACCAGTGTCAGAGGAAGGAGAATGAGCGAGTGACTTATGAGTCTAAGGCAGTGCCAACGAAGGCGGAGAAAGAAGTCGAGGAGGATGATGATTGCGCCATGAGTGCTCATGTGCCACTAGAGAAGAAGTGGGGAGACATTGACCTATAGTCAGGAGGACTACAAGCGATGAGGGGTAGGATCCTTGAGGTACCCAACCTCTTGGATTATACCTTGCTACAGAAGCCCCGAGGAGAGATTAGTAGGACTGACGTATTTGGGAAGAGATAAATGTAGATGGAGCGGTAGAGAGTGCTATAGTGCAGGAGTCCCCAGGCAGCGCGAGGCTAGCAGGTTGCAATAGTGTGAGAGGCACAAAGAGTGTTGCAATAGTGCAGGATGGCATAGAGAGGTTTGCAACAGTGCGAGATGTAGGGAGTTGTTGTAGAAGCGCAGAGGTCAGTAGAGGGGGCACTTAATAGCGATAGAGAGAGCTTCAACATCCGGAGTGTTTTTGGCTTGAAAAGGATGTCAGAAGTTGGGTGGATCAGTTACTTACTTCTCAGTAACTGAGTTGTTGTACAGTAGCAGTTGGAAGTAGCACGATGCAGCATGATGAGAGGGGGATGCAGTGCAGATGTAGTGTTGGAAGGATTGACCAGCAGCAGCATGGATGCAGAGGGAGTTATTGTATGGAAGCAATAGTGGAAGTGGCAGGGCCATGGGCAGTAGTGTAGAGGATGTTGGGTAGGGAGGCCTAGCATCAACATAGGTACCGGTGCCGAATAATCAGAGTGATGCTCAGTATGAAGTATTACTAAAGCATAGTCCTCGGTAAGAGGGAGTGTTGATTTTCGGTAGCATTGGATGTGTTCTAGCCATGAAAATTGGTGGAGAGGCTAAAGAACATGAGATCTTCAAGACCTAGAAATGGTTTGGACATATTGTACCCAGTTTGGGAGATATTAAAATAATTAATATTTTTAATGAAGTTCCTAAGTCTAAACTTATGAAAATAAAATATTAATGGGTATTAATATAAAACTAGGTTAAAAGTTTCCAAAAGTCATGGATCAAGCCAAATATAATCTTAGTCATTGATTAGAGATTTAATCTCGGCCATTCAAGGACCAATAGGAAAATTATAAGAGGAGGCTTGAGGGTTAGTTGGAAGAGACACTCGAGTGTTCAGTTATTCATTTTGTTAGAGCGGGGTTGCTAAGCAAAAGTGAATTAGTGATTAGTAGTGAGGGGAAGTGAGTATTGGGAAGAGAGGCAGAGACAGTGCCAAGAGACCAGCGCAGAAGCAGAGAGTGAGAGCAGTAGCCAGAGCAGGCCACGCAGAGCCGAGGAGACACAATGCAGAGCCCAGAGGGACTACATCATCCATGCAAAAGGTAGAGGGAGTGACATAGAGGGTCCAAGAGGTTGCGCAGTGCCTCAGAGGGTTGACGAAGAGGGTCCTGGGGCTGACGCAATGCAGCAGGAGCCTAACGTAGAGCTTCAGAGTTGCTAGAGAGGGTTTCGTGGGATAGGTTTTCTGAATACCTGTTTCCGAATAGAGAGGTATTGTTGCTGTGTATTTTTCTCTATAGGGTGAGCCGGTTAGGCACCTAGTTGTACTCAAGGATATACTTCATAATAATAAACCCTCATAATAGTTGCACTGGTTTTCCCGCATTGGGTTTTTCCAGGGACATTTGTCCATAAATAATGGTGTCACTTGTGTGGTTGTTTTATTTCAGCTGATGATCTGTAGATGTTGTGATTGTATTGTGTTTATTTCAGTATTTAAATGTTTTAAATAACTTGTTCAAAATTTACAAGTAGAAGAAATAAACGAGCAGAATACAGATTAATTTTCTAATGAATAGACTTAGAAAATTCAACAATTTCTTCCTGAGGAAATATATCCATGTATTCCTTGAGAAGTCATATATTTGCCCAAATATGGAACTGAAACAGGTCCAAACACATCACTGTGCACACACTCTAATATCCCTTTCGCCCTCTTAGAACCAGAAGGGAATCTCACCCAATTCTGCTTCCCATATACACAATTTTCACAAAAATCGAAATCTAGAAAGCAATTAGACATACCTTCTACCATGACATTACCATGCAGTATTCAAAGGCCCTTCTCTCCAATGTGTTCAAGTCTTTGATGCTATAGCATGGTCTATTCTCCCGAGACCACTAGATTTTCAGCTTCACTTTCAAGAACCACAAAACTGTTGCACCCATCAATAACAATGCTACCTAGAAGCTCATACAGAGTTTCAATCCGAATTCCTCACATCAATACCAGTGCTCCCCGAACCATTTTGTAGGTATCTTTCTCGAACATTGTTTTTACACCTGCATCATCCATCTTTCTTACAAAAATCATATTTTTTACCAATGCAAGAATATGAGGAACACTAGGAAGTGTTTTAATCCTTCCACCTTGCAACTTCAGCTTCATTTTTCCATGTCCCATGATTCTGGCCTTCTTGTCATTCCTTGGGAAGACATCACCACCATCATATTTCTCGTACTCATAGACCCACTCCCTATGGGGAGTGAAGTGAAAGGATGCACCTGAGTCAATCAACCATGCCTCATGATCTACATGTGTACTTGAAGAAGAAGCCAAGTACACATCCCCACCTTCATCTGAGGTGGTTTTCACCTCTACAGAAGGATCATTATCAGATCTCTTTCCTTTATCAGGAGTTTTAGATTTACAATTATTTTTGTAGTGCCCTTCTTTTCTGCATTTCCATCATACCTTTATAGATTTTCATGGACATTTAGATCTCCCACTTGAGGAATTATTTCTATTTCTATTATGGGACTGTCCTCTTACATATAAGGCATCTCCATTCTCTCTCTCCATATTTTTTTGTCTCATTTCCTCTGACAACAAGGATGAGACTATGTCATCAAACTTCAAGGTAGTCTTATTGCTACATATAGCAACAACCAGGTTATCCCACGAATCTGGTAGAGAACACAACAAACTGATGCATTTATCTTTGTCTGAAATTTTAATATCAGTAGATAACAACTGGATCACCACAATATTAAAGGTGTTTAGATGCTCTGTCACTGAGTCCCCATCCTTCTTTCTCACATTATACAACTTTTTCTGCGGGAACAATTTTTTCACCAGAGACTTAAATTGATACAAAGTACCTAACTTGTCCCACAAAGCCTTTGTTGTTGCTTCTCCTTAAACTTTCAACAATATTGAATCTGAAACACACAACCGTATTGTGCTCTTTTTCTTCCGATCCAACTTCGCCCAGTCTTTTGTTGACATTATCGTTGGTTTAGTACCTGGATCTACCACAATCTACTAATCTTTATCCACCAACAGATCCTCCATCTTGAGCTTCCACAACTCAAAATTTTGTCCATTAAATTTCTCGATCTCTATCTTTCCACTATTTATCATCTCCTTTCATTGCAAGAATCGATCCCACAGATCTCCCACTGTAACAGGATCTACCACAGGCCTGAGCAAAAAACCCCTCAGTAGCAATTACATCCCCTTGAACCCGAAACTTCTCTGATTCCAAATGTGGGTTTTAACCCTGTACAGAAATTACCTGTACACGAATTCTTAAAACAAAAAAAAATATATAATAGCGAGAACATAAAACAAATGTATACAAATATTTTCCTCTGGATCCCAAAATTGGTACTACCAGATTGATTTTTCATTATATTTCTTTCAATGTTACAATACATATATATACATTGCGAAGCATTCATAAACACAAATCCACTAACCCTAGATTAGAACATAACCGTAGTTCGCTTGACCGGATCTACAAAATATGATGAGCAGAAAACATCACGCCTAAAACCACGGGTAGGTCCGCCCACCATCTTTGGGTCTGCCCCCCATCATTGGGTTTGTCCAACTATTATTGGGTCTGCATAAAATAAAATTATTATGAAATAATATAACACACACCCAACAACCACCATCTAAAAAATGGTTAAGAAAATAGGAAATAAAACCTCAAACAACGTTGGCTCGGTGGTTAGCAACAAAAAAATTACCCCTAATGGATATAGACTCAAAAAATTTAAATTTCTCCTATATTTTAAGAAAGTATCCAAAATTTTGAATTTCTCTTATAGTTGTAGAAATTCCCACTGTAGATCAACTGATTATGAAATATACTAAAGCAAAATACAAGATCTACTTCTACAACAAACTTTGTGGAAGCTTAATCGAATATGAGCAAGATCAATGAGAACACATATTTCTGAGAACAAGAATTCAATCACACATGAACACAGAAGAATAACCTGGGGAAAGCCTCAGCCTAAAACCCAAATCTCTATATTATCATACAAGTAGAAATATGTTCAGATTACCAAAAGAATTAGCTCACAAGCTATCTTGCTCTCTCTGCAATCAAATTGTTGCTCATAGACAGTCAAAGGCTTCTCACAAACCTTCTCCTCTGCCCTCCAAGCCTCGTATTTCCTTGTGCAGTTTTCCTTGGGGTACAGTGCTACCACCTGTGTGAATTGGCCTCTTCACACACTCACTAACATCTGATCTAACTGTGCAATCCTGAAGGAGATAATTCCTTCTGCATGGATGAGTTTCCTATATAGGAAAAATACTCCAACTGATAGTGCATTGTCCCTTTCTCTGATCTCAACTGGGTCTCTGATTGAACTGACATGCATGAGTTATTTATGAGAGAATATTCAGTTATCTAGAGAGCAACAGTTACATGCATGCAAGCATTAACTAACTAAACTCACAATTAATTCCACAAACTATTGGAACTAATCTAACTGGACTTAACTCAGCTAACTAATTATAGCTCAAATTACAACTCATCCTTATCTCTTTAACTGAGGGATAAATTCCTCAATCAATGGAGAAACTGTTGCATGTCCTCACATAGACTTCATGTTTGATTTTCTCCAACTAATTAACTCAAGATGAATTAATTAATTATTTTACAAACAACTGCTAAGATCAAATTCGAATTTTTACTTCTCTATTTTAGTTCAGGGACTAACTAAAATAGGAAGGTATCTCGAAATGCTATTTATAGCAGTACTAAATTTAGCACTTCTATATTTAGCATTTCTTGTTGCTATTTTCAACACTCCCTCTCAACAAGAAATGGATTATCAGTAACCCCAATCCTGTCTCTGTGGAACTCAAACTTGCATTTTGACAATGCCTTCGTCAAAATATCTGCATCCTGTTCCTCGGTCGAAACATATAGCAACAACATGATCCTCTTGACCACACAGTCTCGAAGATGGTGATACCGGATATCAATGTGCTTGGACCTGTCATGAAAAACTAGATTCTCAGAGAGTTTGATACAACTCTGATTATCGCAGTAGATCACGGTTGGATCCATCCTCTGACCAAACAATCCCACTAGAATCTTCCGCATCCAAATGGCCTCACATGCAACCTGACTAGCAGCCATGTATTCAGCCTCTGCTGAGCTAAGTGCAACTGATCTCTGTTTCCCGCTGTACTAGGAAACTGCAGCTGAACCAAGGTTAAAGATTCCTCCAGAAGTGCTCTTCTGGTCTGATGGACTCCCTGCCAAATCTACATCTGTGAAGCCCTGAAGCTTCACTCCCTCTGTCCGTTTGTACCACAATCCGAACTGAGATGTGCCTCTGAGGTATCTCAGCACATGCTTCATTGCCTTCCAAAACAACTTGGTAGGCTGAACCATAGATTGACTCAGCTAGTTCACCGCAAAGCATAAGTCGGGTTGTGTGTTCACCAGATACATAAGTGAACCCACCAGCTGTTGATAAACAGTAGCAGATACTACCTCGACTGAAGTAGCATCCTCCTTCCTCCAGTTCCTAGCTAGAGGAGTCTACATGGGCTTGCACTTCTCCATGTGAAAGCGCCTAAGTATCTCATTGGCATATTTGCCTTGAGATACAAATACTTCACCATCTTTCTGCCACACCTCCATGCCTAGAAAGTAGTGCATAAGACCCATGTCTTTCAATTTGAACTCTCTTGCAAGGTCCTCCTTGCATGACTGTATCAGTTGATCATCACCTGTCAAAATCAGATCATCGACATAAAGAACAATTATCAATGGTTTACCTTGAACTACCATGATGTGGTAAAGGTTCGCATCTGCTTCACTCTTGGTGAACCCAACCCGGTGAAATAGTTGTCGATCCTGGTGTACCAAGCACAGGGTGCTTGCTTCAAACCATACAAAGCCCTCTTGAGTCGGCACACATGCGTCTCACGATCGAAAGTCTTGAAACCCTCTGGCTACTCAATGTACACCTCCTCCTCAATCTTCCCATTGAGGAATGTTGTCTTCACTTCCATCTGGTGGATCTTCCACCCCATCTGACCTGATAGTGCCAACATCGATCTAATAAATGAGTACCTTGCTACAGGAGAAAAAGTCTCATCGTAGTCGATCCCCTCGACATGTGAGAAACCACGGGCAACAAACCTTGCCTTATGTTTCTCAACACTGCCATCAACTACCTGCTTTACCTTGTAAAGCCATCTGGAACTCACCACTGACTTGCCCTGAGGTCTTGGGACAACATCCCACACACTGTTCCGAATGATAGAGTCGTACTCCTCTACCATTGCATCAACCTAGACTGGTTGCTGCACTGCCTCCTTGAATGAAGAAGGTTCGGTATCTACACACTCCCCAACCAGGGCCATGTACCTAGTGTACCGCTCGGGTGACCTCCTTTGTTTGCGCTGAGAAGATGGTTGTCCCACATTCTCCCACGCATCCAACATCAACCTGTCAGCTTCCCTTGAGTATTTCCGCCCATCTCTGGAAGTCTTAGCATGAGTGGATGTCTCCACTCCCGGATCCTCTGCATGCAGCTGCTCCGCATCAATCTGAGGCTCCTCCTCCTTAGGAACTGAAAGTTCCTCCTTTGCATGCAACTTGAGCTCCCTCTCAAGTGATAATCGCATGGCTTTCTGCTCGTCGAACTTCAGATCCCTGCGTACCATAGTCCTCTGACTGGTAGGCAGGTACACCCGATAGTTGTGGGGTGTATCCGTGTACCCCACAAGTATTCCCAACTCAGCTGTTGGATCCAGCTTCTTCTAGGCATCTTTGGTCACATGACAGTAAACTGATGATCCAAATATTCGGAAGTGACTCACATCTAGTCGCTTCCCGGAAAAGGCCTCCATAGGTGTCTTCATTCCAGTATACGGTGCAGGCTTCTGTTCTACAAGTATATTGATGTATTGCATGCCTCAGCCCATAAATGCAGTGGTAGGCTTTGGTCATGCAACATCACTCGAATTGCTCCCACAATCGATCTGTTCTTCATTTCGGCCACTCCATTCTGCTGTGGGTTATGGGGTGTCGTTAATTCCCATTTAATTCCTTCTGCAGTGGAAAATTCTTTAAACTGTTGGGAGACATACTCTCCAACATTGTCTCTATGCAAGGCTTTTATTTTCTTTCCATATTTTTTCTCTACTAAGGCTTTAAACTCACAAAACCTCAAGAAGATTTGATCCTTCTTTTGCATAAAGTAGATCCAGCATCTACGAGAAAAATCATCAATAAAAATAACATAGTACCTTTTTTTAGCGGTGGAGGCTGTAGAGAAAGGTCCACAAACATCTGAGTGAACTCGCTCCATGATTGCTCCAGCTCTACTGTCTCGATCCGGAAAGGAAGATTTCGCATACTTACCCAAGGTACAACCTTTGCATGTATTCCTCTGCTTCAGTTTTCCCTTGGGTAACCCGATAGAAATCTGCTGCATGATCTTCAGGGCTCCATGGTGCAAGTGGCCCAGTCTTCTATGCCATAGCTCGCCAACATCTTGGCTCTGCACCATCTTAGCTTTGGAACTCAAAGCAGCACATTCGTCTACCTCCAACTTGTAGAGATTCTTTACTCGAATCCCAATTTGCTTTGCCTGTCCAGTACCGATATGCCTCAGGAATACCTTTCCTTTACTAAAGACTACATCATAGCCTTTATCTTCTAGCATAGCGACAGACACAAGATTCTTCTTTAGACCTAGAACATACTTTACATTAGTCAGGGTGAGGGGAGCTCCATGCTCCCTCTGAAACACAACCATACCTTCACCTGAAACACAGTACTTTCCATCATCACCCATCTCGATCCGCATCTGCAGATCCTTCTCCTCCAAGGTACTGAAAATATTCTTGTCACCTGACATGTGGAATGAAGCTCCACTGTCCAGGTACCACACACATCCCACCATGGATGAAACCATGCATGAGATAAGCGATAAATCCAACTCAAACTGTGATGCCAGTGCCTCACCATCAGATCCCTTCGAGGAACCCTTCTTGGATTTCTTCTGTGGACAATTTGTAGCATAATGGCCCACTTCATGACAATGAAAGCATCGCACTTTCGATTTGTCAAACTTCTTCCCCCCATGGGAAGAACCAGATTTAGGATGGGACACCTTCCCTTTCTCTTTCCTTGCCTTACTCGCTAAGGCTAGATTTTCCTCATCATCTTGCTTTGATGAGGATCCATCTCTGGTGCTTCTTCTTATCTCCTCCTACATTAGATCCGACCAAAGTCGTTCCCAATCTGGCAGTTTTTCTCTTCCATTAATCGAGTCTTGGTAGCTATGCCAGCTCTTAGGAAGACCGAGGAGTGCAAGACTCACCATGTCATCATCAGTGGTCGTGATCCCTATACTTCCAATCTCATCCCTGCAGGTGGTGAGCTTGTTCAGATATGTAGAGATCGTGTCGCCCTTTTCACACTTGATTTTTCGAAGCTTGTCTTTCAGTGCCAACTTCCTCTGATCATTGTTGTTTTGATATAGATCTTTCAATGTTTTCCACATCGAAAACAGTGTCTCCTTCCCATGGAGACTCAAGACTATGTGGTCTCAAACTCCCTCTAGAAGGATTCTCCTTGCTCTAGCCACACATTTCTTCCATTCCGCCAATTCAGTAGCATTAGCCAGCTTGGGGACTTCTTGATCAATGAAGTCCTTTAGAACATTATCCTCTAATACTACTTCCATGCGATCCTTCCAGGCTATATAATTCGAACTGCCATCAAGAGCATATTCGAGTCTTAAACCATTGAATGCCATTGGTGAAATTGAGATGTGATAAGAACTTGATTTCTATATTCAAGAACCTCAAACTTCGAAATTCTCCCTTCTTGTATATTGTTCTTCGCCTTGATCACCTTTGCTCTGATACCATGTATAAATTCCCACTGTAGATCAACAGATTATGCAATATACTAAAGCAAAATACAAGATCTACTTCTACAACAAACTTTGCGAAAGCTTAATCGAATATGAGCAAGATCAATGAGAACACATATAACTAAGAACGAGAATTCAATCACACATGAACAGAAGAATAACCCGGGGAAAGCCTCAGCCTAAAACCCCAATCTCTATATTATCATACAAGTGGAAATATGTTCAGATAACAAAAAGAATTAGCTCATAAGTTATCCTGCTCTCTCTGCAATCAAACTGCTGCTTATAGACAATCAAAGGCTTCTCACAAACCTTCTCCTCTGCCCTCCAAGCCTCCTATTTCCTTGCGCAGTTTTCTTTGGGGTCCATTGTTGCCACCTGTGTGAATTGGCCTCTTCACACACTCACTAACCTCTGATCTAACTGCACAATCCTGAAGGAGATAATTCCTTCTGCATGGATGAGTTTCCTATATAGGAAAAATCCTCCAAGTGATAGTACATTGTCCCTTCCTCTGGTCTCAACTGAGTCTCTGACTGAACTAACATGCATGAGTTATTTATGAGAGAATATTCAGTTATCTAGAGAGCAACAGTTACATGCATGCAAGCATTAACTAACTGAACTCACAATTAATTCCACAAACTGTTGGAACTAATCTAACTGGACTTAACTCAGATAACTCAACTAACTAATTACAACTCAAATTACAACTCATCCTTATCTCTTTCACTAAGGGATAAATTCTTCAATCAATGGATAATTAACTCAAGATGAATTAATTAATTATTTTACAAACAACGGCTAAGATCAAATTCGAATTTTTACTTCTCTATTTTAGTTCAATGACTAACTAAAATAGGAAGGTATCTCGAAATGCTATTTATAGCAGTACTAAATTTAACACTTCTATATTTAGCATTTCTTGTTGCTATTTTCAACAATAGTTTACAAAATAATACTCTTGTAGCAACAATGTATATAAATGTATGCAAACAAAACTTTTAATAATAAAATCAAAACTTTAAAAATAACATATATAAGAATAATCTTAAAATAATTCAAAATTTTCATCATAATTTTACAATCGAGTTGACACATGTTCCTTTTAAAATAATAATAATATATATTCTAAAAAAAATATGCGTTGTTAAAAATAAATGAATATACATATTTGCTTAGTTCTCATTAAAAATATTATAAAAATTAATAATCTCACTCTCACTATACCCAAGTATTAAGGAGATGTAAAATTATTTCACTTTCACTCTTTCAGCCATTAATAAAATATTGAAATCCCTCTGTGAAATAATATATATATATATATATATATATATATAAGAAAACATTTTAAAATATTTCAATTAATCTCACTATTTTGACCCAGGTAATTGTCTTTACTAAATTTTATCTAAAATCTAGCAAAGATGTGTTAGAATTGCAAATTTAAATGTTGTAGTCTTCACATTCGAAGTGCTCAAGTGGACTTTCAAGGTATTGTATCCATTTATGCATTCAATAAATAATTTAAACCATGAAAACTTGCACATGCTATAACTATATATAGAACCAATATATATCTATTTTAAGTTCAAATATATTAAGCCTAGAGAGGAATTAAATATTTTAAAGTACAAACACTTTTTTCAAGTTTTAACCTCTAAAAGAGATTTTCGAGACTTGATAAATCCATAGTTAATATATATCTATATTGATGTATTAACAATTTAGCCACAACCATATTCATTTATATTTTTATCAATAATAATTTTTTTATTAAAAAGCATACATTATTATAATTATATATAAGAGGTCAAGTTCAAAACTATGCTTTAGTAGACTTAAAAGTTCTTTTAACCATAGAGAATCTATCAAATGAGCTAACCATCAAACTTCAACGTAAAATCTTTATATTAAAAAAATCAAACATATTTTATCATCTAAATATATTTAATAATAACACATTTCTATATATATATATATATATATTCCATCCATTTTTACTAATTCTATTAATAAACAGGTTCTTTCACAAGTTCCCTTTTAAATTTAATTATATTTGCGAAATGGCCTGCCCTAAAGCAATTAAAGATGGTCAATCTCGTCAGATTTGCAAACGGGTCCTCGTATCAAGTAAACCAAACTGTATTATCAAAGTCGGGTGCATCTTGTAAACTTCCATATACATTGTCGACCAGCAAATTTACACTTCCTAGTCTTTTGTTTTCAACAAAATATGGAACGCCAAATTGAAGATATGACCGAACGCAGCATTAGAAGGAATCTGATAAAAACGATAGGCCACAATAAATATAAACAAGTGTACAAACATATTTATTCCTGACTGAGCACAGAAATTTACTTATCACAGAACCTAATCACAAGGGAAAATGGTCTTCAAGATCAGGAAGTTTTACGCCTTGAATCGCATTATTTGATCAAGAATTTACATACTTACAATCCTTCCTGATTTGGCCTTGATCGCCCGTCAAAACCTTAGACTTACTGAGTTGAAGGAAACCAACAGTAAACCTGTCGAAAAAATGTTGTTGATTCCGTGAGAAGTTGAGGACGTAAGGAGCCGTTCTGGGATCCAACGCGATTTCAGAATCAATTTTCAAGAGCCCACGGTTCTGAATTATATCCCTAAAATATTGATTATCGAACACAAAGTTGGTGAGATCGTTGGGAGCGAAAGTCAAGTTGGAGAGTGACGGAGGGACTTGACAGATCACCGTCAATATTGCTGAAAGAAGTGGTGACATGGTCGGGTCTTTCCTTGGAGTCAGCCGGTTTTGGAAGTTTACGCAGTGTCCCACTCCCAGTGTATGTCCACCTTCAACAAAAGGTAAAAAAAAGGATAGTAGACAAAACCAAATCTTGATTTTTTATCTATATTCCTGAAATCTATAACTAATTCTAAAAAAAATATTGTAAATCAATGATCAAAACAATCCTCTTTTACCTAGTAGAGCAACTCCATCTTCAATACTTATATTTTTCTGAATAAATATATTCAACATATCTCCTACTGATATATTTGGCAAAGGCAGCTGTGCATCGGCTCTTATGTTACTTGCAGAAATGGAGTCCCTACGTCCTGTCAAAACAGGTATCGAAGGCCCTCCAGACTGGACATATTTAAATATTCAAACATCAACCCAATATCCAAAAAACCGAAGATAATGAAGTGAACAAAAGTTATATTAATAGAATGTATAGAATGAGAGATCAACATATTTCGAACCAGTGCAACAGCATCTCTGCCTGCGATCTGAATGATATCTGCGCAGGAAACAGTAAGAGGGCATGCTCGCTCTAGCGCAGCCTTGATGTCGTCGATCAAATCAAATCTCCTTAACCCAAAGTTGCGCTCAGAGATAGTCTCTGCAACGATTCGTGAAGAAGACTGGAGAAGAACCGACGCGTCACAGCCCTATTTCACTCACGCAATGAAACATAGAAAACATCATATTTTTCAGCGTTAATTCTTTCAGAGGATTTGACAGGGTTAAATGTACAAAATATCTAATAAAAAGGGTGATCACATATCTAAATAAAAAAATACAAAATACCTATAAAAAAGTGATCACATATCTAAATAAAAAAAAGTGAATTAACAATGGGATAAATGGTTGAATTGAGCTTTCTGTGATCCATAATATTTTTAAGAAGAGTTTCAGCCTAAATAACATGTAGAAGAGTCAAATCATGGCTGCATATTAAATAGAGAGAGCAGATCATCCAAACTGTTAGGTGTGACCATTAACAACTATATAAAAACCCTAGATTATATAATAATATTATAATGTTAATTATGGGTTAATAAGTCAAAGGGTAATAACTCATAGTAATATAATATCATAATCATAGTAACTAATTTTCTTCTTAATAAACAATTCAATAATTTATATATTATATATTTGAATCTTATTTTATTTCATTTTATTTATAAATTTTATTCGGTTATTAAATTAATTTATTTAATCATTTATAAATATTAACAAGGGGATAAATATTTTTTTGGATGGGTGTTTTAATTTTTTGGTATATTTTTTTGGTTTAATTGGTTTGAAATTTGGTTAGAATTTTAAAAAATGTAAGTTTAAATGATGTAAATGATGTGTTTTTAGATGGGTATGGAATTTATTTTTGTGTTTAAAAATGTATTTTAAACAATGAAAATTTGCAATATCTAAAAAAATTATCACTAAATTTTACCAAAAAAATTAAAAACATCTACTGTTTTTTTAGTAAAAAATTGTTAAAACATTAAAATTCTTTTTAAATTAATAAAAAGACAAAATTAATTTTCCAATCATAAAAATAAAATTTCCAAAACTTTGTTTCTCTAGTGAAACAATGGGAAGATTCTCTTATTAAATATTTTTTTAGTTATTAAAATTTTTATTAATTTAATAAAAAGTCAAAATTGATTTTTCAATGATAAAAAATTGTGAAACCTTATTGTGAAGATAAAAATAAATAAATAAATAGTTGAAACTTTGTTTCTTCAGAGAAATAATGAAAAAAATTTCATTTTAAATATTTATTTTTTAAATCTTATATTGTTTTTAGGTAATGTGAGGGTAGATCCACCTGAAGGAAGTGACCACTTCTTATTTGCTCATTAATTCCCTAACTTCTCATTAACTAAGTGTTTTTAGCAATAGAAACTCTACCAATTAAACTAACCATCAAAACTGAAAAAATCTTATATAATAATTAAAAATAGATCTATAATATTGAATATCATGAAACAGATCATTTATATATCAAATACATTCCAAAAAAAACAAAAAATACATTTTCTTTGCCATAGAAAAAGAAAGGAAAAAACAAAACCAAGTCTTTCTTTCTTTCTCATAAAAACATACCTTTTTTCTTTCTCATTAAAAAAAATACCAAAGAGTCCAGATTCAAATAAAATTAATAATAAAATTTTAAAATAAAATACAATAATTTTGAATTTAACCTTTTATGATCCATGTTATGAAAAGTAAAAAACCTTTAGGTAAAAATCACATGAAATATAGTATGTCTACCAGTTTCAAACGTTGGCAAGATCTTGTCACAGTGGATGATTCGAAACTCCACCAATTCTCATGATGTAATTTTCACCAAAAATTTTCTTTTTCCTAAAGTAATCTTATTTGGTGAAAAAAATTGTTCATTACGCTTAAATATTTTATGCCTCCTTAAATCTGAGTATAGGCTTTTTATAATCTGAGCAGAAACCTTTTATTTACAAGAAAACACATTTCTCAAACTTATAATATAAATCACTGAGCAAAACAGTCATAAACATCAAACATGGTGCAGTTAAAACCCAATACCTACATCGACTTGACAATCATGAAAAGAAATGCGGAGCAGAGCTGCTGCAGCAGTGGGATCTCTGGAAATGCCTTGCTGCAACGTCTGTCTGGCAATGGCTTCTGCACGGGGACAGCTACTTGCATAGAAATTAAGCCGCAGGCCATTGTTGTCTCCTTCTACACCGTGCAAAGCAACTCTCAAAACAAACAACAAAATCACACACAAAAACTTGCAGCACACATGAGAGGCCATCCGAAAAATCTTGGTCTCCCTCATATGATGCTCCGAACCTCAACTCTCTGCTGCTTTCTCTCTGTTTGAATAACTCCATTTTGCAAAACCTGCAGCAGTCCATAAATGAGGGGCAGTGATATTAATTACGAGAAATAACTGCGCAACCCGAAACAAGTAAACATTGACATATTGCGAAAACAGAAACGCCACTTAAATTGCGATCAGTGGCATTGAATACACATAACGAAGCGTTTGATTCCCAGAAATTTATAGCTTGTCGTGACAAGGCTTAAATGAGGAACAGTGCCTAATAATATTTACAAAACGATGTATTGATCAATGGGGCCGCCTGCAATTTATGGCAATCTAACAACCAGCTTTTCATTTTAAGAAAATGGCAGTTTTAAAAACCCATGCACAGGATAATTGGATTGAGGGTTCGGCAAGCGTAAACATCGATGCCATTTGGCAGTAGCTTAAATGGGATGAGAAAGAAAGAGGACGAGAGGTTGGGCCTGAATTAGGCTATGCGGTTAACAGGATTGGTTATCGATCTGATTTCCACGGCTTTCACTTGTGTTCAAGCAATTGGTGAGAGTGTAAATTTTTGGAAGGACAACTCCACCACTGACAAATTTGCAGTAGAAAGTTTCCAGTTATAGTCGCAGAATCTTTTGATGTGGAGATATGTTGAGCATCCCAACGCAGCTAGTAAAATATTTTGTTGAAGTTGAGGTGATCAAGTTGCTAGCACATTTAATGTGGGGCTTGGGAGTTATGTTGTATATTTTAAAGGGAATTTGGTGCTATGTTCTAAGAGATTCACAGAAATATTTTACTTGGCCCAATGTTGGGATTGATTGGGTGGAGAGTTAAGATTGAGGGTGGTTAGGTTTATAAGGCGTAGAGTAACATTTTAGGTGTAGATGTTGGGATTTAGAAACTTGAGAGATTAGTTTAGTAAGAAGATATGAGGTTTAATTAACATGATAATGGCATAGATATTGGAATTTAAAGCTTATATAGTATATTTGGTTAAATTTGGATGATGAAACAAGATGATTTGGGGTGATGTTGTATAAGAGTTAAAACAACATTTTATAAATGTTGGGATTGAGGCAATTATATGACATATTTGAAAGTTTTGACCCAAGTTACAAAAGCGGGTCAAAGTGGTCTAAAGATAAAGGATTACCTACAAGCCCATAAGAATAATAAGTGTCTTTGATGACTAAAATAAATACATGTGTGCAAATGTGTTGTATATAATCAAATTTTCACTGCTATATAACAAATATTTTGTATATTGATCTGAACTGCACCAAGTACAAGGATTGGCGGACTTAGAATCTACAAAACTCAAGTGCAAAAATATTAAACATGTTAGAAAAAGAACCAATAAGAATTGGAGATATGACATATGCTCAAGAGCCCTATAGCCTGAGGAGGGGGAGATTGAGGCAACTACATGGAATATTTGGACAAGTGTAAGAGGCTCAATAAAATAAGATTACTTGGAGGTTATTGTTTACAAGAGCTAGAGCAACATCATGACACATTCATTTGAATTTGTGGGACGCTCATTAAATACAATGGCTTCGGGGCTATGCTCTAGAAGAGTTATAACAACATTTTAATGGTGTAGATGTTGGGATTGAAGCACCTGTTAGGGTCCTATAATATAGGTAATCAAAGTTTGTTTGTCCAATTATCTATTTTGGGAATATGCTGGTAAAGTTTAGCCTATAAATTCACCAGGTATTATAGTCTAAATTACCTTTGTACTGAGGTCTCAAATTGCTTAATTCACTGAAAATATGTATGTCAAAAGACGTCCATTAGTCTTGATTTGGATTGTAAGATCCTTAAGAGGTTATCATTGAGTTTTCATGAGTGTCTTGTCATGAGTGAATGTTGGACAATTGACGGTGATTGTATTAATATTGTGGATGAATGTTGGCACTGATGTCAACCAGGCTGGAAAGAATGTGTGTTGCAGTGCATGGCTCAAAAGGATTCCTATGGTAGTTGCAGGCTTCACGTAGAGGATCATCATGGTGGGTGTGATTTCCGCTGTCTAAAGAGAAAATGAGCAGAGAAGTTTGCAGTAATTTTCCACGCAGTAGAAGGACCCAAAACCTACATTAGGCCCTCTCCATTAGAAAGTGCTCTGAACAAGCTTTCCAATGGTATGTGGAAGTCTAAAAATGGACTCCTGGATCAAAAGATATGACCTTTTGAAGTTTAAGAGTTTGAAAACTTTGAAAGGAAGGCGTATCAGAGGTTTGGGGCATATCGTTGATCACACATTAGCACAAGGGCTAATCAGCAATCGAAAGTCGCAAGGTCCTGCATATCATAGAAATAAGCATATCACACATCGGCGATCGGCGAATCAGTGGTGTGCACATCGGAGGTCCATGGCAGAATCGATGATCGGTGAATTGACAATCAGCGAGGTCCAGGGCACATTGGCACATTGGAGGATATCAGTGATTGGCACATCGACGATCGCATATCGACGTTTTTTTTCAAGGTGACAACTTTAGAATTTTGCGATATGCGAATGTCGATAGTGTTAAAACTGTCGGGATATGTGTCGATAGTGTTAAAAATGCGAGAAAGCGTCGATAGTGTTAAACCGTTGGGGAATGCCGAAACAAATTTACAAAGGAATTCATCGAAAAACCAGAGGTGGATGGCGCTTTTCTCTCTCCTTCAGCGGGATGTGTGGCGGAATATGATTGGTACTTATGAATCTACATGGCATCTGATGTCACCATGACGTGGTGGTATGAGAGACATTTGGTAGGCAGTTTTGGCGTTTTGATGGGTCCTAAGGGGGCAAATCAAGATGACACGTGTCACCACTCACAATGTGCCACATGGAAATGATGATGTCATATCAGAGGTTGCAAATCGAAGTTTGAGGGATCGGTTCTTTGTAACATTTGCCACTTGAAAAAGTTTCGATCAGAGTGAGATCTGATATGGGGACTAGCACACGATCGTTAAGACTCAAAGAATCAAGGGTTGAAGCACTTAACAAAGGAAAATCACCCTCGACAATGAACAAAGCCTTAACACCTCAAGGCTAGGCCGATGGTCACAGCGATTGGATCCTATGGTAAAGAAATGAGGAAATGGGCTAAAGCCAAAGGAGCCAAGACAAAAAGTGGAGATTTGTGTTAAGTTTCATTATAAAGGGGCCAATATGCCATTGAACCGATAAACACTGGCCCGCTTATATAAGAAAATAGAAGCCAAAGGAGCAAGCAAAAGGGGATAATGAGTATTGGTGAAACAATAGGGTTGAAACAAGGCAGAAAATTCTTCGGTAAAACCATACATAGAGTTAATAGATGGATGGGTCAGCAGCGGTTGAAATCGTAGGAAAAGAGGAAATGGTAGTTTGAAATGCACAATCAACAAGTTTGTGCAAAAACAACTACAACCACTCCAGATTTAAAGGCAGAGGATCAACATTAATAAACCAATTTACAGATTTGAAGGCTAAAGAATTTCCAGTAGTTCTAAATTTCTTGCAGTTTTCCAGTGATTGTTATTTTTAGTGTATTGTTCAATTATTTTTCCTACAGTCAGCAACAATTTTCCTTCAAATATTCAACAAACAACCAAATTTGTCCAGAACTCCTATTTTCTAGTTTTGTTTCAGAAATATATGTAATTTTGTTAGATATTATTTTGTAATCGATTCCTTTTTGGAATATGAAGTTAGTTGAATAGGAAGTCTATAAATATTTTGTAATAAGACTTAGTAAGGGTTGGAATGTGTTGGATTATGTTGGAACTTGTATGAAAAAAAGAGTTGTAAATTGATGTAAGTCGTGGATTGTACTCAAAGTGATCAATTTACAGAAATACAGAGAAAGTTTGTTTCAGGATTCCCATGTCAAGCAATTGGTGATGTGTTCTTTCATGTAAGATTGTTTCTTTTCCTCAGTTTCCATATGTTTCCCCCCCTTATTGTTGCAAGAATATTAAGGGCCAAATTTTCTTAAGTGTACTCTACTCTAGCTTGTTAACAATATCAATGTTTTCTTCTGAGATTTAAGTATAGAATTCATTTGTGTATGCTCTATATTTAAATTGATCCTAAATCTGATTCATCTCATTCACACCACAAGCACTCTATAAGATCCAGGAGTTTGTCTACCCTACCCTGTTACAGTTCCTATATTATTCTTATAATTGATTACTCAAAATTTTATGACTCCTTGCCCAATGGACTTTTCCAACGTCTTTCAACCAAACTTTTGAAAAACCATCTCAAATTTTAATAGCTAGCCTAAGATCTCAAAAGCAGAAATCTAAATCCGATAGAGAGATCCATCTCTGAAGCTGGAAAGGCTAGATCTCGGCTTTAAAAGTGGTTTTGTGGTTACCTCTCGGTTTCTCTCCTCAGCCTAGGGAAATTACAGAGTAATAACAACATCTACATGGCACATTCAATCAAGTTTGAGAGACACATTTGAAATAAGATGACTTGGGGGCTATGCTCTATAAGAATTAGACCAACATTTAATGTTGTAGATGTTGGGATTGATGCACTTAAATGGGACATTTACTAAAGTTTATGTGAGGTTTTATCCAATCAAATGACTTCAGGGCTATGCTCTATAATAGTAAGACTGACATTTTAATGGTGTAAATGTTTGGCTTGAGGCACTTACATGGCATATTTGAGCGGGCTCTACTTTATAAGAACTATAACAACATTTTAATGGTGTAGATATTCAAATACATGGATGACTTGAGAGTTTGATGCTTTACGAAAGTTAGACCAACATATTAATGGTGTAGATGTTGGGATTGAGGCACCTACTTGGCTCATGTAATGGAGTTTGTAGAAGGTTCATCAAATAGGGTGACTTGGGGGGTTATGCTCTACAAGAGTAGACCAACATTTTAAGGGTAAAAATGTTGGGATTGAGGCACCTGTATGGCATTTTCAGTCAAAATAGGGTGACTTGGGGCTTTTTTATACAAGATCTAAAGTAACATGTTAATGTTCTATGTTGAAAATGCAACAAGAAAATCTTAATTTAATTTTTCCTTGAATTAAATTAGGAATTAAATTGTAATTAAATTGTAATTCCATATCTCATGAAAACTTGTAATAGTTAAGTAAGCTAATTTGACTTAGTTAACTCAGTTAGTTTGAGTTGAGGGCCTATGTTATGAAACCAGCTCAAGAAAAGATAGAAAAGATAAATCCACGCCTTAGAATTCAGCCTCTTCGAGGGGGCAACCTCCTTTACATTACATAAATGAACAATTCTTGGATGATACAAATGACAAAACCTCCTTTCTATATATAGGAGTCTAAGGAGTCACAATATAATCCAGCCGACCTAACAATAATAATATAAAGCCACAAAAATAACAATAGAGGGATTCTAAGGGGCACAGAAATAACAATATGGGGGTAATAGGGGCACAACAATATAAATAAGGGGTATAACTACAATAGTAATGGGGTAATCACTAGTATTATAGGGACCCAACATGCCCCTCTCCTTCAAAAAAGTGTTGTCCTCAACGCTTGAGCAGTTCTGGATACTTCTGCATAAAATTCTCATCCTCCCATGTGGAATCTTCAGCGGATAAGTTCTTCCACTTGATAAGATACTCTGAAATTGATCGATTTCGTAGCTGTCGAGTTCTTGTTTCTGTGACTGCTTCCGGTTCCAATATAATTTTTCCTTCCTCGTCAAGTTCTGGCAATATTGTTTGAACTGGGAGCTTGTCGCCTATAACCTTCTTTAAACATGAAACATGGAAAACTGGGTGCAATCGAGAAGCTGCAGGAAGCTCCAATTTGTATGCCATAGTACCAATCTTTTCCAACACCTTGTACGGACCATAATACTTTGGTGATAATTTATTATCCTTCTTAGCTTGCTTTAGGGACATTTGCTTATATGGTTGTAGCCGTAGGAATACCCAATCACCTACATCAAAACTTCTTTCACTGCGATGTTGATCTGCCTGTTGTTTCATTCTATTTTGTGCCAACACGAGGTTATCCTTTAAGAGTTGGAGGACTTGTTGTTGATGTTCGATGTGATGTTCCACTGCCTGAACCTTAGAATTTTCTCTTAAATATGATGTGATTGATGGTGGTTGATACCCATAAAGTGCCATAAATGGGGTCATTTTTGTTGCTGTATGGAAGGAAGTGTTATACCACCATTCAGCCAGAGGCAACCATTTGACCCATTGTGTCTGTTTATCAGATACAAAGCAACGAAGATATCCTTCCAAACATTTGTTTACTATCTCAGTTTGCCCATCAGATTGAGGATGATAAGATGAGCTATGAGCTAACTGAGTACCAAGACAAGAAAATAATTCTGTCCAAAAATTTCCAGTGAAAATGGGATCTCTGTCACTTACAATAATCTTTGGGTTTCCATGTAGCTTTTGAACTGTTTCCATAAATGCAGTAGAAACTGTACTGGCTTTAAATGGATGTGATAATGCACAAAAGTGTGCATACTTGGTAAGTCTGTCAACTACCACCATGATGACACTCTTTCCCTCAGACTTGGGTAAACCTGTGATAAAATCCATTGAAACCTCCTCCCAACGTTGGCTTGGAATGGATAAAGGTTGTAATAGACCCGGTGTCTTAATTGTTTCAACTTTATTTTGTTGGCAAACCAAACATTCCGCCACAAACTTTTGAATATCTGATTTAAGGCCATCCCAAAAAAATTCCTTCTTAACCCTGTGGTAAGTTTTTAAAAATCCTGAGTGCCCTCCTAAGGGAGAAGTGTGCAATTCCATAAGAATCTTTTGTTTTAGCTGGGAATTCTTACAGAGGTATAAGCGATCTTTGTACCATAACGAATCATTTTGCCAGCTAAATGTATCAGAAGTACTGGAATCTTGTTGTAGCTTTTGAATAAGTGCCCACACTTCTTCGTCATTCTTCCATTCCTCCTTTGCTTCGTTTATCCAATCTGGTTGGATAATAGAAATGGCACACAACAATGCTTCCACATCCTCATCCTTTCTTGAGAGTGCATCTGCCACCACATTTTGCTTCCCTTTTTTGTAGATGATTTCAAAGTCATAACCCAACATCTTTGTGACCCACTTTTGTTGCTCTTCAGAGGATAATCTTTGTTCTAAAAAGTATTTAAGGCTATCATGATCCGTTTTTACCTTGAAGTGTCTTCCCATTAGGTAGGGTCGCCATTTCTTAAGTGCATGGAGTATTGCCAACATTTCCTTCTCATAAATAGCTTTGCTTAAAAACTTTCCCTTGATTGGACGACTTTCAAAAGCAATGGGTCTTTCATCTTGCATTAAAACAGCACCAATTCCATTTCCTGAAGCATCACATTCCACAATAAAGGTTTTTGTGAAGTCCGGTGTAGCTAAGACCGGTGCTTGGCACATTGCCTCTTTAAGATGTTTAAAGGCCTTTGTTGCTTCCGGAGTCCATGAAAATGAATCTTTCTTCAATAATGTTGTTAGAGGTGCTGCTATTCTCCCATAATTCTTAACAAACTTGCGATAATACCCTGTCAACCCAAGAAATCCTCGCAGATGCTTTATGGATGTGGGAATTTTCCATTCCTTAATGGCTTTAATTTTGCTAGGGTCTACCTTAACTCCTTCATGAGATACAATATGACCCAAATATTCCACCTCCTGGACTCCAAAGAAACATTTGGATCTTTTTGCATATAATTGTTTCTCCTCCAATAGTTGTAGCACCTTGTCAACATGTTCAACATGATCCTTCCAAGACTTGCTGTAGATTAGTATATCATCAAAAAATACTAACACAAATTTTCTAAGGAATGGTTTGAAAATTGAATTCATCAAACCTTGAAATGTTGAAGGTGCATTGGTAAGGCCAAAAGGCATGACCAAAAATTCATAATGACCCTCATGAGTTCTAAATGTCGTTTTTGGAATGTCTTCAATCTTCATTCTGATTTGATGATATCTCGAACGAAGATCCAACTTGGTGAAGTAAATTGATCCATGCAATTCATCCAGTAATTCATCAATGACAGGAATGGGGAACTTATCTTTAATAGTGAGCTTGTTGAGCTCCCTATAATCTGGACACATGCGCCATGATCCATCCTTCTTGTGCACCAATACTACTGGAGCTGAGAAAGAACTTTGACTCGGTTGAATTATACCAGCCTCTAGCATTTCTGCAACCATACGTTCAATTTCACTTTTTTGGACATATGGATATCTGTACGGCCTGATGTTTGGAGGAACACTTCCTGGAATCAGATGAATAGCATGATCATGATCACGCATAGGTGGGAGACCTTTGGGAGTCTCAAATACCTTGGAATGATTGTCCAGGACTTTTTGGAGATCTGGAGAAATAGATGATTCCAATGTGGAAACATCTAGCGAACATAATTGTGCAATTACACCTCTTTGCTCCTTTTTTAGAAGCTTTGTCATGCCATTAGAGCTGATTATCTTTCCTGGTTTCCCTGCAATACCCCTTAATTCAACTTCCTTTCCTTCCACAGAAAATTTCATGAAAAGTTCTTGAAAATTAAAAGCTATTGTACCCAAGGATTGTAGCCATTGGACTCCTAGTACAACATCAGCACCTCCCATTGGAATGGAAAGCATTGGGCTAGTCAATACATATTCTCCCATGGATAGCTTGATATTATGGCACTTTCCAGAACAATTTATTGTTCCTCCATTTGCAATCATCACTTGACACTCTGGTGCTGGATATAGGAAGCAATTCAATTCTTTTGCTACCCTACAATGAATAAAATTGTGGGTGCTTCCTGAATCAATCAACACTATTACCTTTTTCTTCTTGATTTGTCCTTCTATCTTGATGGTTTGAGGAGTGGTAATTCCCGCCAATGCATTACAAGATATGGTCGGATTTATTTGTTCTTCATCTAGGCTTTGTTCCTGGAATATATCCTCTTCTTTTGACCTTTCTTGCTCCTTTTCTTCTTCCTCTTCACAATCTATGTAGAATAATTTCTTCTCAGCACACTTATGACCTTTTGTGTATTTGCTATCACAATTGTAACAAAGCCCTTTTGCTCTTTTTTCTTCCAATTGTTGTGGTGTCAACCTTGTAGGTTGTGGAAGACTATGGGCAACAACACTTCCGTCTTTATAGTTGTGAATGGTATGCTTCTAGTTGCCATAATTTTGCTTTCCATTTTTCTTGCTAACCTGAATGCCTTCTCTAATGAATCAGGTTCCCAAAGGCGCACATCATGTTGGATATTATCCTTTAAAGACCCTATGAACACATCAATCCTATGCTCCTCTGGAATATCTTTTACCCTTATGTTCAATTTTTGGAACTCCTCAATGTGCTCCATTATTGAACCCTTTTGTTTGAGACTTATCAATTGGCTAAAAAAAGTGTTGCTTTTTGTATCCTCATAATGTGCTATCAATTCTTCCGTAAAAATTGCCCAAGTGATAAATTGTTTACGAGAACAAAGCCATTGATACCATACAAACTGATTTGGTTCCAAATATAAAGTTGCCATACGTACCTTTTGTGTGTTTTGCACATTATTGAGATCGAAGAATTGCTCCATCTGTAATATCCATGTGGCGGGATCCTTGCCATCAAACTTCCTCATATCGATTTTTGGAACATGGTGAGTCTTCGATCCAACATTAGCATCTATGGTATCATGATTAACATTTCTTTTGTTCTCATCATGAGTTTCCTTTACTACCTTTTCACCATTAGTGACACTTTCTTGTAGCAACTTCTTCAATTCTTCCATATCTGTCTTCAAATCTATCTTCAAATCATCCACCTTAGCTTCCATGCCCTTTATCTTAGATTCCACGCCACTTATCTTAGCTTCTGTTAGCTTTTGTGAGTGTGACATTTGTTGCACTTGTTCTTGTAATTTTGATATATCATGTAGCATTTCTTCTTCTTCTTCATGAGTCATGCTAGAGCTTTCAGGTTCCTTACTAGGTGTTTGCATTTTCTTTCCTCGGGGCATCAGTTACCGATAATAATGCTTTACTATGCCCTTTGAATTCCGTTAAACCAAGCTTACACAAAAATTAAAAAAAAAAAACTACACACCTTTTTTCACTTTATAGAAGCCTGATTTTGAATCTGATGTATCTCTGTAATTTCGAATCATCCAGTTCTTAAATTGCTACCTGTAGTAGCCTTCTGCGTCCTCTTTTCAATGCCACAAGTCTGAGCCAAATTGGATTCTCCAAGGAAGAGTTATGTGAAATCTCCCACAGTGACTTGCTTTTAGACTAGTTCAGTAGAGCGAACTTGTACGACTTGCCACGAGTCACTGTTTCAACCTTTGAATCTGAAACACACATACAAGAAACTACAGTCTGTCCTCTTTCTTTACCTTTTTACGAAATTTCAATCCGATCCTCAGAGAGAGAGTTATGACGATTTTCCCCAGGTCACCTGTTTTGAATGTAATTCAGGAGTCTGCGAAAAGGCCAACTTCCTCAGATCATATCTCCGAAAATATCGCGCGAAAAGTTCTGAAATTCGGACCCAAGGTTCAGCGCCAATTCTTCTCAAATGGGTTTTTTTTTGCGACTTCTGAAACGTCATAGAAAAAAATTTATAGCGAAAATGCCACGATGACCTATTTGGAGCAGCGAAACCCTAGAATCCAAAGCTCTGATACCAAATGTTATGAAACCAGCTCAAGAAAAGATAGAAAAGATAAATCCACGCCTTAGAATTCAGCCTCTTCGAGGGGGCAACCTCCTTTACATTACATAAATGAACAATTCTTGGATGATACAAATGACAAAACCTCCTTTCTATATATAGGAGTCTAAGGAGTCACAATATAATCCAGCCGACCTAACAATAATAATATAAAGCCACAAAAATAACAATAGAGGGATTCTAAGGGGCACAGAAATAACAATATGGGGGTAATAGGGGCACAACAATATAAATAAGGGGTATAACTACAATAGTAATGGGGTAATCACTAGTATTATAGGGACCCAACAGCCTAACTGGAGTCATGTAGAATGTCTCCTACAATTAGGAGAGTTGAGTTTATTTTGAGTTGTAGTTATTTAATTTAGTTTAATTGAGTTAAATTCAGTTAAACTAATTCTAACTAATGAAGGAATTAATGGGAGATCAGAAACAGTGGGGTGTAACCAACATCATTGGGGTGTAACTTATTGTAGTGGGGTGTGACTTACTATAGTGGGGTGTAACTTACTGTAGTGGGGTGTAACCTATGGTAGTGGGGTGCAACCTGCAGTAGTGGGGTGTAACCAGCACTTATCAATAAACTGAAGATTCACTCATAATTAACTCATGCATGCAAGATCAGAGAAAGACCCCGTTGAGATTGGAGTTCAAGGACAGTGTACTATCAGTTGTATAATCATCAGAATTGTATGGGTGGTGCATTCAATCATAGGAATTCCTATGAGGATTGCGTAATTCATAATTGTGGGATTTCCCAATTAAATATGGGCTAATTCCCAAGGGAACAACACAAGGAAATAAGAGCTTGGCATGCAGTAGAATTGGCAACGTATTGGCTTGAGCTTGTCTGGGAAGCAATGAGATAGATAGAGATAATGTAGAGGTTTCTCAGGCTTGAGCAAAGCATTGTAATATTCTCATATTTTTTTATTAATGCAATATACATGTAATAGGGGTTTTTAGCTATGGCTTTCCCCAGAAAATCATTGTGTTATGTGTGATCCAATTCTTTCTCTTCTATGCTTAGTGATTTCATCGATAAATTATTTTTTCTGTTGACGAGTAGAGTATATTTAAGTCAATTGTTTTAGCATATTACAATATGCAGTTTGAATCTACAAGGAATTTCTACATGGTATCAGAGCTGAAATCACTATATAATAGGAGAATATGAGTTTGTATTTTGTAGGAGAAATCAAATTTGCAGTATCATACTTCATAGCCAGCAAGATGTCATTCTATGGATTGACACTTGAATATGCCCTTGAGGGTAGTTCAAACTATATTGCTCGGAAGGACAATATGGAGGCAGTATTGGAAGACAACATGCTTAAGGAATTCATAGACAAAGATATTCCTAAGCCAGCTGATGCTCAGGATCTGGCAGAGTGGAGAAAGTGTGTGGCAAAGGCGATAAGGATTATCTTAGAAGGATTTCGAGATCATATTGTTTCTAACTTCCAAGATAAGGAAACTCCATTTGCAATGTGGAAAGTATTGACAAGCCTGTTTCAAAACATCAGTGACCATAGGAAGCTCACACTGAAGGACATACTCAAAAAGATCAAGATGGAGAAGGGAGACTCAATACCGAAGTACTTGACCAAGTTCACCCAATGTCAAGATAAGCTTGGAAGTGTTGATGTTATAGTTATTGAAGACAATATGGTGATCCTAGCACTTCTAGGCCTTCCCAAGAGTTGGCATAGTTACCAGGACTCAGTTAATGGGACAGAGAAGCTACCAGAGTGGGAGCAGTTGTGGTACGACTTGGTACAAGAAGAGATTAAGCGAAGCACCAGAGATGGATCATCATCCAAGCATGATGATGATGAGAATTGTGCCTTAGCTAGAAAGGTGAAGAAAGGGAAGAGGAAGTCATCCCATTCCAAATCAAATTCCAGTAAGGGCGGCAAGAAGAAGGACTTGTTGAAGATTAAATGTTTTCATTGTCACGAGTTGCGAAATTATGCCACAAAGTATCCGTACAAGAAGGCAGGTAAGAGGCCCTCAGGAGGAGTGGAAGGTGAATCTCTTGCTTCAAAATTCGAGCTCGATATCACTCTCATATCTTGTATGGTGACATCGGTGATGGGTTGGTACCTAGATAGTGGAGCCTTATTCCATATGACTAGTAACAAAGAGTTCTTTAATGACTTAGAGGAGAAGGACCTCTAGATTCACATCGATATGGGAGATGATGGGAGGTATAGTGCGACCAACATCAGTATTGTTACCTTTCAAAGGGAGTATGGCACTCCTCTCACATTAAAATATGTCATGTATGTTCCAGGTTTGAAGAAGAAGTTGGTTTCAGTTTCCATGTTGTAGGACCATGGCTACGATGTGGTATTTAGCAAGGGAAAGGCTTTCCTTCGTCACATAGCCTTAGGATAGGTGAAGTAGGTCGGGGTTTAGGTGAAGAACCTCTACAAATTGGATGTAGAAGACTATGCTACTTTGAGAACTAGAGTAGAGAAGGTGCAGATCCGAGACATCGATGAGTTGTGGCATAGAATGTTGGGTCACTTGCATCATAGAGATTTGAAGATCATGAAACAAATTTCTACAGGACCTCCCAAGGGTACACTAGAGCAGAGAGACACATGCAAAGGGTGTACATTGAGGATGTACACCAAAGCTTCCTTTCATGATAAAGACAGTCAAGCGCAAGCGATCCTTGATCGAGTTCACTCAGATGTGTGTGGACTGTTCTCAACAGCCTCCACAGCCAAGCATGGGTATTATGTAATATTTGTTGATGATTTTTCTCATAAGTGCTAGATTTTCTTCATACAGAAGAAAGATCATACATTTGCTAAATTTTGTGAATTTAAAGCACTTGTCGAGAAAGATACTGGCAGGAAAGTTAAATCTCTCGGAAACGATAACGATGGAGAATATGTGTCGAATGAATTCAAGAAATTTTGTACATCAGAAGGCATTCGACGGGAGTTAATAGCACCTCATAACCCACAACATAATGGGGTAGATGAAAGGAAGAAAAAAATTATTGTGGGAGCTACAGGGGGCGATGTTACATGATCAAGGCCTATCATTTCACTTGTGGGCTGAAGCATGCAACACAACTGTTTATTTGCAGAATAGAAGGCCTCATCAAATTCTAAGGATGAGTACACCAAAAGAATATTTTTCAAGTAAGCGACCAGATGTGGCACACTTTAGGATGTTTGGTTCATCAATCTATTGTCATGTTACCAAGGATGTACGTAAAAAGCTAGAGCCAACAAATGAGTTGGGCATATTTTTGGGGTACATTGATACACCTCACAGCTATCAGGTTTACCTGCCATCCAACAGGATGATAGTGATTCATAGAGATGTGAAGTTCGATGAAGAGAAGGCCATGAGATGTTCCCTTGAGAGGGAGCCTCAGCTACATGAAGATGAGGAAATTTAAGCTCTAAAGGAGGAACCTCAGGATGATGTGGGGCAACCACATGGAGAGGAGTAGAGAGTGGAAGCACCCACTCATGTAGAGACTTCTAGAGATAGAAATAAGTGCACCAGAGAGGTTGACAGATTGATGCATGATGCTATAGAGAATGTGGGAGCACCCACATCACAGCGCAGACAGAGGAGGTCACCAGATTGATACACTAGCTACATGGCTCTGATAAGCGAGAGTGTAGAGGTTAAGCCATCCTCATTTGAGGAAGAAGTGCAGAAACCAGTATGGGTTGATGCCATGGTTGAGGAGTATGACTCCATTATCAAAAACAATGTTTGGCAAGTGGTTCCAAGACCAATAGACAAGTCGGTGGTGAGTTCTAGATGGCTTTATAAGGTAAAGAAAGCAACAAATGGGAGTGTTGAGAAACACAAGGCCAGATTTATGGCTAAAGGATTCTCTCAAGTTGAGGGAATTGATTATGATGAGATCTTTGCTCCAGTAGCAAGGTACTCTTCATCAAATCTACTCTAGCACTATCAGTACAGATGGGATGGAAGATACATCAGATGGATGTGAAGACAACATTCCTAAGCAATATGATTGAGGAAGAGGTGTATACTGAATAGCTGGAAGGATTTGAGACCTTCAACAGAGATTCGCATGTTTGCAGACTCAAGTAAGCATTGTATGGACTAAAACAAGCACCATGTGCTTGGTAGACCAGGATTGACAGTTATTTCACCGGGTTGGGCTTCACCAAAAGTGAAGCAGATGTGAACCTTTACCATATTGTGGTTGAAGGTAAATTGTTGATTATAGTATTATATTTCGATGATTTAATTCTAACAGGTGGTGAGAAGCTGATAAAATCTTGCAAAGAGGATCTTGCAAGAGAACTCGAGATGGAGGACCTAGGGCTCATGTATTACTTTCTTGGTATGGAAGTATGACAAAGAGATGGGGAATTGTTTATCTCTCGGGGAAAGTATGCCAACAAGACATTGAATAAGCCCCTCATGGAGAGTAGCCACAGAGTAGCAAACCCATGGAGACTCCTCTAGAAGGTAATAGGAGGAAGGAATATGCTACTTCAAGTGAAGTAGAGGAGGCTATTATTTATAGACAGCTTGTGGGTTCACTTATGTATTTGGTGAACACATGACCAAACATGTGTTTTGTTGGAAATAATACTGAGAGGGGGGATGAATCAGTATTATCAAATCTATAACTTTTTCATTTCCATAGTTAGATTTATATATGCTACTTCATTGAAGGTAACTCGCGTGTACACGCAACTGTATTTAAGGCAACCAGCGTATATCCAGCAAACTTATGATTCAATTAATTCATCATATGTTGATCTTTAATCAGTGCATGAGTACTTCATTAACCATATAAACAGTAACCATGTGCAGTAATAATAGAACAAACCATCACACATAAGAAACACACATGAACACCAAGATTTAAGGTGGAAACCCAATGCGGGATAAAAACCACCTGTTGTTGTCTTCTTTTAATATAAGAAAAACTTGTTTACAATCTCGCACTGGTGCAGACTCATACCAGTACGCAAGCACCCACCTGCAGAAGGCTACAACCTTCTCTCATTCTCTAGCTTCTACTGGATGGGAGATACAACCCCCTAGCTCTTGTACTAGCCGATCCGTTTACTAGTACGTAGGCACTGACCTATAGAAGGCTCCAACATTCACTCGTTTTCCAACTGCTATTGAAAGGGAGCTCCAACCCCCTGGCTCTTGTACTAGCCGATCCATTTACTAGTATGTAGGCGCCAACCTACATAAGGCTCCAACCTTCACTCATTTTCCAGCTGCTACTGGAAGGGAGATCCAACCCATGGCTCTTGTATTGGCTGATATGTTTACCAATACATAGGCACCGACCTACAGAAGGCTACGACCTTCTCTCTTCCTTCAGGGACCACGTTTCATAAATTTTCAGACTAAATACTCCTGGAACACATCACCACAATCTGAAGGCCACATTTCATCAAATTTTCACACTGGACCCATTAGTAACATTGAAGATCAAAACCAATCACCACTGCAATACAACCATCAAAACCAATCACTGAAACTCAATCATCAATCTTTGACATAACTGAAACCAATCATCAATCTCTGAATCAATCAATCACTGAAACCTCTAACATACTGAATCAAACAATCATTGAACCTTTGACACAACTCAATTAACCATTCATTCAAACTTAATCAAATTCAACCACTCAATTGGAACATACAGATTACCGTAACTAGTACACAGATCTGAACCCAGAACACTGCATCAACAACCAGAACCAATTGTAACCTCACAAGTCATGTGTCAGAATGTATACGCTCCTTCAATGAAGCCAACCTGCGTGTATACGCTACTTCCTTTATTCCAACCTGCGTATACCTCTAAATATATTGAATCATAAATCCTTTAAACCACAAACTATATCAATCAATGACATTCTGAAGATCTATTATCAGAGTTATAAACAGATAGCAACAAGGATCACCCTTATTTCTAAATCAATCAATCAATCAGACTCAATTTATTTATGCATTCAATTTTACTTTCAGGTCTAAGAAGACTTCATTGGCAGACAACAGTAAAACAGCAGCACTAATCTGATAGATCAGTCATCCCTGAACATCAAGATTTTCTTTTGCATACGCTACTTGGAAGAGCTAAACCAACGTGTATACGCACCTTCACCAAAGCAAACCAGTGTATAGATCTGCAAATACTTACTTATAACTTCGTTGCAATTCCAGACTTCAGAAATACCCAGATCATCACATATAAAGGATAAAACGTGTGTTAGCAATCAGATCTAGCCTATCCATTATCAGATCACATAATGATAAGTCATTATGATCTTGATCCATCAGTAGACCTCATCCATCATCAAATGATCAGGTGCATATTTAGTCTAGATCAAGCAAAGCATCAGAAACCCATGACATGCATATTTGCTTTTGATCTAACACTTCATAAGATATCCATTACTTGTGCACTTAGCCCTTTGATCTTCTCCTCCTTATATAGTTTTGGCCTTTCTCAATACCTCGAACCAAAACCACTTAGGACCAATACCTTGGACCAAATACCTCGGACCAAAACCACACTTAGGATCTCTGGTATTCTTGGAAGGGATCAAATAGTCGTTACTCCACTTAATATTGTGGGCTAATACCATGGTATTGACCCTTGGTATTTTTTCACCTTAATTTCCTTAATTTTTTCATCCGATACGCACTTTTTCTTCTATGAAAGTCCGTGCATACATATATGCTCTTTTTGTACAATGAACCCGCGTGTACACACTCTTTTTGTACAGTGAACCCACGTATACAACTTAAGATACCTGAAAATTTCCTTTTTCTTCAATTTCTTGATTCTGATCTATAGTCCTTTGTTCCTTCATCCTATCTTTTGTACCATTACTTTGTTCCCTCTGAATAGACCTGTTATGATGTGATTTGCCATTGTACATTACTTTTGAACTAATTCCTTTGAACTGCCCTGCATTTTTTCACATCTGTAATCACAACTTCCATGCATTATGTCACATCTGATATCTCTCCTGTAGATTCCTCTAGTTACATAGATTCATCTAGTTACCATATACAAGTGATTTGTTCTGCTACAAGTGGGTTGCCATCAAGTACAACACATGTATCATAATGCCAACAATCTCCCCATTTGGACTTGATAGCAACAATGTTGGTGTTGATTACTACAATCTGTAGAAACTGTTAGAGATAACAAGCAACACCAAAATACTCTCCCCCTTTGACATCAAGGGCAAAGGGCAGACCAAGATACTCTTCCCCTTTGATATCAAGGGTAAAGGGTTGACCAAAATGAATACTTTCATATCTGAATAGCTAAATATGAACATTGATCATGCTCACCGTAGGCACATGCTGAATTCTTTGATTAAACTGCCCCTTTGTACATGCTGAGATGCACTATACCATCAATGCTCTCCCTGAGCACATGCAAAGTCTGCAAATATATTTTCTAAAAGAATAATATGACTTTATAACTCAACTATGTGAGTATGACCTTCCTATCACCAATTACTCATACATACGTCAATCTCCCAACCAAGTGGGGATATACCAATTGTTTATACATGACTGAAATATAGCAATTATTACATCATCCTTCCCATGCATAGTGGGGGTATAAATTACATCATATGACCAAAGAGGACTCATTAATAGAATATTATAGACATAGAAACATTGTGGCCCTTTATATGACCTTTACATCAAATTATGTACATGACATTTATAACAAACACCAAAGATCTAAACAAGACCATGATAGTCATCAGCAACTATCATACACCATATATAATCTGCTCCATAAGCATCTATCAGCAACATCCAGACCAGCAACCTGTAAATGTCCATCATTAGTTCCCAATATATGACAATGTAAATATCATCAACCTGTGATAAAGTATGCCGCATATAGATATCAACTCATCCTCTTGATCTTATCAAGATCAACTTGCTCTGTTTCCTTAGTAGAAAGAGCCTTATCATAACCTTCCATGAATCAACTATGCATATGTCATATCTCCAAGCAGTAACACAAAAACATATCATATGTATGTGAAAACACCATAGTCATCATCTATGATCATAACATCATCAACAAGAACTGCATGATCTTTCCACAAGAACCCTCAATATATCAACCATGTATCATCATTAAGAAACATCCCACATCTGATAAGCATCAACCATGATAATCAACATATGTGAGTATCAAACCTATCATCATAAAGTAAGAAGTCATCATCATTATGTGACTAAGTAAGCCATGTCTCCAAATATCCATGTCTTCAAATAGCTATGTCTTCATGAGACCTGCAATAACACCATTCTCTTGGCCAACCAACAATATTTATCAATATGCAACTTAAGTAATCATCCATGTATCCAACATAATGTGTATCCATCAAAGAGATAAATATGTATCTAGCAAACCATGAGCCCGTAGTCACTTGTCAAGCTTTATTGATACCAACAACAATCCTCAACCATGTGAGAGCCAAGAACTATAGTAATCCTTCATCATAACTGCACCATATGAATTTTATGCATCTTTGAAGGCATGATGACAACAACATAAAAGAAATGAGTGACTCATCATCAAATAATGAAGTTGTGTACTCAAGCTTTGTACTTCTCCTTTTCCTTATGAAGATCACCATTTATATGTATTATATGCATCATCAAAAGGTCATCCACTATCGTCCATAAATCTGATCTGAATAACAACTATGTATCCCCAAGCAATACAAGTATCATCTGAGACTTTATCATAGGCAACTCATAACTACAACATAACATGATGTATCATTTAAACACTTCAACAACATAAGTACCAAAGACTTCTGAACATAATTCCAACAATGCATTATTAGAAGCATAGCATATTCTCCCCCTGAACCTATGCCAACTGTTTACTTTCAGATCTTATCATTGCATATATCAATAAGGATCATCAAAGCATTATCATCAACCAGTTATATATCAAGTCATGAACAACTTATGAGGGTAAAAATCACTTCTACATATCATCAACAGACTGTAACCATCATCAATTAGAACAGAAAATATAACCGATAATTGACTGAACCATATCAGACCCCTTTTCCTGAGTTTGTCCCACAGCTTCTTCATCAAACCAACATATACGCGACTGTGTAGCTTCGAAGTTGCGTATATACGCAACATGTCTTCATGATAATTGCGTATGAGAATTGGAACACTAAAATTTTGTACTCTCAGTTTCTCCTGAGTCTGTTCTGTCTATATACTGAGCTATGCTACATATTTATGGTTGTACTTCCTTCTTCTTCCATACCTTGAAGTGTGATGATGTTTGCTCCTTTTGGTATGTTGGCCGAATTTTTCTCCTGCATTCTTTTGCTATATGCCCAAACTTGTTACAAGCATAACATCTTATATGTTTCATATTCTCTCTATAGCAGTTAATGGTTTTGTGACCAAACATATTACAAGAAAAACAATATCCCTTAAAGTACTTGGAAGTTGATGATCTTTCTGTGTGACTGTTGTTAGCTTGAACCATTCTACTTCTGCATCTGGCTACAACATGTCCAAAATTATGACATATAAAACATTCAACATTGTTCATCAGAGGAAAGAATCGATTAACACTTCCATAGTTAGGAGTAAATGTTTTTCTTTGAAGACTTTCTTTCCTTGGTTGTTGATGTGGTTGACCTCTTATCTCATTGTTGAGAGTAAATGATTTTCTTTGAAGACTTTCTTTCCTTGGTTGTTGATGTGGTTGACCTCTTATCTCATTGTTGAGCATTTCTGATTTTTCACTAGAGTTCCTTGCTTCATTTTGTGAGCTAAATTCACCTTTAACAGTTTCATGAAAACCAAGACCAAATTTGATGGTAGGAGACCTTTGACTACTAAGAATATCATCCAACATCTTAGTACTATCTTAAAATTGTAAAAGTTTATCCTTTTCTTCTAATTTACCTTTTAGGATATTTACCTCAACCTAATATTTCTCTTCCTTTTCAAGATATTGCTTCTTCATGATTTCTTCAGCTTCTCTTCCTTCTTCCACTTGTTGCCTTAATTCGAGAACTTCATTTTCTTGTTCTTGAAATGCTTGGAGTAGTTCTTTATTCTGCTTATTTGAATTTTTGAGATCTTCTTTTAGAGAAACAACCACAACTTCAAGACCTTCACAGTAGTTGGTTCTTTCTATAAGTTCCTTGGTTATTTTGTCATTTCCATTCACTTCATTTCTCAATGATGTCACTTCATCCTGCAGCCTTTGAGTTTGATCTTCCTTTTCCTCGTATCGTTTCCTTACTTTTTTTCCTTCCTCTAACTGAGCTTATAACCTTGTAATCTCTTCTTTGTAGGCACACTCCCTTTTGTCCAATAGATCTTGTTGATCTCTAATTATGTCTGTGAGCTTTTTAAATTCTGCCTCTATTTGATTTCTTTCTCTTTCACCCATAAGAGAAAATTCAGTTGTTTCGTTGTCACTTTCATTATCTTCAAATGAACAGAGAAATGTATCACGAGAGGACAACAAATTCGTACCTGATAGTTATTTTGCTTGTTCATCTTCATTCTGAGGTGATTCTGAATCTGAAGAGTTTCTTCCACATAAAGGCCAATCGTCTCTCCCACTATCACAGTTCCTTTGAGATGCCTTCTTCTTTTGAGGTGCTTTCTTCTTTAGCTTCTTTCCCATTATTACTACGGATCTCCTTTAAGCAATCAAAATTCTTCTAAAGGACCTGCTCTAATACCAATTGTTGGAAATAATATTGAGAGGGGGGGTGAATCAGTATTATCAAATATATAACTTTTTCATTTCCATAGTCAGATTTATATACGCTACTTCATTGAAGGTAACTCGCGTGTACACGCAATTGTATATAAGGCAACCAGCGTATATCCAACAAACTTATGATTCAATTAATTCATCATATGTTGATCTTTAATCAATGAATGAGTACTTCATTAACCATATAAGCAATAACCATGTGCAGTAATAATAGAACAAACCATCACACATAATAAACACACGTGAACACCAAGATTTAAGGTGGAAACCCAATGCGGGATAAAAACCACCTACTGTTGTCTTCTTTTAATATAAGAAAAACATGTTTACAATCTTGTACTAGTGCAAACTCATACCAGTATGCAGGCACCCACATGCAGAAGGCTACAACCTTCTCTTATTCTCCAGCTTCTACTGGAAGGGAGCTACAACCCCCTAGCTCTTGTACTAGCTGATCAATTTACTAGTACGTAGGCGCCGACCTACAGAAGGCTCCAACCTTCACTTGTTTTCTAGCTGCTACTGAAAGGGAACTCCAACCCCCTAGCTCTTGCACTAGCCGATCCATTTACTAGTACATAGGTGCCAACCTACAGAAGGCTCCAACCTTCACTCGTTTTCCAACTGCTACTCGAAGGGAGCTCCAACCCCCTAGCTCTTGTACTAGCTGATATGTTTACCAGTACGTAGGTGCCAGCCTACAGAAAGCTACGACCTTCTCTCTTCCTTCAGGGACCACGTTTCGTAAATTTTCAGAATGGATACTCCTGGAACACATCACCACAATATGAAGGCCACTTTTCATCAAATTTTCACACTGGACCCATTAGTAACATTGAAGATCAAAATGAATCACCACTGCAATGCAACCATCAAAACCAATCACTGAAACTCAATCATCAATCTCTGACATAACTGAAACCAATCATCAATCTTTGAATCAATCAATCACTGAAACCTCTGACATATTGAATAAAAAATCATTGAACCTTTGACACAACTGAATTAACCATTCATTCAAACTTAATCAAATTCAACCAATCAACTGGAACAGACAGATTACTGTAACCAGTACACATATCCGAACCCAGAACACTGCATCAACAACCAGAATCAACTGTAACCTCACAAGTCATGTGTCAGAATGTATACGCTCCTTCAATGAAGCCAACCTACGTGTATATGCTACTTCCTTTAGTCCAACCTACGTATACCTCTAAAGATATTGAATCATAAAACATCTGAACCACAAACTGTATCAAACAATGACATTCTGAATATCTATTATCAGAGTTCTAAACAGATAGCAACAAGGATCACCCTTCTTTCTAAATCATTGAATCAATCAGACTCAATTTCTTTATGCATTCAGTTTTACTTTCAGATCTAAGAAGACTTAATTGACAGACAGCAATAAAACAATAGTACCGTTCTGATAGATCAGTCATCCCTGAACATCAAGATTTTCTTTTGCATACGCTACTTGGAAGAGCTGAACCAATGTGTATACGCACCTTCACTAAAGAGAACCAGTGTATAGATCTAAAAATACTTACTTATAACTTCGATGCAATTCTAGACTTCAGACATACCTAGATCATCACATATAAATGATAAAACGTGTGTTAACAATCATATCTAGCCTATCCATTATCAGATCACATAATGATAAGTCATTATGATCTTGATCCATCATTAGATCTCATCCATCATCAAATGCTCAGGTGCATATTTAGTCTAGATCAAGCAAATCATCAAAAACCCATGACATGCATATTTTCTTTTGATCTAACACTTCATAAGATATTCATTACTTGTGCACTTAGCCCTTTGATCTTCTCCTCTTTATATAGTTTTGGCCTTTCTCAATACCTCAGACCAAAACCACTTAGGACCAATACCTTGGACCAAAGACCTCGGACCAAAACCACACTTAGGATCTGTGGTATTCTTGGAAGGGATCAAATAGTCATTACTCCGCTCAATATTGTGGGTTGATACCATGGTATTGACCCTTGGTATTCTTTCACCTTAATTTCCTTAATTTTTTCATCCCTACGCATTTTTTCTTCTATTAAAGTGTGTGCATACGTATATGCTCTTTTTGTACAGTGAACCCATGTGTACACGCTCTTTTTTTACAGTGAACCCACGTATACAACTTAACGAACCTGAAAATGTCTTTTTTCTTCAACTTCTTGATTCTGATCTGTAGTCCTTTGCTCCTTCATCCTATTCTTTTGTACGATTACTTTGTTCCCTCTGAATAGACATGTTATGATGTGATTTTCCATTGTACGTTACTTCTAAACTAATTCCTTTGAACTGCCCTGCATTTTGTCACATCTGTAATCATAACTGCCATGCATTCTGTCACATCTGATATCTCTCCTATAGATTCATCTAGCTACCATATACAAGTGAGTTGTTCTGCTACAATTGGGTTGCCATCAAGTACAACACATGTATCATAATACCAACATTTTTACAATTAACGAGCTTAGTCAAGCCATGGTTAGGCCAACCAAACTCTATTGTAAGGTGGCTAAACATGTGTTGAGCTACCTCAGAGGCACCACTTAGTTTGGTATTTGGTACAGACGCATAGAGGGAGTGAAGCTTCAAGGATTCACAAATGCAGATTGGGCAAGGAGTCCATCCAACATGAAGAGCACATTAGGGGGAATATTCTATATTGGGTTAGTAGCAGTTCTTGGTACAACAAGAAGCAGAGATCAGTTGCACTTAATTTGGCAGAAGCAGAGTACATGGCTTCTATTCAAGCAACTTATGAGGCTATCTGGATGAGGAAGGTCCTTGTTGGGTTATTTGGTCAGCATATGGATCCTTCGGTGATTTACTATGACAATTAGAGTTGTATCAAACTCTCTAAGAATCCAATTTTTTCATGATCGGTCCAAGCATATCGACATCCTGTATGACCATCTACGAGATTGTGTGCAGAGGAGAATCATGTTGCTAGAATACATTCCTACATAGGAGAATGATGCAAATATTTTGACAAAGGCATTTTCAAGATGAAAATTCAAGTTTCACAAAGGCAGGATCAGGGTAGCAAATAACCCCTTGCTTGTTGAGAGGGAGTGTTGAAAATGTAATAAGAAAATCCTAATTTAATTTGTCCTTGAATCCTTGAATTAAATTAGGAATTAAATTGTAATTCCATATCTCATGACAACTTGTCAAAGTTAACTAAGTTAATTTGACTTAGTTAGCTCAATTAATTCGATTCGAGGGTCTAACTAGAGTCATGTAGAGTGTCTCCTACAACTAGGAGCACTAGTTGAGTTTATTTTGAGATGTAATTATTTAATTCAATCTAATTGAAATTCAGTTAAACTAGTTCCAACTGATGAAGGAATGAGTGGGAGATCAAAAACAGTGAGGTGTAACTAGCATCAATGGGGTGTAACTTACTATAGTGGGCTATAACTTATAGTAGGGGGTGTGACTTACTGTAGGGGGTGTGAATTACTATAGTGGGGTGTAACTTGCGGTAGTGAGGTGTAACCTATAGTAGTGGGGTGTAACTTGCGGTAGTGAGGTGTAACCTATAGTAGTGGGGTGTAACCTGTAGTAGTGGGGTGTAACCATCACTAATCAGTAAAGTAAAGATTCACTCTTAATTAACTCATGCATGTCAAATTAGAGAAAGACCCAGTTGAGATTGGAGTTCATGGAAATTGTACTATCAGTTGTATAACCATCTAGTTATACAGGTGGTGCATGCAATCAAAGGAAGGCCTATGAGTATTGCTCAATTCATAATTGTGGGATTTCCCAATTAAATATGGGCTAATTCCCAAGGGAATAATGCAAGGAGATAGGAGCTTGGCAGACAACAGAATTGGTTAAGTATTGGCTTGAGCTTGTCTGGGAAGCAGTGAGATAGATATAGACAGTGCAAAGGTTGCTCAGGCTTGATCAAAGCATTGTAATCTTCTCATATTTCCTGATTAATGCAATACACAAATAGTGGGGGCTTTTAGCTATGGCTTTCCCCAGAAAATCATTGTGTTATATGTGATTGAATTATTTCTCTTCTATGCTTCATGATTTCATCGATAAATTATTATTTCCATGGATGAGTAGAGTAGGTTCAAGTCAATTTTTTTAGCATATTACAATCTACAGTTTGAATCTACAAGGAATTTCTACAGTATAGATGTTAGCTTCATATATGGGTGACTTAGGAGCTCTATGATCTGCAAGAGCTAAACCAACATTTTAAATGTGTAGGTGTTGGGATTGAGGTACCTACATCGCACACTAAGTGAAGTTTTTAGGAGGCTTATCAAATACGAAGATTTGGGAGCTATCCTCTACGTGAGTTAGACCAACATTTTAATGGTGTAGATGTTGGGATTGAGGCATTTAAATGACAAGTTTAGTCAAAATAGGGTGACTAAGGGGTTCTGTTATACAAGAGACAACCCAACATTTTAATGGTGTATATGTAAGGATACATAGGTGAATTTGGGAGTTCTATGTTTTGCTTGAACTAGACCAACATTTTAAGGGTGTAGATGTTGGGATTGAAGCACCTACATGGTACACTCAATGAAGTTTGTAAGAGTCGCATCAAGTAGGGTGACTTGGGAGCTATGCTCTACAAGAGTCAAACTAACATTTTAATGGTGTTGATGTTGAGATGGAGGCACCTACATGGTGCCTACATGGCACATTCAATCACAATAGGGTGACTTTGGAGGTCTGTTATATAATATCTAGGGAAACATTTTAATGGTGTAAATGTTAGGATACACTTAAGGTGACTTGGGAATTGTCCTCGACAAGAGATCTACCAATATTTTAATGGTTAATGTTGTGAATGGAGCATTTACATGGCACATTCAGTGTAGATGTCGGGATACAAATGTAGGATGTTGCATGGCACATGTATAACATCACACCTCACATTTAATTATTTATTAACATAGTTACTAACTTAAAGAGAATTGTGACCTCAAAATGAGAACTCTAGCCCAAAATACCTATTTTTGGAGTTTAAAATACAAAAATCAGTCCTTGAATCAAAAATAATATTCCCAAAATCAATTTTTTTAATTCAAAACCTTTTTCACCATAGACTTAAAACCCTATAAAGTTCCAAACAAAAACCTTAAAATCAACCCTCAAATTGAAAATTGATGCTCCGATAATCACATTTTCTTTTTCAAGGTTAAAATTATAACTTGTTTCAAATCACAACCTTGACAACTAGTAATATTCCAAACATAAACCTTAAAATCAGTACTCAAATTAAAACGTGGATGCTATATTGAAGCATTTTTGTAGGGGTTAACCTTACTACTTTTTTTGTATTTCAATCTAAAAATTACAACTTTTTTTAAATTATGACCTAAAAATTTGAGGTTTTCGTAGGAAAACAAAAATATAGTAAAATAACCGCTCCCCTTCCCACCCCCCTCCACACACACACGTGTAGTCTAAATAATAGACAAAATGGCTCTTTTCTAGTCAATTTTGCCCAAAATCTCATAATTTTCTTTAAGAATTATAAGTTTGACTTATTTAATTTTCAAAATTCAAATACAAGGTTTTTTAGGGTGTTGAATCCATTTATGCATTTTAAACAATAAGCAATTACAATCTTACTCAAAATTATATTGGTGGATTCCTACCAAAAAATCATTATGTCTATTAATTAGACTATATATATAGATAAACAATAAACATTAAAAATGTTATTAAAAGGGAAAAAAAAAAAAAAAAAACAAAAACGAAAAAACAAATTTAGTTAGATAGATAAATAAATAGTTTGTAAAACAAAATTTAAAGGATAAATAAATAAACCTTAAACCATATATTATTTTTAGAATACATAAGGCAGTCAAAGTTTGAAACTCCTGTTATTTAGGAATAGACACTCAAAAAAATTAAGTCATATTAAGGGTTGGTATGGCTTAGGCCGACTGCCACTCCCAGATAATTTTGATGGTTTAAATGCCCTTGAGTAGTAATTTCTTAACCAAAATTTATTCTCACAAACTATAAACACCCTAAAGAACAATATATATATATATATATATATATATATATATATATATATAATAAACCTATAAACCATTTCTTTAAACAAATTAAAACAAACCAACAAAAATGTTGAAAAAGTTATTTTGGAAATATAGCTTTAAATAAAATGTTTGGAGAAGTAATTTTGGGAATCAAGTTTCTAAACATTCCCATTACCTCCCAACCCTTCTCACTAACCTAATCCATATCCCTTTCTTCCCTTTCCTTCTTATTCCACATTTGATTTGTTTTGGTGAGTTGTGGGAAAGGGGAATGTTGGGGGTTGGAGGAGGAATGATTCATAAGGAATATGGATAAGGTTGGGAAAAAGGTAAAGAAATGAAGGAGATGTTTTTGGATGTGGGGAGGGGAGGGAGTGATTTTCATAATTGTTGTTGTTGTTGTTGTTGTTTTTTTTTGTTTTTTGTTTTTTGTTTTGTTTTGTTTTGTTTTTTTTAAATAATATATTTTTAAGTTATATTTTTTAAATTATATATTTTAAAGTGTTATTATTATTATTATTATTATTATTATTATTATTATTATTTGTTTGTCTATTTTTATATTATTGTATTTTATTTGTAAAAAAAAAATATGTTAATATAATTTGCTTTAAAATTGTATTGTTTTTTTTAATTTTGGTTTTATTATATTTATTCTAATATTTTATAAAAAAATAATTTAAAATGATAATCTTTTATTTCTATCTTTGTTTTAGGGTCATTTTCTGTATTTTGTTTTTTTCATTTTTATTATATTTAAATAAATGTTGACATATTTATTTAAATTTGTGGGAGGTCCATCCAATACTATGGCTTGAGGTTGTGCTCTATAGGAGTTAGAGCAACATTTAATGGTATAGATGTTGGTATTGAGGCACGTACATGGAACATTCAATCAAGTTTGAGGGAGTTTTATGAAATATAATGACTTGGGGTTATGCTCTACTAGAGTTAAATCAACATTTGTTAGAATAATGATTACACTGAGAGGGGGGTGAATCAATGTAGTCATCAATTTAACTATTTTAAACAATTTCACAATTAATTATAATTGTAAACATAACAGTGCATTAATAAATACCATCATAACATCAATACATGAAAACATCATATGCGTGTGGAAATCCTTGCAGGAGAAAACGACAAATCTTGTATCTTCTTCAATATTTAATTACATTAATTCGCAGGCACCAACCCCCAAAATAGATTTACAGGAACCAACCTCCTAGAGGTACCAACCCACAAAATAAATTTGTAGGCACCAACCCCCAAAATGGATTCGCAGGCACTAACCTGCTAGAGGCACTGACACCTAAAGATATGCAAGAACCAACTTGTTGTATGCTACAATCTGATTGAGGCATCAACCTCTAAAATATGAAAGCACCAACTTGTTGAAGACTCCAACCTGATTGAGGCAGCAACCTCAACTTCACGAAAACATAATGGACCACTTTTCACAATATTTCAAACTAAATCCACATGTTCACACAACAAATACCTCTTCCAAATCTAATCATATCAATGTTGTCTCAATTTGTTCTCCAATCATCAATAGTGGCCTTTTCTTCATTTCTTGTACCAAGACTAAACCTGTTCATATGCCTTAAAACATTTTGATAACAATAAAAGAAATACAACTTCATGTCCTCAAAAACATGTATTCATGACATTTAATGCTCCCCTTTCATATTACAAAACAATACTATCCATTTTCCCTTTTTAAAATACCAATCTGGGCCTCAAAATGACCCACAAAGGGTTTGACATGATGCACTTCTAAGGCCAAAAAAAAAAATAGCAAACCTGATAGAACTCGAACCCGTGACCTCCCGTGGAACAACTAGACTCAATACCAACTCAGCTACTATGTCACTTGGTTATGGCATACATAAAATAAAAAAAATAAAAATGTTAATCAAACCATAGGTTGAAGCTTTCTTAACCATAGAGCAACATAATAAATTTAGTGTTAAACCAAATCGAACTCGTAACATAACCAAAAATTCCTTCAGCCTTAAACACAGAGCCACTCAATCTTAGACTTGATCGAACTCATAACATAACCAAAATGCCTTTAGGATTAACCACAAAGCCACTCAATCTTAGACAAATCAAACTCATAACATAACCAAAAACACCTTCCGGGTTATCCACAAACTCATGCTATAGATTGGATCGAACTCATAAACATAACCAAAACTGCCTTTGGGATTAACCGCAGAGCCACTCATAACATAACCAAAAAATGCCTTTGGGCTAAGGCACAAAGCTGCTCCATTCAATCTTCGGCCAAATAAACTAGTAACATAACCAAACATGCCTACAAGCTTATCCACAAAGCCACTTTGTTCAATATCAAACCAAACCACTAATTGTTTAATAGATGCTCCAATGCATCATACCAACACACACGCACACACACATTTGTGTGTGTGTGTGTGGTTACCCACTGGCCATATTGGGGTTGACATCAATTTGAGTATGGACCAATGTAAATTTCATTTGGTGCTACTGTAGAACCCTCCATATGACCTTATTTGGTGCTTAGACCAAGACCAAGGTAGCCCCTTGGGCTTGTCCAAACCTTCATGTGATTGTGCCATGTGACCTGGTCCTTAGCGTTCAATGGTCAACCCAATGTTGATGTCAACGAGACATCATCATTACACATGGTACTCTTGAGTGGTGCCATGTCACTCAAATTTGGCCTAATTGACCACCAAAAACCGTTGACTAGACATGCCACATGGAACCCTATTATGTTGCCATGTGGCACCCTATCATGCTTCCATGTTTAGCTATCATACTTCCACATCATCATTCATGTGTATATCCATGTCATTAGCCATGTGTACCTATGCTGCCACTTGTCTCCAATATTATCCTACCACATCATCACTTGCCTGCATTAGTAATCTGTGTGTCCTGTCAGTGAAGGGTCAACATATCATCCAGTTAGAGGACCACCTGGAACCTACTACATATCATGTGTTCATTGGTCTAACATGGAATAAGTCAGGGTACATGGGGGTGCGCAACCTCTGTTAATCATTGCACAAGTTTTTCCTCCATCTATCGTTCATAACATTTTTATAACTATCGAATCTTCCTTCAGGTGCACGATGTTTCAACCCGTTAAATAATGCACGTGTTCACATTGTAGTTGTTGCTGATTTCTCACCAAATCATGGATCAACCTTGAAGATGCGTGAATGTTAACGAATTTGGTGTTTTTTTTATCCTTTTTGTCAATGTCAATGTCAATTTCAAACTAACTTATCTTTTGATTCCAAAGGAGTTTTACCAAGTGAAATATACCATTGGAAAGGCCTCAGAGAGGACTATTTAACTAGACCATCTACATACTCATTTGATCATCATAAATTCAAAAATATGATCAATAATATTCAAGCCATCATTTCATCTTGACATCACTGATGTGTCAATCAAAAGCTGAATGATCTTCAAGACAACATGGCATCACTGATGTGTCAATCAAATGCTAAATGATCTTCAGGGAAACATGACATAATTGATGTGTCAGTCAAATGATATTATAATTCATCATACCTCCTTGGACATGATTACACTATGCCCAACAATTTCTTTCATTTGACATCCAAAACATTGTACCTAATTTGACATCAATGAAATGACATTGGTTATCATCAATGACAACAATCTCTTTCCTTTGACAACCAAACCATCATACCTCCTTTGGCATCAATGTCATGACATTGGTTTTCATCAATGAAAACACTATGCCCAACAATCTCCCCCTTTGTCATTGATGGAAACACCACTAGACATTGATAGTCATTGATGGCAATGGAATAAACTCCCCCTGTCAAGTTGTTAGTCCATAATCTCCTTTTTCTCCCCCTTTTCAATGTCTTATTTCTCTCCCTGTTTGATATCAATGGCAAAGGGACCTACTGGTCTGGAAACTACTTATTGTTGAACCAATGTTGCACAACTACTCATGTATCTTCTAATTTATATGCTCCCCCTATGAATGAACTCTCCCCCTGAGGATAAATTCTTCTCCAATGAATGGTTCTTGTCATATGGCTATACTTTCCTTGCACAAATTATTTTGTATTTGTGATATCACATGCACAAAACCCTGATCCAATACAAGTGTCTCAATATCCAATCTATACAACCTCCCTATACTTTTCAACTCCTCTTTCTAATAGTTGCTTCACCTATGCCTAATCTTCCTTCTTTCTTTAAATCTACATCTATCTTGCATATTCTTGTTGCTTCAAGTTTCGTTTCAAAACATCCATATACTTGAAGAACCTTTCACCAATGGATTAGATCTAAGTGATCAGATCTACCCTTGCCTCTTCTTGTTTCCTTCTCCATGATTTGGTGATCATTCTTGGGTTGCCATGGAAACCTTCTTCCATGAACCATCTCATATTAATCATGAAATCACGAGCTATATATTGTGACATTTGTAGCATTCTATGTTAAACTTTAATAATGACAAAAATGCCTTCATATAATCTGTTGTTATGTTATCTTCTGATTTGATTCCCCATATATTTGTTCCTGGAAGTCTGATAATATCCTCTATGTCTGAAATAATAATTCATGGCATAGGTTTTACAATCCCTTGCGTTATGTCCAAATCTTGTACATGAGAAACAATGACCAAAAAACATATTTTGATACCAAGATGAATGGAGTTGTCTTAATGAAGCATTTATTTTGAAGTTGTTCCTTGCAAGAGATTCATCTCCTTGTTAATCTTTCACTCACATTCCATTACTTCTTGTAGATCCATTGAGAATATTTTCTATTAAAGGGGTTCATATAACCCTCATCCTGGTTTCTTTCGTTTCTTGGGCTAGTTGTATCTAACTGATTCCTCGTTCCTTTTTAAATTTCACCTTCGATGTTGAAGCGAACATGCGTAAGTTGGTCTTTTACTTGATTGGAGTATTCAATTGTGTTGTTGTTGGATCCTATGAATGTGTCAACATAGCTCTTAATTTGTTCTCCATGGTATTCTTGAGGGAGCTTCATCTTTGAATGTCTTGTGATTTTCCTAATAACCAGGGCCTATTTTGATGAGGGGAGACCTAAGGACTCAAAACCTTTAAGAAGCTTCAAATTTTGATTAAGTTGATCTGAGGCATTCTCTAATTCTCCTCTCAAAAGCATAATTTCTTCTTCCAATTTTTCACAATGTTCTTCCTTTCCTTTTAGTTGCTTTAACAAAATCTCCTTTATCCTCCTAGTTTCTTCTAGTTCAATTTTGAGAGAGACTATAGAATCTGCATCACAATCTCTATCTTTATATTATTGTAGTTTTTATTCTAGTTTATCTACCTTCTTCCTTGTAGATATTAGTTATTCCAAGTCACTTATGAGTTCTCCTTCATAGTCTACTTCTACTTCAATCTCTTCTTCAGTTCTGAATGATATCTCTCCTCTTTCATCATCAGACATGCTTTCATTTCTTTCATAATCATTATCTTCTTTGGAGTACAAGCTTCTCCTTTTGGCATTTCATCTTCTTTTATAGTCATTAGATTTGAAATTTACTTCATCATCATTATCATTTACTTTTGCATAAGGATATTTAGAAGCATAGTGTCTTATTCTTCCACATTCAAAACATTTAAATGGAATCTTACCTTTGAACTCTCCAATTCCCTTCTTTAACTTTCTTACAATTTTGGATTCATCTTCATCTGATTCATGACTAGAGCCTTCTTGAGTCCTGTGCTTCCTTCCTTCTTCAACTACTTTGAATGCAACTTCTCTGGATCATGTATTTTCCTTATCTATCCTTAGTTCATATGCAGTAAGAGTTCCATGAAGGGTATCCATGTTTAAATTTTAAATGTCAAATAGTTCCTCAATGATTAAAGGATTTAGTATTGAACCTTGAGGGAAGTTATCTCAATACTTTACGAACAATATCAACTTCTTTGACTTCTTCACTGAGATCTTTGATTGTGTTGACTATACCATCTAATCGAAGGAAATAGGAAGCAATATTTTCATCTTCTTCCACTTTTAAACTTTCAACCTAAACTCTATAAGTTTGTAGTTTGGTCCAGGGAAAATTGTAAGGATGGATGTTTATCTTAAAGTTTAGAAACCTTGGCAAATATTACTAGTCCCTAATACGCAAATTGTAAATTTTTTGTAGATATTTTTATAGAAATATTTAGATTTCCAATGATTTTATATTAGTCGTTATAATATTTTGGCGATTTTTAAGGTAAAATAATGGTGTACTATAAAATTTGGGTGAATCATTTTATAAAAAATGGAAATTTGCAAATATTTTTTGGAAAAAGCATGGAAAATTAGCCCACCTGCAAATATTAGCCCCTAAATTTTTCCCTAATGTGGTCTCCTTTATTTTTTTATACCCTTCATAATAGTTTGTGAGTAACTTGTCCCATAGTTCGTTGGATGACTTGCAATGCATCACTTTTACAAATTCAGTATCTGATAAACCAATTGCATAAGAGGGAGGAGATGCAAGTACTTGGAAACCATTCTCAACGGTCACCCATACATCAGTACCCAAAGACATGATATAGGTTTACATTCTTATTTTCCAAAAAGCATAGTTTGTTCCATCAAACTAAGGAGTCTTGCCTGAAGATTTGAGATTGGCCATGTTCCTTGCGATCAACCTTCCAATGATTAATTGTTCTTGAAGGAACCTACTCTGATACCAATTGTTAGAATAATGATTACATTGAGAGGGGAGGTGAATCAATGTAATGGCTAAACAATTTCACAATTGATCATAACAGTAAACATAAAAACGCATCAATAAATACCATCAACACATGAAAACCCTATATGTATGTGGAAACCCTTGCAGGAGAAAACCACGAATATTTTATCTTCTTTTGAATCTTCAACTACATCAATTTATAGGCACCAACCCTCAAAATAGATTTTCATGCACCAACCACCAAAACAAATTTACAAGCACCAACCTGTTGGAGGCACCGACCTCGAAATATATGCAAAAATTAACTTGTGTTAGGCTACAACCTAATTGAGGCACAAGACTTTGAAATATGCAAGCACCAACTTGTTGAAGTCTCTAACCTGATTGAGGCACCAATTTCAAATTCACCAAAACATAGTGGACCACTTTTCACAATATTTCAAACTGGATCTATAGCCTCACACAACAAATACCTCTTCCAAATATGATCATATAAATGTTGTCTCAACCTGTTCTTTAATCATCAATCGTAGCATTTTCTTCATTTCTTGTACCAATACTAAACCTATTCATATGCCTTAGAACATTTTGATGACAATAAACTAAATATAACTTCATGTCCTCAAAAACCTGCCTTCATGACTTTTTATGTCCCCCCTTCATATTACAAAACAATACTAGCCATTTTCCTTTTTTTCAAAAATCAATTTGGACCTCAAAATGACCCACAAAACATTATAAAATTTAATAGTTAAACAAAATGCACCTTTCCAATCCTAGTCTACAAAATGCACGTTTTTTTTGTGTGTTCAAAGAAATGCACTCCATTAATCTTGACAAAGCTTTTGACAAAATGCACTTCTAAGGCCAAAAAATTTATTTCAGCTAACTTGACAGAACTCGAACAAATGACCTCCATTGAAATAATTAGACTCAATACCAACTCATCTATCATATCACTTGGTTATGGCATACATAAAAAATTGTTTTATTTTGAATCAAACCATATGTTGAAGTTTTCTTAACCAAATAGCCACACTATATATTAAGTCTTAGAATGAATTGAACTCGTAACATAATAAAAAATATCTTTGGGCTTAACCATAGAGCCACTCAATATCAAACCAAATTGAACTTGTAACATAACTAAAACAACTTCGAGCTTAACCATAGAGCCACTCAATCTCATATCAGATCAAAGTCGCAACATAACCAAAAATTATTTTGGGCTTATCCATAGAGTTGTGCCATAAACCAGATCGAACTCGTAAACATAACCAAAACCTCCTTCGGGGTTAACCAGAGAGCCACTCATAACATAACCAAAAAATTTCCTTTGGGCTAACCACAAATCTGCTCCAATCAATCTCAGACCAGATCAACTTGTAACATAACCAAAGATGCCTTCGGGCTTATCCACAAAGTCATTCCACTCAATCTTAGACCAGATCAACTGTTCAATTGATGATCCAATGCATTGCACCAACACAGACATATATATGTGTAGGTTCCCTAGGCCATATTGCAGCCAACGTTGATTTGAGTTTGGGCCAACATAAATTAGAATTTGGTGCTAATGTAGAAACTTCCATATGACCTAATTTGGCGCCTAAACCATGACCAGGGTAGCTCCTTGGGCATTTCCAAACCGTCATGTGACCGTGTCATGTGACCCGATCTTTAGGGGTCTAAGGTCAATCTGATGTTCATGTAAGCGAGACGTCATCATGCCACGTGGCACTCTCTTAGTGGTGTCATGTGTCACTCAGATTTGGCTTGATTGGATACACAAAAATACTTACTAGACATGCCACATGGCACCCTGCCATGTTGTCATGCCATCTGTTTTACTTCCATGTCATCATTCATGTGTATGTCCATGTCATCAGTCATGTGTACCTATGCTTCCACTTGTCACCAATACCGTGCTTCCACGTCATCATTTTCCTGCATCATCAATACATGTGTCTTGTTGTTGAAGGGTGCACCTTTCATCCTGTTAGAGGACCACCTAGAACTTTCCATGTGTCATGTGTTCATTGGTCCAACGTGGCATAACGCTAGGGACATGGGGGTGCACAGCCTCCATTAACCATCACGCAAGTTTGTGCTCCATCCATCATTAACAACATTCATAACCATTAGATTTTCCCTGAGGTGCATGTTGTTTAATCTCATTAAATAGTACACAAGTATTCACACCAACTATCAATGATTGCTCACAAAATCATGGATCCGCCATGAAGATTCATGAACATTAATAAATTTGGTGTTTTTATCCTTTTTGTCAATGTCACTTTCAAACTAACTTATCTTCTCATTTCATAGGAGTTTTAGCAAGTGTAATATATCATTGGAAAGGTCTCAGAAAGGACTATCCAACCAGACCATCTACATGCTCATTTGGTCATCAAATTCAACAACATTGTTCAATAATCTTCAAGCCATCATATCTTCTTAACATCACTAACGTGTTAATCAAAAGCTCAATGATCTTAAGAAAAATGACATAAATAATGTGACAATCAAATGCTCAATGATATTCAAGGAAACATGACATCATTGATGTGTTAATAAAATGATCTTCCAAGGCATCGTACCTCCTTTGACATGAAAACACTATGCCTAATAATTTCCTTCCATTGACATCCGAAAGATTGCACCATCTTTGGCATCAATGACATGACATTGGCTTTCATCAATGGAAACATTATGCCCAACAATATCCTTCCTTTGACAACCAAAACATTGTACCTCCTTTGACATCAATGACATGACATTTGTTTTCATCAATGACAACACTATGCCCAACAACATTTAATGTTGTAGATGTTGGGATTGATGCACTTAAATGGTACATTCAATAAAATTTATGTGGGGTTTTTTTTTCCAATCAAGTGACTTCAGGGTTATGCTCTATAATAAAAAGATCAACATTTTAATGGTGTAAATGTTGGGTTGAAGCATTTACATGGCATATTTTATCAAAATAGGGTGAAGAGGGGGCTGTTCTCTACAAGAACTAGAGCAACGTTTTAAAGGTGTAGATATTCAAATACATGGGTGACTTCAGAGCTCGATGCTTTACAAGTGTCAGACCAACATTTTAATGTTGTAGATATTGGGATTGAGGCACCTGCATGCCTCAAGAAATGGCATTTGTATAAGGCTCATTAAATAGGGTGACTTGGGAGCTATTCTCTACAAGAGTAAACTAATATTTTAAGGGTAAAAATGTTGGGATTGAGGCACCAATATGGCATGTTTAGTAAAAATAGGGTGACTTGGGGCTTTGTTATATAAGAGCTAAAGCAAAATTTTAATGATCTATATGTTAGCTTGATACATGGTGATGTGGGAGCTCTAAGCTCTACAAGAGCTATACCAAAATTTTAATTTTGTAGGTGTTGGGATTGAGGTACCTACATGGCACACTTTCCATGATTTTTTTAGGAGGCTTGTCAAATACAGATGCTTGGGAGCTATGCTCTACAAGAGATATACCAACATTTTAATGGTGTATACATTTGGATTGAGGAACTTACATACACACTCAGTCTTAATGGGGTGACTAAGGGGTTCTTTTATACAAGAGATAGCCCAACATTTTAATGGTCTAGCTGTAATGATGCATGGGTGACTTTGGGAGCTATATGATCTACATGATCTAGAATAACATTTTAATGGTGTAGATGTTGGGATTAAGGAACCTACACGTTACGCCCAGTGAAGTTTGTAGGAGTCCCACCAAGTAGGGTGAGTTGGGATCTATGCTCTACAAGATCCAAACTAACAATGTAATGGTGTTAATGTTGAGATGGATGTGTTTGCATGGAACATTCAATCAAAATAGGGTGACTTGGTGATGCAAACAAAATTGGGATCTGCATAGATAAACCTCCAAATGGCTTAAATCTCATGAGTCTATGGATTATGGGCCCATGACTTCTTGATCCTTCCGCCTTATTTTGCAAAATGAACTCAATCTTAGAAAACCCCAAGATCCCCAACATTCCAAAATTGTTGACATCACAGGTCAACCATCTAACCACATGATTTAAACTTCATGCTGCAAAAACAAATTTCCACTTATTCGCCTTATGGGTCTGCAGTTCATCTATCAGCTTAATCAAGAGTCTAATATGTTGACGGTCTTACTATGTGGTCCCACCCCAAGTCGTGGTCGGCTCTTATTCATCTGTCATCTTTTAGTCGAGGGGGGGTCTGAATTGTGGCTTGGTTCGATAGTTGGGAGGTACCATAATTTCAAATTCTTAATGTGCCTAACTAAGGTTGGGGCCAACTACTCTATGGACTAGTTAGGTCGGCCAACTATACAAACCTCCAAAACACAAAGAGGCGTGACTATGGTTTGGGGCTAACATCAAAGGAACAAATTTGATTTGTTTTCATTGTGCCTAATCCAAACAACGCCACATCAAAGGTACAAAACCTAGGCTCCTTCCTCATTACAGGTTTTGGATTGTTGATCCCTATAATGATCAATGATCGATCTCTCACACCCTCCTACAAACTCTCGTGGTTATTACACAAAACATGCACTCAGACACGACATTAAAACTAAAGTGGCAAGAAACAAAACACAACAATCACATGGTTGTATGGATTTAACACACACAATGTCTATATATGTATTCGAGACAAAAATAAAGGGTTACGTATGTTGTTGCTCAAGGCCTGAGGCCTTCTTGCCTGACTACATCGCTAGTGGCCCTATACTCCCTGACACATTTTCATGTAGAATATTAAAAAAAATGATCCTACACAATCCTAATAGAATGAGAATATTGTTCTTGCCATCTAATTTCCTTCTAGAGGCTTACATTTTCAATTACATTTTACATAATATATATATATATATATATATATAGAGAGATGATGTGTCCTCTTCAATGAATGCCACAAGCTCCTTTCTAGAAGCCTCTAAGAAATAAATCTAGTTTCGGGTGAGTCGATGCTCCTACATCACTTTGGATCTATGTTATATAATAGTTAGGGCAACATTTTAATGGTGTGGATATTGTGATAAACATTAGGTGACTTGGGAATTGTGTTATACAAGAGCTCTACCAACATTTTAATGATTAATGTTGCGATTGGAGCAATTACAAGGCACATTTAGTGTAGATGGTGGGATACACATGTAGGATGTTGTATGGCATATGTATAACATCACACCTCACAACTAATCAATTACTAACATAGTTACTAACTTTAAAAGAATTGTTACCTCAAACAAGAATTCCGGCCCAAAATACCCTTTTTTTGGGTTTAAAACACCAAAATCAACACTTGAATCAAAAGATGAATTCCCAAAATCACTTATTTTTATTCAAGACCTTTTTCACCATAGACATAAATCCTCATAAAGTTCCAAACAAAAACCTTAAAATCAAGTGTGAAATTGAAAAGTGATGCTCCCATAATTACCTTTTCTTTTTCAAGGTTAAAATTACAACTTGTTTGAGATCATGGCCTTGAAAACTAGTACTATTCCAAACAAAAACCTTAAAATCAACACTCAAATTGAAAAGTGAATGTTATGTTGAAGCACTTTTTCGCGGGTTAACATTACAACTTGTTTGAAATTGTGATCTTGGCAATTGGTACCATTGTGCACTGAAACCTCCAAATCAACCTTTAAATATAAACATGAGACTACAAGTATCCAATTTTTTGGTATTTAAAACTTAAAATTACAATATTTTATTTTTTATTATGGTTATATTTTTTATATCATTGAGGATGGAAGCCACTTTAGGGGAATTAACTTCCCAAGAGGCCTCTAGGCTTGAGTGAGCCTTGCACAATCCTAGTGATAAGCATCCCATTTTGGGTTGATCATTAATTCTTCCATCCAACAAACATGCTAGCCCGATCTAGGCTTAGCCTATATATATATATATATATATATATATATATATATATATATATATATATATATCACTACTCTTATTATTATTATTTAAGTTTATATGTTTATTTTTATATTGTTTAATTTTGATTTTTAAAATTTTAAATGATTTTCTTTTATTTTTTAATATAATTTGCCTTAAAATTGTAATTATTTTTATAATTTTGGTTTATTTTATTTACTCTAGTATTTTATTAAAATATAAATTAAAATGTTAGTTTATGTTTATATATAAAGGTTTTTTTCTTTATGTTTATAGTTGTTATCTTGTGTTTTTTTTCATTTTTATTATTTTTAAATAAATGTTGACACATTTGTTTAAATTTTTGGGAGATTCATTACATACAATGGCTTCAAGCTATGCTCTACAAGAGTTAGACCAACATTTAATGTTGTAGATGTTGGGATTGATGCACTTAAATGATGTATTCGCTAAAATTTACATTAGGCTTTGTCCAATCAAGTGACTTCAAGACTATGTTATATAATAGAAAGACCATAATTTTGATGGTGTAGCTATTTGGGTTAAGGCACTTACATGGCATATTTGATCAAAATATGGTGTAGAGGGGGCTCTACTTTACAAGAACTAGAGAAACAATTTAATGGTGTAGATATTAAAATATATGGATGACTTGAGAACTTGACGCTTTACAACATCTAAACAAACATTTTAATGTTGTATATGTTGGGATTGGGGAACCTACATGGCTCATGCAATGGAATTTGTAGAAGGATCATCAAATAGGGTGACTTGGGAGATGCTATACAAGAGTAGACCAACATTTTAAGGGTAAAAATGTTGGGATTGAGGCACTTGTACGGCATATTCAGTGAAAATAGGTTGAATTGGGGCTTTGTTTTACAAGAGCTAAAGAAACATTTTAATGGTCTAGGTGTTAGCCTGATACATGGGTGATTCGGGAAATCTATGGTCTACAAGAGTTAGACCAACATTTTAAATGAGTAGTTGTTGGGATTGAGGTACCTACATGGCACACTGACTGAAGTTTTTACGAGGCTTTTCAAATGTAGAGACTTGGGAGTTATGCTCTATAAGAGCTAGACCAACATTTTAATGGTGTAGAAGTTGGGATTGAGATACTTACATGACACATCTAGTCCAATAGGGTGACTAAGGGGTTCATTTATACAAGAGATAGTCCAACATTTTAATGGTCTATATGTAATGATACATGGGTGAATTTGGGAGCTTTATGCTCTACATGAGCTAGGTCAACATTTTAATGGTGTGGATGTTGGGATTGAAGCACCTACATGGTGCAGTTAGTGAAGTTTGTAGGAGTATCATCGTGTAGGGTGACTTGGGAGCTATGGTCTACACAATCCAAACTAAAATTTTAACTATTTTCATTTGATATTGAGGCACCTACATGGAACAATCATTAAAAATAGGGTGACTTGGGAGTTATGTTATATAATGGATAGGGAAACATTTTCATGGTATAGATGTTGGGATACACATAAGGTGACCTCGGAAATGTGCTCTACAAGAGCTCTACCAACATTTTAATGATTAATGTTGTGATTAGAGCACTTACATGGCACACTCAATGTAAATGTTGAGATAAACATGTAGGATGTTGCATGGCATATATATAACATCACTCCTCAACCCTAATCAATTATTAATGTAGTTACTAACTTGAAGTGAATTGTGACCTCAGAATGAGAACTCCAAACCAAAATACCCATTTATGGAATTTAAAACACCAAATCAACCCTTGAATCAAAAAGTGAATTCCCAAAATCACTTTTTTTTATTCAAGACCTTTTTCACCATAGGTGAAACCCTTATAAGGTTCCAAGTAAAAATCATAAAATTAATCCTCAAACTAAAAGGTGATGCTCCCATAATCACCTTTTCTTTTTCAAGGTTAAAATTTCAACGTGTTTCAAATTGTGGCCTTGACAACTAATACTATTCTAAATTGAAGTCCTAAAATCAACACTCAAATTGGAATGTCGATGTTATATTGAAGAAATTTTGTGGGGGTTAACATTACAACTTGTTTGAAATTGTGACCTTGGCAACTAGTACTATTGTGAACTAAAACTTCAAAATCAACCTTTAAATCTAACGTGAAACTATAAGTATCACATTTTTTTGTATTTAAAACTTTGAATTACAATGCTTTTGAAAGTATGACCTAAAGCATTGACATTGTTGCAAGAAAATAAAACAAAACAAAACAAAATAAAAACAAAAATATAATAAAATAGCCCTAAAACGAAAGCCCCACACACACACACATATAATTTGAAATTGAAAAACAACAATAATTTAAAAATATATATATTAAAAGGAAATAAAAAGAAAACCAAATTTAGTTAGGTAGATAAATAAATAGTTTACAAAACAAAATTTAAAATATAAATAAGCAAACCTTAGGACATATAATTTATTTTAAAAATACATAAATTAAAGTCAAATTCCATTAGTATGATTGGATTTTGAGGGTTTTATTGTATAAGGCGACCAAAGTTTGAAACTTGCATTATTTGGGAAGAGACACCCAAAAAAATCAAGCCATGTTAAGGGTTGGTGTGGCCTAGGTCGAGTGCCATCGCCAAGTGATTTTGATGGTTTAGATTCCCTTAGGTCGTAGTTTCTTAGCCAAATTTTAGTCTCACAAGACATAGACATGCTAACAAAAAAACATAAATTAAAATAAATATATATAGACCTCGAAACAAGCTTGGAAAAACTCTCTTAGAGGATGCATAAATTTGGAGATTAACCCTTAATAATTTTAGGATGGAAATCATTATTATTTTATGATCATTCAGAAAATAGAAACTAAGCGAGTGAGGGATTGGATCGACACGAACAGAAATAGATCATTGGGCCTGCAAGGTGGTGATATGTTGCACATCTCTTGTGGGCATGCGCCTCCCCCTGCTCCACCTGCCCCGAGCATTGAGGCATTCAATTTCCTAGTGGAAAATGGAGGCAAACTCCAGAAGTCAAAACCCACAAAATTTGTGAAAAAGCTAGACGATATTTTGAAGGTGGAAGTCTTCAACCCCTAGGCCAAATCAAGGGCCTTGCAGCTAGATGAGTGGGGATTGGTGGGTCAGTTCATGGGGAATTAGACCTTCCCAATAACAGTAAGGACCTGGGTGGAAAAGAACTAGATCCCATTGATCAAAGGGGAGATCTCTGCTTCCTTGTGGGGGAAATGGTTCTTTGCCTTCTTCTTTGAAAACAAAGTAGATTGGGACCTCAACTTTCAAAGTGGGTCATATTTCATGGGGGCTCAAGGTCTATAATTAGACTATTAGACAAAAATTCAACCCAGAAAATGATGTCCCAACAGTTGCTCTGGTATGGGTAAATCTCCACTTTCTTCCATTTCATCGCTTGAATGAAGCTATCTTCATGAGTATTAGCAACACCTTGGGGAAATATATTGACCATGCAGATCCACAAGATGGACTCTTCTCTTGTCCAAGAATTTTTATAGAAGTGGATCTGGATAAGGTTTTATTGGCAGTAATAAATCTAAATCTAGACAGTTGGTCTCACATTCAAGAGTTGGATTATGATCAACTTTACTTCAAATGTAAAATTTTCCATGAGTGTGGCCATTAGCCAGAAATTGTAAAAAGAACCAGGAGGTATTGAAATATGTGACTAGGTTTGGTCTTCATAATGACATATGTAATCATGATTTTATGTATTTTATGTAAAGAGAAAAATAAATTTATTATTGATATTCTTGAGGCATGGCTTTCATGCTCAAGGGGAAATTATTTTTATGTCAAGCACCCATTGAGTGCTTCTAGGGCTTGTCATTGAGTCTACTCATTATCATGTATGGAAGACCCTTTTGGGCATGTTATATATTATAAAGAAAATTTACTTGAGTCAAATCTAGAGTCAAAGACCCTCCAAGACCTTGTCATAGTGCAAAGAAAAAGTCAGCCTCTATGAGAGGATAAGTCAGCCTAAATTTAGAAATTCAGCCTAAAAAAAGACCTATATATAAGGGAGACTTCAACCTCACTTAGAGGACTCATTCACTACACACAAGTTCGATCAAGGAAGAGAAAAGGATTCAAATAAGAGAAGGATAAGAAGACTAAAAGAAGAGTGATATTTTTGGATTGTTTTTGGGTTGCTACTCTTCACACGTGCGAAGAAATTAGGTCAACTATTGCAGTAGCCAAAGTCGAATTGTACAAGTAAAGTTAGGGAATTCTTTGCAAGTCGAGTTTCCAAGAATAAAGATCCAATCCAAGCGAAGGTGAAAAGATAAGGAAATCATCATCTCTTCCCAACATGCAAGGGCTAGGGTTTCTGTAGAGGAAACTGTTGGAGGTTGAAGTTGCAGAAGAATTTGCTGGAGATTGAAATTGCATAAGTTTTTGAGGTCAAAGTTGTTGGAAGGAAAGCTCGTCAAGGATGAAAGTTTTGACTTGGTCTTGAAGGGGTCTTGGTCAAGGGTCATAGGTCTTGGAATTTGTCAATTGAATATTTTATAAGAAGAGAAGAATTCTTGTGGGTTTTCCTCTCAAGAGGAGAGGTTTTAGCCCTGGATGATCACCTACATATTGTGTCTTTTTTTATTATTATTCTTTATGATTTGGTATTTGTTTGATGAAAAGAATACTAAACATAATCAAGAGAAAAAAGAAGCTAATTAAGATAAGTAAAATTATATCACAAGAAGTTATCAAAGTACCTACCCGAAATATGAGTCAAAATCTAACATCCATCATCTATTAGAACTCGAAACATATATATCACAAGTAGTTAACAAAGTAAGATAAATCACCTAATATAGTTGCATAAGATTTCTCAACATGGTATCAAAGCTAAGGTGACAAGACAAGGACATGAAACTTGGATAAGTACCATTAAAGGGAATGTCGAGAAAGGTCAAGACATCAAAATACATCAAGAAGGGATACACAAGGACCAAGCACTATCAAAGAAGGAACCAAAGAAGACCTCAAAGCACTATGATCTCATCCGAAGAAGGGTTTTATGCAACCAGCTCACAAAATGGAAGAAAAGATAGATCAACGACTTCAAAATCATCCTCTTCAAGGGGGAACCTCCTTTACATTACACAAATGAACAATTCTTGGATGATACAAATGAAAAAACCTCCTTTCTATATATAGGAGTCTAAGGGGTCACAATATAATCAAAGCTGACATAACAATAATAATATATGGGCATAACAATAACAATAGTGGGCTTCTAGGCGGCATAATAATAACAATATGGGGACCATGGGGGCACAACAATAACAATAAGGGCTACAATGAAAATAGTAATGGGGGAATCACTAGTATTATAGGGACCTAACAATTCTTGAGAAACACTCACAGTTTACATTCATCATCTCAAGGAGAAGAAGATCTCGACAACCCCATCTTCAAGAAAGAAGGACTACACATTGAATCATATTGAAGTCTCTACATCTAATGGAAGCAGGAAGAAGCTCTGCCATCATCATCAAGGAATCAAGGTGATATCCCTCTTCTTGAGTCAAAGGATCACTATCAAATCATACTTGAAGGAAGACATCTTCATGGAAGAAGACATCGTTTATTATCAACATCGTCAAGAAATGCATCAAGTTGAAGATTTCATCATCTAGGAGTATCTGCACTTAAAAATATGTATCTTTATATCTATGTCTAAATCTATCAAAATGACTTCATTTTGAAATGAGATAAACAAATTGGTTGGGTCATCAAACTTTCTTGCATGGAAAACGTGGATGGATTCGATCCTCATAGAAAATGAAGTTGTTGGACATGTTAAGGGTTCAATCACTAAACCTACAAAGGAATAAGCTCAGGCTCTAGCTAATTATATGGAAGGGGAAATAAGGGCTCAAAGGATCCTTATAGATGTTGAAAATGCAATAGGAAAATCCTAATTTAATTTTGTCCTTAAATTAAATTAGGAATAAAATTGTAATTCCACATCACAAGACAACTTGTACGAGTTAACTAAGTTAAATTGACTTAGTTGGCTCAGTTAATTGAGTTGAGTGTCTAATTATAGTCATGTAGAGTGTCTCCTACTTTGTAGGAGCCCTGGTTGAGTTTATTTTGAGTTGTAATTAATTAATTCAGTTTAACTGAGTTAAAGTCAATTAAACTAGTTCCAACTAATGGAGGAATTAGTAGGAGGTCAAACAATGGGGTGTTCCTTCATGTGTTCAACCAGTTAAATGATGATTCACTCATAAATAACTCATGCATGTCAAATTTGAGAGTTACCCAGTTGAGATTGGAGTTCAGCGACAATGTACTATCAGTTGTATAATCATTTGAATTGTACATGTGGTGCATGTAGTTAGAGGAAGGCCTATGAGGATTGCGCAATTCATATTGAGGAAGTTCCCTAATTATAGGGGGTTAATTCCCAAGGAAAAAACTCAAGGAAATAAGGACTTGGGCAAGTAGAAAATTGGTTAAGTATTGGCCTGGGCTTGTCTAGGAAGCAGTGAGACATATAGAGATAGTGCAGAGGTTGCTCGGGCTTAAGAAAAGCATTGTAATCTTTTCATATTTTATGACTAATGCAATATACAGATCTCTGGGAAATCATTGTGTAATGTGTTTATTGAATCATTTCTCCTATATGCTTCGTGATTCCGCAATCGTTTAATTGTTTCTATTAATGAGTAAAGGAGATTCAAGTCTATTGTTTTAGTAAATTACAATTAGAAGTTTGAATCTAAAAGGAATTTCTACAATAGAATCTATCAAGGATCCCCTCATACCTTACGTAGCAAAGTTGGAGACATCAAAATAAATCTACGAGAAACTAGTAGAATTTTTCTTCGTAAGCACCACTGGAGAATTCATATATTTGAGAACCAAGCTATACAAGATGAAGGTTGTTGGGTCCCTATAATACTAGTGATTACCCCATTACTATTGTAGTTATACCCCTTATTAATATTGTTGTGCCCCTATTGCCCCCATATTGTTATTACTGTGCCCCCTAGAATTCCTCTATTGTTATTTTTGTGGCTTTATATTATTATTGTTAGGCCGGCTAGATTATATTGTGACTCCTTAGACTCCTATATATAGAAAGGAGGTTTTGTCATTTGAATCATCCAAGAATTGTTCATTTATGTAATGTAAAGGAGGTTGCCCCCTCGAAGAGGCTAAATTCTGAGGCGTTGATCTATCTTTTCTATCTTTTTCTTGAGCTGGTTTCATAACATTTGGTATCAGAGCTTTGGATTCTAGGGGTTCGCTGCCCCAAACAGGCCTTCATGGCATTTTCGCTATAACTTTTTTTCTGCGACGTTTCAGAAGTTGCAAAAAAACCCATTTGAGAAGAAATCGCACTGAACCTTGGGTCCAAATTTCAGAGCTTTTCGTGCTATATTTGCGGAGATATGATCTAAGGAAGTTGGTCTTTTTGCAGACTCCTAAATTACATTCCAAACAGGTGACCTGGGGAAAATCATCATAACTTTCTCTCTGAGGATCAGATTGAAATTTCGTAAGAAGGTACAGAAAGAGGACGGACTGTAGTTTCTTGTATGAATTTTTTAGATCCAAAGGTCGAAACAGTGACTCGTGGCACGTCGTACAATTTCGCTCTACTGAACTAGTCTGTAATCAAGTCACTGTGGGAGATTTCGCATAACTCTTCCTTGGAGAATCCAATTTGGGTCAGACTTGTGGCATTGGAAAGAGGACACAAAGGGCTACTACAGATCACAAATTCAGAACTAGATGATCGGAAAGTACAGAGATACATCAGAGGCAATATCGAGCTCCTACAAAGTGAAAAAAAGGTGTGTAGTTTTTAAAAAAATTTGCATAAGATTGGTTTGAAAAATTAGTTTGAAGGAATTCAAAGGGCATAGTAAAGCATTATTATTGGTAATTTATGCCCCAAGGAAAGAAAATTCAAACACCTAGTAGGCAACCTGAAAGCTCTAGCATGACCCATGAAGAAGAGGAAGAAATGCAACATGATATATCAAAATTACGAGACCAAGTGCAACAATTGTCACTTGCACAAAAAGGAACAGAATCTAAGATGGATGGTTTAAAGAAAGATGTAGAAGCTAAGATGGACGGTTTAAAGAAAGGCGTAGAAGCTAAGATGGACGATTTGAAGATAGATCTGAAGATAGACATGGACGAATTGAAGATAAATATGAATAAGTTGCTACAAGAAATGGTCACTAAGGGTGAAAGGGTACTAAAGGAAACTCATGATGAGAACAAAAGAAATGTTAATCATGATTTCATAGACTCTAATGTTGGATCGAAGACTCACCATATTCCAAAAATCGATATGAGGAAGTTTGATGGCAAGGATCCCGCCACATGGATATTACAGATGGTGCAATTCTTCAATCTCAATAATGTGCAAAACACACAAAAGTTACGTATGGCAACTTTATATTTGGAACCAAATCAGTTTGTATGGTATCAATGGCTTTGCTCTTGTAAACAATTTATCACTTGGGCAATTTTTACGGAAGAATTGTTAGCACATTATGAGGATACAAAAAGCAACACTTTTTTTAGCCAATTGATAAGTCTCAAACAAAAGGGTTCAATAATGGAGCACATTGAGGAGTTCCAAAAATTGAACATAAGGGTAAAAGATATTCCAGAGGAGCATAGGATTGATGTGTTCATAGGGTCTTTAAAGGATAATATCCAACATGATGTTCGCCTTTGAGAACCTGATTCATTAGAGAAGGCATTCAGGTTAGCAAGAAAAATGGAAATCAAAATTATGGCAACCAGGAAGCATATCACTCACAACTATAAAGACGGAAGTGTTGTTGCCCCTAGTCTTCCACAACCTATAAGGTTAACACCACAACAATTGGAAGAAAAAAGAGCAAAAGGGCTTTGTTACAGTTGTGATAGCAAATACACTAAATGTCATAAGTGTGCTGAGAAGAAATTATTCTACATAGATTGTGAAGAGAAAGAAGACAAGGAGCAAGAAAGGTCAAAAGAAGAGGATATACTCCAGGAACAGAGCCTAGATGAAGAACAAATCAATCCGACCATATCTTGTAATGCATTGGCGGGAATTACCACTCCTCAAACCATCAAGATAGAAGGACAAATCAAGAAGAAAAAGGTAATACTGTTGATTGATTTAGCAAGCACCCACAATTTTATTCATTGTAAGGTAGCAAAAGAATTGAATTGCTTCCTATATCCAGCACCAGAGTGTCAAGTGATGATTGCAAATGGAGGAACAATAAATTGCTCTGGAAAGTGCCATAATATCAAGCTATCCATGGGAGAATATGTATTGACTAGCCCAATGCTTTCCATTCCAATGGGAGGTGTTGATGTTGTACTAGGAGTCCAATGGCTACAATCCTTGGGTACAATAGCTTTTAATTTTCAAGAACTTTTCATCAAATTTTATACGGAAGGAAAGGAAGTTGAATTAAGGGGTATTGCAGGGAAACCAGGAAAGATAATCAGCTCTAATGGTATGACAAAGCTTCTAAAAAAGGAGCAAAGAGGTGTAATTGCACAATTATGTTCGTTAGATGTTTCCACATCGGAATCATCTATTTCTCCAGATCTCCAAAAAGTCCTGGACAATCATTCCAAGGTATTTGAGACTCCCAAAGGTCTTCCACCTATGCGTAATCATGATCATGCTATTCATCTGATTCCATGAAGTGTTCCTCCAAACATCAGGCCGTACAGATATCCTTATGTCCAAAAGAGTGAAATTGAATGTATGGTTGCAGAAATGCTAGAGGCTGGTATAATTCAACCGAGTCAAAGTTCTTTCTCTGCTCCAGTAGTATTGGTGCACAAGAAGGATGGATCATGGCGCATGTGTCCGGATTATAGGGAGCTCAACAAGCTCACTATTAAAGATAAGTTCCCCATTCCTGTCATTGATGAATTACTGGATGAATTGCATGGATCAATTTACTTCACCAAGTTGGATCTTCGTTCAAGATATCATCAAATCAGAATGAAGACTGAAGACATTCCGAAAACAGCATTTAGAACTCATGAGGGTCATTATGAATTTTTGGTCATGCCTTTTGGCCTTACCAATGCACCTTCAACATTTCAAGGTTTGATGAATTCAATTTTCAAACCATTCCTTAGAAAATTTGTGTTAGTATTTTTTGATGATATACTAATCTACAGCAAGTCTTGGAAGGATCATGTTGAACATGTTGACAGGGTGCTACAACTATTGGAGGAGAAACAATTATATGCAAAAAGATCCAAATGTTTCTTTGGAGTCCAGGAGGTGGAATATCTAGGTCATATTGTATCTCATGAAGGAGTTAAGGTAGACCCTAGCAAAATTAAAGCCATTAAGGAATGGAAAATCCCCACATCCATAAAGCATTTGCGAGGATTTCTCGGGTTGACAGGGTATTATCGCAAGTTTGTTAAGAATTATGGGAGAATAGCAGCACCTCTAACAACATTATTGAAGAAAGATGCATTTTCATGGACTCCGGAAGCAACAAAGGCCTTTGAACATCTTAAAGAGGCAATGTGCCAAGCACCGGTCTTAGCTACACCGGACTTCACAAAAACCTTTATTGTGGAATGTGATGCTTCAGGAAATGGAATTGGTGCTGTTCTAATGCAAGATGAAAGACCCATTGCTTTTGAAAGTCGTCCAATCAAGGGAAAGTTTTTAAGCAAAGCTATTTATGAGAAGGAAATGTTGGCAATACTCCATGCACTTAAGAAATGGCGACCCCACCTAATGGGAAGACACTTCAAGGTAAAAACGGATCATGATAGCCTTAAATACTTTTTAGAACAAAGATTATCCTCTGAAGAGCAACAAAAGTGGGTCACAAAGATGTTGGGTTATGACTTTGAAATCATCTACAAAAAAGGGAAGCAAAATGTGGTGGCAGATGCACTCTCAAGAAAGGATGAGGAGGTGGAAGCATTGTTGTGCGCCATTTCTATTATCCAACCAGATTGGATAAACGAAGCAAGGGAGGAATGGAAGAATGACGAAGAAGTGTGGGCACTTATTCGAAAGTTACAACAAGATTCCAGTACGTCTGATACATTTAGCTGGCAAAATGATTCGTTATGGTACAAAGATCGCTTATACCTCTGTAAGAATTCCCAGCTAAAACAAAATATTCTTATGGAATTGCACACTTCTCCCTTAGGAGGGCACTCAGGATTTTTAAAAACTTACCACAGGGTTAAGAAGGAATTTTTTTGGGATGGCCTTAAATCAGATATTCAAAAGTTGTGGCGAAATGTTTGGTTTGCCAACAAAATAAAGTTGAAACAATTAAGACACCAGATCTATTACAACCTTTATCCATTCCAAGCCAATGTTGGGAGGAGGTTTCAATGGATTTTATCACAGGTTTACCCAAGTCTGAGGGAAAGAGTGTCATCATGGTGGTAGTTGACAGACTTACCAAGTATGCACACTTTTGTGCATTATCACATCCATTTAAATCCAGTACAGTTTCTACTGCATTTATGGAAACAATTCAAAAGCTACATGGAAACCCAAAGATTATTGTAAGTGACAGAGATCCCATTTTCACTGGAAATTTTTGGACAGAATTATTTTCTTGTCTTGGTACTCAGTTAGCTCATAGCTCATCTTATCATCCTCAATCTGATGGGAAAACTGAGATAGTAAACAAATGTTTGGAAGGATATCTTCGTTTCTTTGTATCTGATAAACAGACACAATGGGTCAAATGGTTGCCTTTGGCTAAATGGTGGTATAACACTTCCTTCCATACAACAACAAAAATGACCCCATTTATGGCACTTTATGGGTATCAACCACCATCCATCACATCATATTTAAGAGAAAATTCTAAGGTTCAGGCAGTGGAACATCACATCGAACATCAACAACAAGTCCTCCAACTCTTAAAGGATAACCTCGTGTTGGCACAGAATAGAATGAAACAACAGGCAGATCAACATCGCAGCGAAAGAAGTTTTGATGTAGGTGATTGGGTATTCCTACGGCTACAACCATATAAGCAAATGTCCCTCAAGCAAGCTAAGAAGGATAATAAATTATCACCAAAGTATTATGGTCCATATAAGGTGTTGCAAAAGATTGGTACTATGGCATACAAATTGGAGCTTCCTGCAACTTCTCGATTGCACCCAGTTTTCCATGTTTCATGTTTAAAGAAGGTTATAGGCGACAAGCTCCCAGTTCAAACAATATTGCCAGAACTTGACAAGGAAGGAAAAATTATATTGGAACCGGAAGCAATCACAGAAACAAGAACTCGACAGCTACGAAATCGATCAATTTCAGAGTATCTTATCAAGTGGAAGAACTTATCCGCTGAAGATTCCACACGGGAGGATGAGAATTTTATGCAGAAGTATCCATAACTACTCAAGCGTTGAGGACAACACTTTTCTGAAGGAGAGGGGCATGTTGGGTCCCGATAATACTAGTGATTACTCCATTACTATTGTATTTATACCCCTTATTAATATTGTTGTGCCCCTATTGCCCCCATATTGTTATTACTGTGCCCCATAGAATTCCTCTATTGTTATTTTTGTGGCTTTATATTATTATTGTTAGGTCGGTTGGATTATATTGTGACTCCTTAGACTCCTATATATAGAAAGGAGGTTTTGTCATTTGAATCATCCAAGAATTGTTCATTTATGTAATGTAAAGGAGGTTTCCCCCTCGAAGAGGCTGAATTCTAAGGCGTTGATCTATCTTTTCTATCTTTTTCTTGAGTTGGTTTCATAACAAAGGTATCAAAGGAAGAAGGGATAGCCTCATATTTTATGCGGGTATCAGAAATAAGACACCAAATACAAGAGTTGGGGGGGAATAATGCATGATAAAGAAATGACCATCGTGGTGCTCAATGCACTACCTGATGAATGGGGCAACTTCGTATCAATCATCTATGGAAAGAAGGAAGCTACCCCATTCAATGAACTTTGGTCATTGTGTAAGATTAAAGAAACTAGGTTAAAAGCAAAAGGTGATGTGGGATCAAATTAACAAGTTCAAGCATTTGCTGCCATGGCTAAGAGAAAAGGAAAGTTTGGGAAAAAATAAGAAGATCGACATGTCAAAGATCCAATGTTATGGTTTGGCATGAATATGGGCACTACAAAAGAAATTGCCCTAAACTCAAGAATGGAAACAAAAGGAAAGAAAGAAATGAAGCCCATATCACCGAAGAAATGGAAGAACTTGAAAAGAAGAAATCAAAGAAGGAGGAAGTGAAAGATCTCTATTATGACTAAGATAATCTCCTTTACCTATTTCTTTTCATATTTTGTGAAAGAGCTATCATGGTAGAAAGCATTATAAGTATGGTAGGATGCATCATATTAGGAGATGACATCATATTAGAAGAATACAATTGAAGCAATATCTCATGACATCTTTATAGAAGCTCAAAACATAGTTGAAGTATAAGTCTACATGGATGTAGCAGTCATCATAAAAAGGAAGAAGCTCTTTGTAACCTCAATAGTCTATATGGTTGGAAGAAAGTCACCTAGCATGGTAAAAATAAATCATTATACATCATCATCATCATTAGAAATGAGCATTTGTAGAATGAGGATAATTAAGACCCTTCATTGGAATATTCATTAGAATGTTTGCATCTTTTGAAAGAAGCAAGTGTCTCGCTGAAAATTCCACCTTGTATGGGATTCATTGTTTAGAAGGATGATCATATGATGACAAATTAAATCGTCATGGTTTAAGAACTTTCAAGCAAGGAAAGGAAGTTGTCAAAGGAAGTTGAGATGACCAAAAGGAGAAAAGAGGTATGTATATTTTTGATATATTAAGTCAAGTCATCATATAGTTGCAGAAAGCATGGGTAAATTCTCTACCTCACGACCATAATCGAAGAAAAGGGATCTCTTCCTTTGAAAAGATGCATGAAGGCATGGTTCACATATTGACGAGATGAAATCAACATAATATATGTGCTCATGATATGGAATATGAGGTGGTCGACAAAGATGAAGGAACGATGGATGGAAGTTCCTAGAGATTAATGTGTGAAGAAAGAAAGAAGAGACTGTGAAAAATCAACTATGGTCACATAAGATAAGTAATAAACATCCGACAACTAAGAATTATTGGCTAGAACATATCCATGGAGAAGGTATGAAGACTCTGATAAAGTTTGTAAAGGAGACCCTTGACATTAAATGTCTTGGAAATGTATCTATGAATGTGTAGCATGTTGATGTTGCAAGCAAGAATATTTCATGATGAGAGGTAATTATAAAAGGTAACTTTGATTTGATGTTAATTTTGATTTTTGAACAACTCTGGTTGGGTTGACAGGGCTACCAAAAGAGAGTTGTAGATGCCACCTACAACTAGTTTTCATGGAATAGGTGGAAGATACTGGAAGAAACATGAAGAGGTAGTTGTATGAAGAAAAGCCAGATGTGGACTATAAGATCATTTTCTGATGAATAGAAGGATGACATGACTAATATTGCTCATGAAGGAAAAGTGATGGATGATGCCATACGAAGAAAACCTAGAATATGAAGGCTCCATAATAATGAAGATGAAATTCATGACATCGAATGGAGGAGCTTTACAAGCAGCTAATAGTACCATAATCTCCACCAAAGATTTGATAGTTTTTATTGGTAACAAGTCCCTAGTTAACAAGGAGCTTGTACAAGTACCTATATAAGAGGGAGCTTAGGTATCTTCCTTTTATAGGAATGAGTATATCTTCCATAGTTTAGAGGGAGAGATAGACACTTAATTCGTGTCTTCGTATTGTGAAGATAGAATGGAGGATTGGGTAAGAATATGAGATTGATTCCCATACTCTTTGAGAATGAGGTAGGGCATCCTAGATAAGAGTAGTAGAGGAGGAAATTCCTTGAGTATTTTTTAGTCCAAGATAGGAATTGTCCTAAAAGGACATGCCCTATGAACACCTGGGTGGGGTATGTGCCTTCAGAGACAATGATGATGGTGTATGTCATGGTCTCGCCAGCATTGTGCTCTAATCATGTGGAGAGATAGAGTTGTTAGTCAAGGCCTTGCTATGCGACAATGTTGGTTGGTATAATGAGATGCTCTAAGATGGCATACCAATCTGACTCTTCTTAGGAGAATTCTTCATATTTAGAATGTCCACGTACCTTGTATGGATTATAAATACCTCCCTAGTTAAGAGGGAGTGTTGAAATATGTAACTAGGTTTGGTCTTCATAATGACATATGTAATCATGATTTTATGTATTTGATGTAAAGAGAAAAATAAATTTATTATTGATAATATTGAGTCATGGGTTTCATGCTCAAGGGAAATTTATTTTTAGGTCAAGCACCCATTGGGTGCTTCTAGGGCTTGTCATTGAGTCTACAAGTCAATTGAGTCATTTTCATGTATGGAAGACCCTTTTGGGCATGTTACATATTGTAAAGAAAATTTATTTGAGTCAAATCTAGAGTCAAAGACCCTCCAAGACCTCGTCATAGTGCAAAGAACAAGTCGGCCTCTATGAGAGGACAATTCAGCGTAAAGTTATAAATTCAACCTTGAAAAAGGTCTACATATAAGGGAGACATTGACCTCACTTGAAGGACTCCCTCAGTACACACAAGTTCAATCGAGGAAGAGAAAAGGATGTGAAGAAGAGAAGGACAAGAAGAAGAAAAGAAGAGCGAGATTTTTGTATTGTTTTTAGGATACTACTCTTCACACATGCGAAGAAACTAGGTCAACTATTGCAATAGCTAAAGAGAAATTACATAAGTAAAGTTAGGGCATTCTTTGGAAACCGAGTTTTCAAGAAGAAAGAACTAATCCAAGAGAAGATGAAAAGATAAGGAAATCATCATCTATTCCTCACATGCAAGGGCTAGGGTTTCTATAGAGGAAACCATCAAAGGTCAAAGTTGAAAAAGAATCTGTTGGGGGTTCGAAGTTGCAGAAGAATTCGTTGGAGGTTGAAATTGCAGAAGTTGTTGAGGTCAAATTTGTTGGAATGAAAGCTCGTCAAGGAGGAAATTTTTGTATTAGTATTGGAGGGGTTTTGGTCAAGGGTCATAGGTCTTGGAATTTGTCAATTGAAGATTCTATAGAAAGGGAAAAAATCTTGTGGGTTTTCCTCTCAAAGGGAGAGGTTTTGGCCCTAGTTGATCGCCTACATCTTGTGTCCTATTGTCTCATTTTTATTTATGATTTGGTAGGTTTTTTATGATAAGAATACAAAAAATAATCAAGATAAATAAGAAGATAATTAAGATAAGTAAAAATATATCACAAGCAGTTATCAAAGTAAGGGAAATCACCTAATCTAGCTGGACAAGTTTTCCCAACATAAGGAGTAGTCAAAACAAGGGGATGCGGGAAAGCAAAGGTAGTAACACAAACAAAGAAGAGGCCCAAATAGGCAGCCAAGTTCTTAGTGCAATCAAGGTGATCACATAGGAAGCAATGGGAAATGGCTACTCTCCCCTCCGAAATATGGTCACAATAGTGGAGAAGGATCCATCAAAGCTAGAAGAGACAAAGAATAAGGGAATAGCTTTGAGGCCGTCAATATGGAAGTGGAAGAAGGTGAAATCCATAAATCTATTCCTCCTCCCATGAATCTATCCCAACTAAAGCTCCAAGGTCTAAAAGAATGTTGGCTCTAGAGGAATATTTGGATCTGCAGTAAGGAGTTTCCTCTGGGGAGGAGGAAGAATTCTTATCTCCTTGGAATGCCAAAAATGGGTCGTCTCTCACAAGCTCTACTGACAAGAAATGTGAAACAGAAAAAAAAAAGGGAACGAGAGTGGAAACATGGGAGAGTTGAGAGGAGAACCAATAAGGAAGTTCGACTAGAGAAAATAGAGAAATAAATGGGTATTCAATCAATCCCAAATTCAAAAATGAAAGGATTCAAAAACACTATAAAGTGAGGAATTTCGGCCCCATATTAGGGAGCCACCCATACAAAAAGTGGATGATGAAAATAATCTCTTGTAATTGTAGAGGATTGGATAAAAAAAATACTGAGTGAAGTAGAATCCTTAACGAAAAAAGAAATACCTACAATGGCTGTACTCCAAGAAATGAAACTGGAGGAGAAATAGATCCTCCAAAGAAAACATAAACTATGGAATGGATGTGAATCACTCTTTGTAAGCTCTTGAGGCACCTTAGGGGAGTGTGCACAATTTGGAACACGTTGATCAAGACTACTTAATCAAACGTCATCCACTCATTGGCTTGCAACTAAACTTCTATATCACCCATCTAATAAGGTATGCTAAGTCCTTAACCTTGATATGTTGGCCACTTAAGAGAAAAGAAAGAACATTGGGCCTCTCTGTTGGCCCTTGGGGATTCCATCTACTATCAAAATAACATCATTGGAGGGGATTTTAACACCACTCTACATCAGTGGGAGAAAAAATGGGTTTCTCATGTAAGATACTCATTCCAAGAGAGCATGGAAGACCTTATTCAACGACTAAATATAATGGACATCAAACCCATTACTAACAAATACACTTGGAATAACAAGAGATCTAGATCGGGCCATATAGAGGCCAGGCTTGACAGATTTTTTATCTCATATTCATTCTTGAATTAAAACGTGTTGCCCTGATCCAAGATCATTCCATGGAACAGATCTAATCACAAGTTGGTTGAACTATAAATCATGGAAAACATAAATTATGGGACTCTCTGATTTTGATACAATCCCACTTGGATCACAAAGCCAGGTTTCAGTGAGTTGGCCAAGATATCTTGGAGTGAGTGGGCGATAGGAAGTCTAATAACGATCTAGGAACATAAAACTAAAAGTATAATGGAAATTATTAAAATTGGGAAATGGATCTAAAAAAAGAAGGCAAGACACGATCCAATATTATGAGAAAATAATGGAGACTATACAAACCAAGTTAGAGGAAGGGTCAAATCATATAGGGACTAATGTAAGAAGAGAAAGATGTATTTGTGGGATATCACAAGCTATTGAAGGAGGAAAAAGAGATGTGGAGGCTTAATTCGAGAAGTATATGGTTAAAGGCGATGAATCAAAACACAAAACTATTCCACAACTAGGCTAGGAGCAGGGAAAGGAAAAGCAATATTAGAGAAATAAAGGTAGGAAAGGATAAAATAGAGAACTTTCAGCAAATTAAGGAAGAAGTGGTCAACCATTTCATCATTTTGTATAGCAACATGTGCTCATCACCTAGGGACGTAAAATCATACATGTTAGAACATGCTCTTGAGATGGTCTTAGCTGAGGACAATAAATGGCTGACTAAACCACCATCTGAACTAGAAATCAAGCAAGCAGTGTTCTCTTTCAATGTGAACAAAGCTCCAAGTTCAGATGGGTTCTTTGCACACTTTTACCAGCACTTTTGAGAGGTAAAAAAATTATCTTTGTATATTAATAGGTTATTCTCTTAAGCATAATTGTATGGGAAAAGGATTAAATACCTCTTTCCTAGATTTGATTATCAAATAAAAAAACCCTTCTTCCTTCTCCATATTTAGACCAATTTCTCTGTGTAATGTCTCATACAAAGTGATCTCAAACTTTTGTCCATAAGGCTTAAAAAAATTCTTCCAAAATTTATCTCAGAAAACCAAGGTGACTTCATTCATAATCAACAAATTTTAGATAATATAATTTTGGGTCAAGAAGCAATACACTCTAGCTAAAGCAAAGAAGGAAAAGGAATGATAGTCAAATTGGATATGGATGCATTTGAATAGAATAGGCATGACTTCTTATATAAGTTTATGTCAAAATTTGGCTTTGATGGGAAATTTATACAGTGGGTTTCTTAGTGCATCAGGTCCTTGTGGATAGCACAGTTGATCAATGGCATGGTAGCAAGGTTTCTTAAATCCACACAAGGACTGCATCAAGGCTTCCCCTTGTCACCATCCCTTTACATTTTAATTCCATATTCTCTTAGTCGAAGATTGGAGTATGAAAGAATATCAGATAAATTGTCGAGAATAAGATATGTTAGAGGCATCAAAATAATAAATCATTCACAATTTATTGATGATACACTTATATTGGAAGTATCTTTAGAAATAATAGCGAGGATTCAAACGAGTTATGGACAATTTCCTACAATACTATGGAGGATAAATAAACGGACACGAATCTCAAATATACACTTGGAACGTTTCCTCAAGAAAACAAAGGAAGTTGGGGAGGATCCTTGGTTTTTAACTAGTGGAGAATTGGAAAGATTTTAAGTATTTAGAAGTTCCCATATGCTTAAAGAACCACTCTTCTCAAGTTTGGACTTGAGTGATTTCAAAAATAAAAGGGAAATTCTCAGCATCGGGTAAAAAATGGCTAAATCTAGCGAGGCATATTATTCATCAAGGCAATCCTTTCAGCCATTCCCCTGTATCAATTCTCTGCCCTTCTTTCCCCATTGGGAGTCTTTGGAATGATCTCTAAAGAAATTTGTAAATTTATTTGGGAAGGAGGAAAAAGTAGCTCGAAGAAGTTCCACATAATAAAATGTTCCATCATAAAAGCCCCTAAAAATCATGGCAGCCTAGGCGTAAGAGATTCTGTCTTTGTGAATAAATCCATAGGAGTGAGGCTGGTATGGATATTCCTAACGTGGCAGGAATATTGTTGGAAACAAGAATTAAGGGGAAAATGCATTCAAATGGAGAGGTATAGAAGTGTGACATCCATTTAGCCGCAGAGAGGGAGCTCAATGATCTAGAAGTTAATCTCAACAACCACACCTCTTATCAAGGGGGAACTCTTTTGGATGCCAGGTAATGGTGGGAGAATTAATATATGGACAAACCACATAATGGGCAAGAAACCTTTGGATAGAATTCAAGAACTTCTACCATTAAGGGAGGATCTCTCCACTCAAAGGGTATTTTAACTGGCAGATATTTTCCTTTAGGATGAAGAGGGAAACCAGAAAGGGTGGATTTTTAGCGAAGTGCCAGGTACACTCTGGAACTATCCATATTTATGGAGAAATTGGTCGGATACACCCTGTGAAGAAGGGAGGAAGAATATGAATTAGGTTGTAAATCTTCCTCATACATAGTCAAGGAAGGTTTGTAATATCCCTCCCCTTAATAATAAATAATACAAAAATAATAATTAATAATATAAAGAATAAATAATAATAAATAAATCACTTAATAATAAATAATAAAAATAATAAATCATAAATGTTAAATAATAAATGATATTAAAAATAAAAATAGTAATAACTATACTAAAGCTCTAAATAAGAATAAATAGAAATAAAACAAGAAAACTATTAAAAAGAAGAAAATAAAACAAGAAAGCTAAAAATCAAAAGAAAAGTAAAGAAATAAAACAAGAAAGCTAAAAATCAAAAGAAAGTTGCATGTAGACACATGGAGTGTGTGCATGTGGTTCCCCTTCCAATGTTTGTTCTATTTAATAGATGGTGAGGAAGATGAGAGGCATTCCTGCATTCCATCTTTCCGAGATTCTGTCTTTCATTCTCTTGGGAGAATGGTGTTCTAAGACATAGGAGTCACTGGCAGTAGTACGTTGATTGAGGGCTCGGGGGTGGCCAGTTGTAGCAAATCTTTGCACAATTGAGCCTACGGTTGGGTGGAGAGTCGTCCCCAAAACCTTGTTGCGGTAAGCCTACTTCTACCACAGGTAAGCACTATTCATAGTTGAATTTAGTTTTATTAATTACATGTTTATTGGGCTAGGTAAGTGCCACTCTCATTTAAATTTAATGTTAAATTAGATATTTATTTTTGGACTGTTACAAGGTTATCATGAAATCTTGTTCTTTGAACCAATGACCCTAAAATCTTTGATATAGAAGAAAATATAGAAGTTGAATTCAATCCCAAGAATAACACCTTTTGTTGGCTTCTGACGTAGAAAAAAATATTTGTTGAAAAGAATCTTAAGAAGAGGGGGATATTTGGTCCTTCAAGGTTACCTCTTTTTAAGACTCAAGAAGAATTGATTAATCATCTCTTTATGCAATGTCCCTTTGCAAAGGATGTTTAGGTAGAGGCCCTTTATCCCATATTTAGCAAGATGTGTTAGCCCAATGATCCTCAGAAGCTCCTCTCCTCATAGTTAAAGCTATATGGTGGCATGCTCTCCCATAAGCCTAGGTTCAAATTTTATTGGGAGGCCATTCAAAAATTTCCATGTTGGTAGTTGTGGATCTCTCATAATTATATCATTTTTAAAAATTGCAGTCCTACAACTAAAATAATAGCTTTGAAGGTTGTCTCTATGTGTATAGAATTTTGGGCCCAAAGAGTGGATAATTATCAACAAAATATTGACCCACCAGAAAAGGAATGGATGATAAGGATAATAGGACCTTAAAGAGTCTCGAATGGTGGAAATCAACAAAGAGAAGGAAATGTGGATTGGAAGCTAAGAATGACATATGAGGAGCTCCATGAGTGGAAGAAGGTGCAACAAGGTTGCTTCTTTACTTTGATGGTTCTCCCAGGAACAATCTCGGGGTGGCAAGAAGGGGAGGGGTCGTTTATGCACCCAAAGGAAAAATGGTAACAAGATATTCCTAGGGCTTCAGTAGAATGTCAAACAAACTGGCAGAGGCTCATGGTATCTACCAAGGGCTATTAATAGCAAAAGAGCTTCAAGTGTCAAAGATTTGCATACAAGGAGACTCCCTCCTAATAGTACAACATTTAAATATGGGAACCAACCCCCGAGATCACTCATTAGATAATATCATGAGGAGAATAAGGAAAATCAATGAAATTATCCCAAAGAAATCCTTTTATCACATCCTAAGAGGTCAAAACATGGAGGAAGACAAGAGTGAAAACAGGGCATGTTAGCTAGGTGATGGAAAAATTGAAGTAAATGGAGACATAATATGGACTATATTTCCATAATGCAAATGAAAATCAAACTAATATTGACTGACCAAAAACCAAAAAAAAGGACATATAAGCCCAAGCCAGAAGAGAAAGAATGTTATGGAAATGATATAATAAAATGGATTAATGGGAAATGTAATTAAAAAATAGGAGGGAGGTCAATGGATGACATGGCATCCCCTCCAATATTATGTCATGTAGGTCCAATAGCACACACTCCTCATATAGTGCTCACACGAGAAAACTAGGGAAGGATGAGGTACCACAACTAGAGCACACAATCGCGACAGAAGACAATTATGAATTTGGATGAAGGATTAATGTATTAGGTTGCGAATGTAATGGTTGGTGCATGTAGGATTTTGGGACCGTTAATGGCACCTAGGCTGCCACCCTACGTGATAATCACTAGAGTAATTCAAAGAAAGTCAAGGAGGATCAAGAGAAACTTAAGTGAGAGTAGGGTTTAGTGAATTTCGTGGAGCTCTAGGAAGCTCTTATGCCCTGCACTATTCGTGGTGGTGGTGGAATGTTTTAGGATTTGTTCTAAGCATTTGTAGTCTCTAAAGTGAATGAGACATGGAAATCCCTACTTCATGTCGTGAATTTATTCTGTAACAATGTTAATTAGAACTTGGAGATGTTGGGAGGAGTAAATTGTGGCCGTAATAGGGAGGAAGGTAGTGTAATCCAAGGAGAAGCGGACTCCCCAGCAACGATAATTGTATCGATTAATGATAGAGGGAAATACCATCAGGCTAAGAATGCATTGGTTGTTTGGGCTTGGACATAGGTGCAATGGAAACATATAGGAAAACAGTGAGAGCAAGACCTCTTCACACATCTCGATAGGGTAGTGAAGGAAAAGATTGGTTCTTTATTATGTTTTGTACCAATTTTATGGTGTAATTTGGTTCATTTCTATCATTCAAGAGTCAATTTGGAGGAGGAGGAAGGGTATGCGCTAGCAATCTGCTAGAAAATACTATTTCCAATTAACTGGGAAACAGTAGGAGTCGGAAAGGACCGAGAGATTAAGTGGGACATACCTAGTGTAAATCCTTGAAAGAAGAGGATCCCTAGATTTTCTTGGGTGAAAGGTTCATAAAGTAGGATAACCCATGCTCCGTGTAGCTTCTCCTTAATGGGAAACCTGAGAAGAAGAGAAAGAAGAGGATGGGGAATTGGCCATGAAGAAATAAACTAGATGTAGGAAAAAATGGATGCCAATTAGATTAATGTAATCGTGATCAACATGAAACAAAATCTGTAAGTAAACAACAATATGGAGGTATTGGAAGAGGTGCAAACTCTGAAGGGAAAATCCTCCCAGCAAGAGGATGAAACTGGCACCCTTCATAAACAAATTGTTGAATTGCAAGACCAAAACACAATTTTATCCTATAACCACATAGAATCGAGAAGTGAAAGTGATATTGATGGGGTGAAGGGATTGGACCTAAATAGTTCTCCACGGGAAGAGGAAACAAATACTACTTGATAAATGGAAGGATGCAAATTTTTCCATCTGTTAGGACAATATTATAGGATCTATACTTACAAGCTAGTATTGTACTCTGTCAATTTTTGTAGTTTTTTTTTAAATAAGGTGGACAGTAGCTACATGGAAAAGAATGAAGATACAAATATCTACGATGTACTACCTAAGTAATTTTTGTGATCCAGGCATGGATTTGAAACTAATATGTATAGCCATTTCTATTAAAATATAATAAATATATATAAACCATTTCTTTAAAAAAATTATAAAAAGAATGTTGAAGAGGCTATTTTGAAAATTATTGAACAGAAGAATGTTAGAGAGGTGATTTTGGGAATCACTTTTCTAAACATTCCTTTTACCTTCCTACCCTTCTCACTGATCTCACCCATATTCCTTTCTTCCCTACCTTCTTACTCCACATTTGGTTTGTGATGGTGAGTTGTAGGGAAAGGGGATGTTGGGGATGGAGGAGGAATGATTCATGAGGAATATGGACAAGGTTGGGGTAAGGCTAAGAAAGTGAAGGAAATGTTTTGGGGTTTTGGGATGGGAGTGATTCCCAAAATTTCCTTCCCTAAAAATTAAAACAATATTTTATTTGCTTCCTTAAAATTATATATTTTTAAATAATATATATATATATATATATATATATATATATATATATATATATATATATATTATATTATTATTATTATTATTAATATTATTATTATTATTAATGGTTCATGAATTCTAGAGATCGGTGACCACTACATCCATAGAATATTTGTACCAAGCAAATCCACTTGAAGGGATCATTTTTTGTGAGCTCAACCACGGATCCTGACCTCGAGAGTGTCGATACCATTGAACTCATGGCCTCTCAATAGCAAAGGTGCTTTGACGACGAGGACTCAACTAATTGAGATAACCCTCAGGGCTTTGTTTGTTTATTTTTATATTATTTAACTTTGTTTATATAAAAATTAAATATTTTTAAAATTAATTTTCTCTTTTGTGCTGAGAGGCCCTTTCTAGCCCAATATGGTAGAGATGTTGTAATGTAATGTAATGTCCTGTAAACACTTTGACTAGGTCAAAAAAAAAAAAAAAAATTATAATTATCAATTAAACATTTTGATTGGGTCAAATTGTATATAAATAAAAATAAAATTAATAATTATATTCATAATTATTAATTAAACCAACCTAGATCCATCTTAACTTTGGATCTACGAAGTGTCGAGAGGGATCAAATCTCTTGAGATACAAAACTCTTTTAATGTCAAAAATGTTTAATACCTCTCAATGCTTGGTAGATCTGGGGTTAAGATGGATCTAAGCTGGTTTTAAAACATGTTTTCTTTTATTTTTTATATATTTTTTCCTAAAATTTTAATTTTCTTTTTAAATTTTGCTTTTATTTTATTTATTCTAGTATAAATTAACTTAGTTTATGTTTGTATATAAAGGTTTTTGACTTTATTCTTTGTTTTATGGGTGTTTTCTTATATATTTTTTTTTCATTTTTAAATGTTTTGTTTAATTATTTTTTAAGCATTGATCTTTAAGACTATGGTTTCAAAAACATGGTAATTTTAAGTTAAAAATACAAAATAAATACCACTTATATCTTTATGTTTCAATATATATGTTGATTTTGAGGTTTTAGTTTGTAATAATATAATTTTGAATATCACAATTTAAAACAAGTTACAACATTAACTAAGAAAAAAGGGTTGCTACTACTAGCAGTACTTTTTTACTCAATGGTTGATTTTGAGGTTTTTGTTTCATATATTATTAGTTACCAATGTCATGATTTAAAACAAGTTGTAATTTTAATCCTGAAAGAAAAAAGAGGTGATTTTAGGAGCACCAATTTTCAATTTGAAGATTGATTTTAAGGTTTTTATTCACAACTTTAGAAATCATAATTATGACATTTTGTAATCTTAATTTAAAAATAATAATAATAATAATAAAAGTGCTACTAATAGCTTTAATTTTGAAATGCCAAGATAAAAGTACTCATTAAATGTGACGTCTAAGAAAACAAAAAATCAAGAGGGCTTTCATTAAGTTGGTAACTATTTTCAGTTTGTTTATATGAAGCATCACTTCTTTGTGACTTCAACCATTGGAATAAGGATCCTAGCATATAGGAGCTTTATGTTACCATAAACTAATTCTCTCAACCAATGCCAAATAATATATGTTATATCAAAGTATTTAAGTCATATAAACAAATCATGCAAGCACTATGTAGCATGATTAGAACTACGTTATCCTAGATCCATCTTAACTTTGAATCTACCAAGTGTCGAGAGGGATCATATTTCTTTTCACTCTAAAAGAGGTTTTCACCTCAAGAGATTTGATCCATATCTACGCTTGGTAGATCCGAAGTTAATATGGATCTAGGATGGTTTAATTATTAATTACAATTACCAACCTAGATTCATCTAACTCTAGATGTATCATGCGCCGAGAGGCATCAAATCAATGGAGGTGTAAACCTTCTTTTTGGAGTGTAGAATTTGAGGAAAGGTTTGCACCTTGAGGGATTTGATCCCTCTCGACATATGATAGATCCAGAGTTATGGATCTAGACTGGTTTCAGCTGAGGGCAGCAATGTCACATTTTTAGATTATCATTATTATGTATATGTTTGAGATAAACTTCGTAAGTTTAAATTTACATTATGTTTTCTTTGCTTGACATGACCATATCATTCTCTTCTTTAATTTAGTCTATGTTTCTTGCCTTGAATGGTTTATACGTTTGTGTTGGATACTTTGAGTGGTTTTTGTGTTTATGTGTTTTGAATTTGGATGGTAATGTTTGTGAATGTTACAGGTGTTGTGTTATATTTCTACATGTGTGTATGTAATTTTCTATTAGTAATTAGTTGGTGATGAAGAAGGGAGACAATATTGTCATTAGTTTGCAGGAGAATTGATATTGCACATATATTTCATTTAATTTTAGGTCTCACAACTTTTATCAACTAATTAATTCTTAATAGTGTCCCTCAAGGCAATACTAAATATTTATTGAAGTGTAGTTTTAATTTTAAATTTTCTCAGTTACCTTAGTTTGTTGAGATGATAGATATTGTTAATAAATTTAATGATGAAAATTGATGAAAGAAATATTTTGAATGTAAGGTGACAATGTAATAGTCTTGATTGGTAGAAAATGTGAATACTAAGAATGTTACAAATAGTTTTCATTGTGATCAATCTCAAATTATTTTCTTCTACTATTCTTATTGTCACCCTTGTTAGTTTTGCCATCTTTTCATATTGATTCTATGAAAAGGGTAGTTGAAATCATAAACCATTCAAATATTTAACTCAAGCTATTGTAGTAAAAACCATACCTTTTCTCTCTTTCTCTCCAAAATTAATAGGTTGAATTACTATAACACAAAATTCAATGCATATTCTCAATAATTTTTTTGTGCTTACACTGGAAACAATGCACATTGTTAATCTAACCACTTTAAAATTAATGTACCATCATACATCCAGTTACATCAAATCAGAAATCAACATCTACACTAAAATCAATGCATCTAATGCAAGCGATCAAATAGGATTAGAAAACAACTTCTACACTAAAAATCAATGCATCTAATGCAAGAAATCAAATAGGATTAGAAATCAACATCTACACTGAAATAAATGCATCTAGTGCAAGAAATGAAATATAATTAGAAATTAACATCTACACCAAAATAAATGCATCTAGTGCAAGCAATAAAATAGAATTATAAATCAACATAGACACTGAAATCAATGCATCTAGTGCAAGCAATCAAATAGAATTATAAATCAACATCTACATTGAAATCAATGCATCTAGTGGAAGCAATCAAATAGAATTAGAAAACATCTACACTAAAATCAATGCATCTAATGCAAGCAATAAAATAGGATTAGAAATCAACATCTACACTGAAATCAATGCATCTAGTGTAAGCAATCAAATATCATTAGAAATCAACATCTACACTTAAATCAATGCATCTAGTGCAAGCAATCAAATAGGATTAGAAATCACCATCTAAACTGAAAACAATGCATCTAGTGCAATAAATATTCTTCCCTCTCTCTCCCCTCCATCTTTATATATCCCTCCATCTCTCCTTCTTTTTCTCTCTATCTCACCCCCAAACATACACACTCTCTCTCCATTTCTCCCTTGTCACTCCCTCTCTATCTCTCTCTCCACTTTTCTCTCTCGATTTCTTTCTTCTTCCCCCCCTCTCTCCCATTCCAACTCCATCTCTTTGTCCCTCCCTCTGTCCTCCTCTCTCTCTCAAGTCCTCTCTCTTGTCCTTCCTCTCTCTCCCTTTCTCTCTTACCTCCCTCTCTCTCCCCCATCTCTCTCTCTCTCTCTCTCTTCCCTTCAACCTTGTCATTATCTCCCTCCCTCTCTCCTTCTCTCTCTCCCCCTATATCCACCCTCCATATTTGTGTCTCCCTCTATCTCTCTTACCCTTTTCTCCCTCTCTCACTCCTCTCCTTCTATCTCTCTCTCCATTCCTCCTCTCCCTTATCCTTCAGTTTATCACCTTCAGTGCAAGCAATCAAATAGGATTAGAAATTACCATCTACACTAAAATCAATGCATCTAGTGCAAGAAATATTATTCCCTCTCTACCCCCTCCATCTATATCTATATCTACCTTCACCTCTCCTTATTTGTCTCTCTATCTCACCCCCCCCCCACAAACACACAACTCTCTCTCTCCATATATCTATCTCTTCCTCTCTCTATCTCTCTCTTCTTCCCTCTCTTCATCCTCCATCTATATCACTATCTCTCTTTGTCTATGTTTTGTCTCTCTAATCACCTCGAAAACATACACACTCTTTCTCCATATTTATCTATCTCTACCCCCCTCTGCTTCTCCCTCTCCCTTTCTCTCTCTCTCTCTCTTCCCTTTCTCTCCTTCTCTCCCCCCATCTCTATCTCTTCTCTCCTACTCTCCTCTCTCTCGTTCTCTCCATCTCCCTTATCACTCACCCTCTCTCTCCACCTTTCTCTCTTTGTGTCTTTCTTCATACCTCCCTCTCTCTCTCTCCCCCCTCTTTCCTTTTCTCTCTCATGTCGTCGCTCTCTTCCTTCCTCTCTCTCCCTTTATCTACCACCTCTCTCTATCTATCTCCAACTCTATCACTATCTCCCTTCCTCTACCCTTCTCTCCCTCCCTTCTATCCGTCTCTCCTTATTTGTCTCTCTATCTCACCCCAAAACATACACACTCTCTCTCCATCTCTTCCTTGTCACTCCCTCTCTCCTCTCTCCACTTTTATCTCTTTATGTATTTCTTCTTCCCTCCCTCTCTCCCTCTATCCCAACTCCCTCTCTCCTCCTCTCTCTTCTCCTCTCTCTCAAGTCCTCTCTCTCATCCTTCTTCTCTCTCCCTTTCTCTCCTCCCTCTCTCTCTCCCTTTCTATCAATCCTTCTATCTCTGCACCTCTATCACTCTGTGTATTTGTTCTTCCCTCCCATATATATCTAGAGTTAATATATATCATGCTATAATATTATATATTATAATATAACAAATTTAATATTATATTAAATTTAATATTGTATTAATCCAAAGTTATTAAATTTAATAATATTAATGTTATACTATATTAATCTTAATATTAGATTTAATGATGTTTATTACATGGCATGATAGAAAAATTTATAATAAAAATACATAAAATTAATATTTTCAAATATTACCAGATCTTTGTTGCGCATGTTCGCTCGGCTCTGCTTCCTGCGAGATCCGCACCCCGCAGAATTTTAAGGTTGCGCGTGCACCCGCTATCTGCATTCTTCGGTCCCTGCGAGCGGTTCCGCCGAGGGCTCATTCTACTGGCTACGGTCGGCTAGGGTTTGATCTGCTGGCTCTCCATGGAGGAGCCGGCTCCCCCTCAGGGGTCTTCCTCCCCTTCTCCGTCTTCCACCGCTAAGGCCTTCAGATCCTTGCTGGCCTCTCTGCCCAAGAAGAAAGTTGTGGAAGCTACCAAGTTCGTGAAAATACTAGAAGATATCCCCAAGATCGCCCTTCCTCCTGAAGGCCCAATTCAAGTAGCATTATCTCTAGCGAATCGTGCACTGGTAAGTCAGTTTACAAGTCTCTGGCCCTCCCGAAATCAATAGAGAACTGGGTTGCTAGAAACTGGGCTCCGCTGATCAAGAACAAGGTAACATCTTACTTCCTCGGAAGAGGATACTTCCTATTTGAATTCTCAAAAAAAGAGGACAAGGATCTCATTTTCAGAAACGGGCCCTACTTCATGGGTCCTCAAGGGCTGTACTTAAATAAATGGACGCCAGACTTCGATCCGGCGATGGATGTGCCCTCTGTAGTCTCGGTATGGGTAAGGCTCCCCAATCTCCCAGTTCACTATTGGAACTGGGACTCTCTGAAGCATATCAGAAATACTCTCAGGAAATTCATAGAAAAGGCCAACAGAAAGGATCAGTACGACTGCGCCAGAATTTGTGTGGAGGTAGATCTGGAGGTCAGATTACCAGAAGCCATCAAAATAAGGGTAGGTCCTTGGACGCATGTTCAGAAGTTGGACTATGAACAGTTGTCGTTTAAATGCCGGAAGTGTCAAGTCTACAAGCACTTTGCTAGAGACTGCCCGTCCAAAGGGGTTGAGGAAAAAGGGAAGGAAGAAGGATGGAATCAGGCAAAAAGACCCAAAAATTCTTTCAGGAAGAATGCAAATGTTAATGCTAGAGCCCCCCAAACGAGCCTTGCTCAGCATCCACCCATGGAAAGCCAAGGGAACAAATTTGAGATCCTTGGATCTGAAATCATGAATATGCAGGAGACAGAAATTCCGAAAGAAGTCTCTCTGCCTAAATCCAAAAGCGTACCAGAGGGATCCAAAGGGAAGATGTCAGAAGAAGAGGAGGAAACCCAAGAGTCTGAGGAATCAGAGGAAGAAAGGGAAATAGGGGATTCGCAGTCTACCCCCAGAAGATCCATAAGAGGACGAATGTCAACAAAGGAAAAAAGAGATCAAGAAACATACAAAGACAAGCTTCAGGGCAGCCAGCCAACGCTAGAGAAACTCCTAGCAAAAACCCAGAAGATGAAGAGGATCCAAACCCAGAGCTCTAAAGGAGGTCATCACAGCAAAAGTAAATGATGAAGATAGTCCCTTGGAATTGTAGGGGAATGGGCTCCAAAGCCAAGGAAGAAGTAATGAATAGTCTAATAAGACTGGAATCCCCAGACATTCTTCTCATCCAGGAGACTAAACTGTAGGATTCAGCCTTCCTCCAAGCAAGCAAAAAGTTTTGGAAAAAAGACAGAGCGCATGCAACCTCTGCCCGTGGAGCATCGGGAGGACTTGGGTGCTCTGGAATCCAAATAAGTTCTCTCTAATCTCTGTGTCCCTGAACACTCATTGGATTTTGTTAAAATTGTAGCACTTAGAATCTAAGGAAACTATTAGTTTGGTCAATGTATATGCTCCTAACAATGCAGGTGAAAAGAAACTATGTTGGGACTCCATCAAAAACTTGGCAGATCTGGAAAAGTTGGAGAACATTATCATAGCCGAAGACCTCAACCTCACCCTCCTCTCGTTAGAAAAAAGAGGAGGCAGTATTGTCAGAGATCCGGCAAGAGAATCAGTGGAAGATATCATGCAGGATTGGGATCTGATAGACATTAAACCGACTACTGGCAAGTACACGTGGTCAAACAAGAGGGTTGGCCTAGGTCACATAGCTGCAAGACTGGACAGATTTTTGGTGCAAAGTTCCTTCCTGCTTCTGGGATTAGAAGCTAGATCGCACATCCTTCACAACAACATATCAGATCACAAGCCTATTAGCTTGGAACTGTTGACCCCCAAGGATCTTGGGCCTATTCCATTCAGGTTCAGCTCTCTCTAGATCAAAGAGGCAGACTTTATGGCTAAGGTCAGAGAATGCTGGAAAGACCCAGTCAAGGGATCTGCCTTCTTTGTGTGGGAGGAAAAACTCAAAAGAGTTAAAGTCATGCTAAAAAATTGGACTAAGACCCTGCCCAACCCTGATGCGGAAAGGAAAAAATCTCAAAACGATCTAGAAAGCCAGCATCTCCATCTTGAAACGGCTGAAATCACTAAAGAGGAATTGGAAAAGGAGGCCAAGCTTCAGCAAAATTTCCATAAGGCATGCCTGGCAGAAGAGGAGTACTGGAGGCTCAAGTCCAGAAGTCTTTGGCTCAGATCTGGTGACAGAAACTCCTCTTTCTTTCATAGACAAGCACAAGCTAGGAAAGGAAGGAACTCCATCAACGAAATAAAAGAAGAAAAATGTGTTCTGAAGGACTTTGCAAGCATAAAAAAGGCAGCTTCAGATCATTTTGAGAAGCTGTATAGGGAAGAAATAGGAGCTGAGCAAAATGATAGCCTGCTAGACGTTGTCCCTAGCCTCATCACTCCCAAGATGAATCAGGTCCTAGAAAGCAAAATCACGCATAAGGAAATCAAGGAGGCCCTCTTCACAATGGATCCCGATAAAGCTCCGGGACCGGCCGGTTTCACGCCGAGATTTTTACAAACCTGTTGGCAGATAGTTGAGAAGGAATTCCTCAAAATGATTCAAAAATCCCAGGACTGTCAGAAGATTGGTGGTTGCACAAATTCGGCATTTCTCGCCCTCATCCCCAAGGAAAAAGGTGCAAACTCTTTCAATAAATTTCGCCCAATTTCATTATGTAATATTGGGTACAAAGTGATCACCAAAGTGATAGAAAACAGGCTGAAAAGATTTCTCCCTAAAATCATTTCGGACAATCAAGGTGGATTCATTCAGGTCAGGCAGCTGGTGGACAACTTCGTGCTAGTGCAAGAGGCAACCCATTCCAGCCAACACCGAAAGGAAAAAGGTATGGTTATTAAATTAGATCTACTAATGCCTTTGATCATGTTAGACATAGGTTTTTGTTTGATTTAATGTATAAATTGGGATTCGGGCAAAGCCTCATAAAGTGGATAAAAGCTTGCATATCGGAGCCTTCGATTGCCCCTCTGGTGAATGGAAGGGCCGCTGAATTCTTCAAAGCCTCTAGAGGGCTGAGGTAGGGGTGTCCCCTTTCACCTCTCCTATTCGTCATTCAGGCTTCTGTTCTCAGCTTCTATCTGAATAAAAAGCAGCAAGAACAGGACATTGCTGGCATGTGCATTGCAAGAGGGGTGAAACGCATCAATCATGCCCTCTTTGTCGATGATACTCTACTGCTAGGAGATGCTACACCGCATTCAGCTATTAAATTCAAAGTAGTTCTGGACGACTTCTGTAAGGTCTCAGTCAGCGTGTTAAAGAGGGGTAAATGTTAGATATAATGTTGGAACATCCCTGCTTCAACTGCAAACTCCATAGCCAGATGCCTTGGATTTGCAGCCTCCACTACTTGGTCCTCATTCAAATATCTTGGTCTGCCAATCGTCAACAAGAGGGCATCAAGCAAAGACTAGTCACCTCAGTTAAACAAATTCAGAGCAAAGATGCAAGCCTGGGGATCCTCTTGGCTCAACATCGCAGGCAAAGCAGTGCTCATCAAGGCAGTTCTCAGCAGTCTTCCGATTTTCAAATTCTCTGTCCTCCTAGCACCTGCGGGAATCATCAAAAAGATGGAGGAACTAATCAGGCAGTTCTTCTGGAAAGGAGGCAAACAAAATGACAAGAGATTTTCCCTAATAAATTGGGATATAGTCACCAAACCAATGTTCGAAGGGGGATTGAATTTTAAAGACCTTAGAGCTCAAAATCAAGCCATGGGAGCCAAATTAATTTGGAAAATCATTGCTTCTAATCCAAAATGGGCACAGATTGCATTGTGGAGAAAATATTTCAGAGGAACAAGGCTCAGATGTTTGGATCAACCTAAAAACCAACTCAGAACTCCTTTTAGCACGTTCATTAACAGAAATGGTCCGATGATAAAAAACTACTCTCACTAGATTCCTGGAAATGGCAAACGTATTCAGCTGTGGAGTGACAGAATTCTGGATCGACCTCCGCTGGAAGAATTGAGAGATTTTACAGAGTTAAAGAACTGGCTAGCTGCAACAAATGTCCACACCCTGTGGGACCTATTGATGTGGACGGAGGATACCTGGGCTGGTTGGAAACACCTCCCTGTGCCCATCGCCTTGCAACCTGAGTTGGCATCGCTCAGCAACCTCTTACACGGGCTGGCCCCTATCCGCGCACGCAGGCAGGATGTGAGAGGTTGGGGAAAAAATCAGGCAGGATATACAGTCTCTCAGGGATACTCTAAGTGTCTTGAACGTCCCCACGTGCCTCCCAACCCCGCCCCTTGGGTAGGCATATGGAATTTCCCCACAATTCCTAAAATAGATCATTTCTGTTGGATTCTCTGCCACCAAAAAATCCTTACTGAGGACAGACTCCAGAAAAGAGGCATCAGTGGGCCTTCCAGATGCATTCTTTGCAAGGAGAACTGCCCTCCACCTCATGATCGAATGCAAATTTACAATCTCTATTTGGCAGGAGCTGTTGGATCCTTGGAATTATGATTTCATTTTTCCTACTTCTGTTCAGGATTTTTTCGCGGGCTGGATTGCCAGATATCCAGGCGCACAACCAAAAAACAAAACGGTCAGGACAGCTTGCAGTGCACTGCCAAAATTCATCAGTTGGCATGCTTGGTTGGAAAGGAACAGGAGGATATTCCAGAGCAAGGATCAGGACCATAGAATAGTAGTCAACTCTGTGAAATGCCAGCTAACCGAGTGGCTGGAAGACAAAGGAGATGACTCAAATCTCAGCCAGCAAGATAGAGACCTAGGATTTGTCCTTAAGTTTAATTTTCACGAGCCAAGAAGCTCTCCTCCGATTCTTGAAGATTGGCAAATTAGGAAAAATGAAGAAGATTTTCAGGAATGGCTGTCCAATCAACCAATTCCCTCCCTATTCTTTGATGGGGCAGCAAAAGGAAATGCAGGAAAGGCCGGTGCTAGTGGACACATTAATATGCCAAACAACACATCTCCACACAAGTTTGCTTGGGGATTAGGCCATTCCTCTAGCATACAAGCCGAGGCGTTGGCCCTCTTCCAAGGTGTAAACTTCCTCAAAGAGCTGGGAATTCGGGAGGCAAATGTCTTTGGAGACTCCCAAGTAATCATAAGAGTAGTGGCGACCAACTCCAACCCAGCAGATCTGCAGCTAGCAATATTAATTACAAGGATCAAAAGCATGTAAAAGTCCCTACATCTGAATTATTTTCATGTATTGAGAACAAATAATAAAGTAGCAGACATTGAGGCAAATAAGGCAGTACACTTACAGGCTGGAACTATTCTCAAAAATAAGGAAATTCTGTGGGCACCTATCCCGTAAAGAGCCATGTTTTACTGCTTTCTTTTACATCAGTTCGTTTGTATCTTTCAGCTCAGACAATTAGCAGCAAAAGTGCACTTTAGCAATTGTAAAAAGAGGAAGCTGATAAGAGCATGCGCCATTTCCCTCTTGGTAGAAAGGCATGCTAAAAATTGCTCCTCCTTTTGTAACCGAATGGGTGGCCTTTAGACAAGCAGTTAATGAATTCCTATAACCGTTCTTGTAAATATATATATATATATTACAACTTTAACATGGAAATATTTGTCTTTAAAGATTTTAATATATCCATAGGATATGGCTTTCCTTTTAAAGGTTCATTTTACAAATATTTAATTAAAAGAAACATTAAAAGATTTTGGAAGAAGATTTTCGATTCCTTGTGTTGAATTAACCTTTTTGCTTTGATTTAAGAAATGGTATTGGCTTTAGTAAAGAGTAAAGATGTTTAAATTTTTACCTAATTTGGAATTTTAATGTGGTAAAAAAATTTGTTGAAGGTAAATTTATGATCCATTTAAATTCAACGTATATGATAAAAAGCGTGAGATAATTTCATTGTAGTTTTTTTATCTATATGGTTATTTTCATTTTTGTTTAGGGCCGACATTATATGGAACTTACATGTAAGGGGTGAGCACGAATCGAACGACTGAGAGCTAAAACAAATCCAGCGACTGAGAACAGACATGAATCCTTTTAGTGCAAAGAATATCAAATGAACTTTGTTGTGTTAATGGATTTTTAATGGTTTATTTATATGGTTGTTTAAGTTTTTTTTAAGTCGATATTATTTATATGTTTGGTATGGTTATTTATTTCAATTTTGTGGGTGAACGGACAAACTTGCACATCTCCTCCATACTGGGATGTAGAATGTGCCTCTCGGCACAATAATTATTCATTTTATTTTATTTTATTTTTTTTATGTAATTCGATAGAGTTGAAATGTTTTAATTAATTTAATTATTATTATTATTATTATTATTAGTATTTAATAAATTTTATTTTATTTTTATTTTTGTGTAAATTGACCTAGTCAAAATGTTTACATAACATAACAGGACATGACAGGAAAACATCTCTTCCATACTGGTTTGGAGAGCGTTTCTCGGCGCAACAAAGAAAAATGCATACATGCAAAGATTATTACTCCATCTAGATGAATAATGGTCTTCCATAAGTGTTAGAAATGGCTCTTATTTCATCAAAGTGTTTTGTTGAAGAATTAGCATCCTACCATTATCCACTAAATAGGGAATCTTCTATCACACTTTCTCAAGTGTGAAGTACATAGATTTATGTCAAATATTGGTTCACATTTGTATCTTTGCAGAGTTGAATAACTTTCTCAGATGCATCTAGACTTATCAATGCTTCAAGAAAATTGTGTGTGATGAGGATTGTAAAGACAAAGGCACTCAACATTAAATGATTGGATGCATCCTAAGATGCATTAGCAAATTAAATTTCGTAGTTCTCTTTGATGTTGTAGTAATGGACTATGTAGTGAATGAACAAATTATGTGTTACCACATATGATGCAAGGAGAGAATGGAAGACATTCCTTCCACGTACATAATACTAAAGAGGACAAAAGAGACGTTAGATTCATCGTGTAATTTTAAGGGAAAACTCCAAAACCCTTCTAGGGGGCGAGAGGTGGGGAAGAACATGAAAAAGAAGGAGAAAGCCACTAGGTAATTAGATTTTGTATCCTGATTATGTAAAAAAATGTGGATTATAAGGTACATTACTTAGATTTCAAATCATATTCAGTGAGATAGAAACTCTAATGTTGAAAAACATAGGGAGAAGCATAGAAGGAATGCACCTAAAAATAATTTATATAGTTGTTGAAGATACTTGTGTTAAAGAAGAGAGTTGTGACCCTGCTCCAAGAGCAATTCATGTCCTACATGTTCCCACACATACAACTTATCTTTCAAGTAAGAAAACACTTGCACTTGATATCTAATATATCGTTGTATTAGATATCAACTGCAACTATTTTCTTACTGGAAAATTGACTTGTATTAGATATCAACTGCAACTATTTTCTTACTGAAAAATTGACTTGAATGAATTCATTTCGAAGCCCCATCGCAACTCTCTTCTTTAGCACAAGTTGATTTTTTCCTTGTTTTCTAAAATTTATTTGTTTATTTTTATCTTTTAACTTTTAACTTTGTTTTTAATTTTTTTTTTTAATTTGTCTTTCTTTAAATTGTTTTCTCTTCTCCTTTCTTCTTTTTTCTATTTATTTTCTTTACTTTTTAATATAAGGTTTAAACTTGTATTTTTTTAAATTGGGTTTATTTTATTATTTTAGTATATATAGAAGTTCAAATGTTAGTTTGTATTTATATGTATAGGGGTTTATAACCTTTGATTTAGTGTTGTTTTCTTATAGTTTAGTTTTTTCGTATTTTGTTTTAGGATTTTTTTTTTATATGATTTTATTTTACAACATCCATGGTTTCAAAATTGTTGTAGTTTTAAGTCCAAATAATAAAAATTGTATTACTTGTAACACTACATTTCAATTTAGTGGTTGATTTCGAGGTTTTAATTTGCAATGGTTATCAAAACCATGATTTCAAACAAGTTAAAATATCAAACCCCCAAAAAAGGTGTACGATTTCAAACAAGTTAAAATATCAAACCGCCAAAAAGGGTGTACTATTGCTAACATCACTTTCTAATTAGGGAGTTGGTTTTAAATGTTTTTGTTCCAGTCATTACTAATTTTCAAGGCCATAATTTCAAATAAGTTGTAATTTAATCCTGAAAGAAAAAAGTGTTGAGCCTAAGTGCACCATTTTTTGATCTAGGGATTGATTTTAAAGTTTTGTTTACAACTTTAAGCGTGAATACAACATTTTGGTAATTTTAATCTGCAATAGAAAAGTGCTACTGGTATCACCACTTTTTGAAATGGGGATAAAAGCAACCACCAAATCCTAAAAAAGGGTTTAATATTGTTAACACAAGTTTCTCAATAGGCGGTTGATTTTAAATTTTTCATTCTAAACATTACTAGTTGTCAAGGTCACAATTTCCAACAATTTATTTTTTAACTTGAAAGAAAAAAGAGGTGATTTTAGCAACACCACTTTTCGATTTGGGGGCTTATTTTAAGGTTTTATTTGAAACTTTACTAATCAAGATACATCATTTTGTAATCTTAATCTAAAAATAAAAAATCACTGATACCACCACTTTTTGAAATGGGGATAAAAGCGGACATTAAATGCAACCTTTAAGAAACTAAAAACTCTTGAGGGTTTTCATCAAGTGGGTAACTATGTTCAATATGTTAGTAGGAAGCATCATTTCCTTGTGGCTACACCTATTGGCATAAGGATCATGGCATATAAGATTTTTATGTTACTATGGACCAATTCTCTCAACCAATGTTATATAAGACATTTTATAGAGAAGCGTTTAAGTTGTACAAACAATTCATGCAAGCACTACATAGCATGATTAGAACTACACAAAGAAAAAGGTCATAGGTGCAAGGATCGTTACTTCATCTAGATAAGCAATGGTCCTCCATCAATGTTAGTGTTAGATACCTAATCCTATGGATTATGATGTCTTGTAAATATTATCATTGAGAAGTATGAATATTCATAGCTAAATAGGAATAGTTATCAAACCTATGAGACGATGAAATCAAGGGTCATATATCTATGTATTTATGTTGGTTCATATAAATAAAAATATTTGTGTGTGGAGATATTCAAGGCCTAGTCTATTAGTGGTATCAGAGCATTGATATTTTTATAGCTCTAGCCTACTGATTGCTTCATTTATACATAGTTAATCATGATCTCTAACCTTGTTAGGTCCCTATAATACTAGTCAAGCCCCCATATTATTATTGGTGTGCCCCATAAAACCTCCATATTGTTATTGTTGTGCCCCATAGAAACCCACTATTGTTATTGTTGAGCCCTTACATTATAATTTTTATGTAGGCCCTAATTAGATTTGACCCTTTAGACTCCTATATATACCAATGAGGTCTTGTCATTTGAATCATTCAAGAATTGTTCATTTATGTGATGTAAAAGGATGTTTCACCCTCGTAGAGGCTTATTTTCAAGTCATTGATATATATTCTCTTTAGTTTTTTGTGATCTAGTTACATAACATTTGGTATTAGAGCTCTAGATCCTAGGGTTTTGCTACTTCAAACATGTAATCTTGGAATTTTTGCTATAATGTTTTTCCTCAAAGGCTTCAGAATAGAAAATTTCTACCACATGGAGTTGAAATCTTGGCGAACATATGGATGCAATTCCATACCTTGGTTCACTATATTTTTAGAGGTATGGTCCAAGTAAGCTATGGTTTCTACATGCTCCAGAAACCAGTCTCAAACAGGCATTCCAGTGAAAATCATCATAACTTTCCCTTAGAGCATTGGAATTGAGTTTCGTAAAAAGAAACTGAAATTCAATGGACTTTAGTTTCTTGGGTACTATTTTTAGGGTCGAAATTTAAAATAGCAACATGTGGCATTTGTACAAGTTCGATCTACTGAACTAGTGCATAATCAGTTCACCATGGGAGAATTGGCATAGCATTACCTTGAAGAATCAAATATTAGTATAATTTGTGGGGTTGGAAAGAAGACACTGAGGGTTACCACAAGGTGTAATTTCAAACCTTTGGAGTTGGAAATCACAGAGATATAACAATTTCAAGCTCAACCTTATGAACAAGCTCAAAATGAAGCTCTAGAAGGTCTGTATTTTTAAATTTGCATAACTTTTGTTTGAAAAGTCAGTTTGAAATGATTCAAAGGGCATAATGAAGCATAGATATAATTATTTTTTCCAAAATGACTCCCAAACAAACAAACAAACAAAAATCTACAACCATTAATCCCTCATAAAGCTTCACTATGACGCATGAAGAGGAAGAAATGCAACATAATATATCAAAATTATGGGACCAATTGCAACAAATTTCACTCTCACAAAGAGCCACCAAAGATGAAATAAAAGGGGACATGGACGGTTTAAAAGGGGAAATGGATGGTTTAAAATGGAACATGGATGGTTTAAAAGGGGACCTGGAAGATTTAAAGGCAGACATGGAAGGTTTGGAAAAGTTGCTACAAGAAAGGCTTCCTAATGGTGACAAGGTATTCCATGAGACTCATGATGAAAACAAAAGAAATGTGAATCATGATTTTAGAGACTCTGACTTTGGATTGAAAATAAACTACATTCCAAAGATTAATATGAGGAAGTTTGATGGAAAGGATTTGGTAACATGGATACTACAGATGGAGCAATTTTTTTATCTACATGATGTGCAACACACACAAAAGGTACACATTGCATCTTTATATTTAGAACCCAATCATTTTGTGTGGAATTGATGGCTTTTTTCTTGTAAATCACTTGTCACTTGAACATTTTTTATTGAGAAATTGATATCACATTATGAGGATACAAAGAGCAATACCTTCTTTAGCCAATTGATCAATTTCAAACAAAAGGGTTCAGTTGCAGAGCACATTGAAGACTTCCAAAGATTGAATATCAAGTTAACTATATTCCAGGGGAGCATATGATTGATGTCTTCATAGGCACTTTAAAGGATAACATCCAACATGAGGTTCACCTTTGGGAACTTGTCACTGGAGATTAAATTTAGGGTGGCAAGCAAAGTTAAAAGAAAATTTATGGCAACAAGGAAGTCTACCACTCACAATTATAAAGATTGAAGTGTTGCTGCTCCTAGCCGCCCACAACCTATAAGGTTGAAACCACAACAACTGGTGGAAAAAATAGCAAAAGGGATTTATTATAGTTGTGATAGTAAATACATTGAAGATCATAAGTGTGCTAAGAAGAAAATATTTTACATAGATTGTGAAGAGGAGGAAGAAATGAACAAGAAACATTAAAATAAGAAGATATACACTAAGAGCCAACCCTAGGGGTTGAAAAAGAATAAATGAATCCAACCATATATTGTAATGGATTGGCATGAATTACCACTAGTCTTTAATTAGAATTTTAAAAATATTATTTTATTAATTAAATAACTAATTCCTAATGGCTAGTTTCTAACATCTAATTTTGGACTCTAATGCATCTTTTCTATTTATTCATTAGGATCTATGGATTTTTTTCACCTTTTTCCTAAGGATGAACCACATTAGTTGGTTCGAAATGTAGACCAAATAATATTGATGTGATTAATCTGAAAGACATGCTTATTACATTATGGATCACAAAGGCCTAATATCGAACTCCTTAAACTCTCAAGATGGAAGGATATATCAAGAATAAAAAGGTAATGTTGTTGATTGATTCAAGTAGTGCCCATAATTTTATTCATTTTAAGATGGTCAAGGAGTTGAATTGCTTTCTATCTCCAGCACTAGAGTGTCAAATGATGGTTACAAATGGAGGAACTATAAATTTCTTAGGGAAGTGCATTAATATCAATCTAACCATGGGGTAATATGTATTGAATATTCCAATTCTTTTCATTCCAATGGTTGATGTTGATGTTGTATTAGAAGTCGAATGGTTACAATCTTTGGGGATGATAGCTTTTAATTTTCAAGAACTTTTCTTGATATTTTTTTGTGAAGGAAAGGAAACTGAATTAAGGGGTATCACAGGGAAACCTAGGAAGATAATTATCTCTAATTGCATGACAAATATTTTGAGAAGGAACAACGAGGGTTAATTGTGCAATTATTCTCACTATATGTTCAAACATATAATTCATTTTTTTCTTTGGATCTCCAAAGAGTTATTGAAAATCATTCCAAAGTATTTGAGACTCCTAAAGGTCTCCCATCTATTCATGATCTTGATCATGCTATTCACTTGATTCTCGAAAGTGTTCCTCCAAACATCAAACCTTACAGATATCCTTATGCCTAGAAGAGTGAAATGGAACATATGGTTGCAGAAATGCTAGAGGCGGGTATAATTTAACCTAGCCAAAGTTCCTTCTCTTCTCCAGTAGTACTGGTGCATAAGAAGGATGGATCATGGCATATGTGTTTGTATTATAGAGAGCTCAATAATCTCATTATTAAAGATAAATTTCCCATTCTTGTCATTGATGAATTGTTGGATGAACCACATGGATTAATTTACTTCACCAAGCTAGATCTTCGGTTAGGATATCATCGAATTAGAATGAAGATAGAAGACATTCTAAAAACAAAATTTAGAACTCATGAAGGTGATTATGAATTTTAGTCATGCCTTTTTCTCTTACTAATGCACCTTCCACATTTCAAGGTTTGATGAATTCCATTTTCAAACCCTTCCCTATAAAATTTGTGTTAGTATTTTTTATGATATATTGATCTACAGAAAGTATTGGAAATATTGTCTTCAACATATTGATAAGGTGCTCAAACTATTGGAGGAGAAACAATTCGATGAAAAACCCTCCAAATGTTTCTTTGGGGTACAAGAAGTGAACTATTTGGGTCATATTGTATCTCGTGAGGGTGTTAAGGTAGACCCTAACAAAATTAAATCCATAAAGGAATGGAAAATCCCCACAACCTTAAGGCATTTTCGAGCATTTATCTGGTTGACAGGGTATTATTACAAGTTTTTTAAAAATTATGGGAAAATAGCAGCACCATTAACACAATTACTGAATAAAAATGCAATTTTTTGGACTTCAGAAGCAACTAAGGCCTTTGAACATCTTAAAGAGGCAATGTGTCGATCTCGAATCTAAGCTACACCAAACTTCACAAAAACCCTTATTATGGAGCGTGATGCCTTGGGAAGTGGCATTGGTGTTGTTTTAATACAAGAAGGAAGACCCATTGCTTTTGAAAGTCATCCAATCAAGGGAAATTATTTACACAAACCTATTTATGATAAGGAAATGTTGGAAATACTACATGCTCTAAATAAATTGTGCCCTTACCTAATGGGAAGACACTTCAAGGTAAAAATATATCAGGGTAGTCTTAAATACTTCTTGGAGCAAAGATTATCTTCAAAAGAGTAGCAAAAATGGGTCACAAAGATGTTGGGTTATGACTTTGAAATAATCTACAGAAAAGGAAAGCAAAATGTTGTTGCAGATGCAATGTCAATAAAGGATGAGGATGTGGAAGCATTTCTCTGTGCCATTTCAATTATCCAACCAAATTGGATAATTGAAGAAAGGGATGAATGGAAGAATGACAAATAGGTTTTGACACTCATTCAAAAGTTGTAGCAATATCCTAGTGCATATGATACATTTATCTGGAAAAATGATTCATTATGGTACAAAGATCGCTTATATCTATGTAATAACTCTCAACTCAAACAAAAGGTTCTTTTGTAATTGTACACCTCTTCTATAGGAGGGTACTCGGGATTTTTAAAAACTTATGACAAGGTCAAGATATAATTTTTTGGGATGGACTTAAATATGATATTCATAAGTTTGAGGCAAAATGTTTGTTTTGCTGACAAGATAAAGCTAAGACAATTAAGGCCCCAGGTCTTTTACAACCATTATCCATTCCAAGTCAGTGTTGGGAGGAAATTTGAATGGATTTTATCACAGGTTTACCCAAGTCTGAAGGAAAGGGTGTCATCATGGTGGTAGTTGATTGACTTACCAAGTATGCATGTTTTTGTACATTATCTTGTCCTTTCAAATCCAGTACAAGCGTTATTGCATTTGTGGAAATAGTTCAAAAGCTACATGGAAACCAAATATTATTGTAAGTGACAAACATCCCATTTTCACTGGAAATTTTTGGATAGAATTATTTTCTTGTCTTATTACTCAATTAGCTCATAGCTCAAATTATCATCCTCAATCTGATGGGAAAACTGAGATGGTGAGCAAATTTTTGGAAGGATATCTTTATTGCTTTGTATCTGATAAACAAACACAATGGGTCAAGTGGTTACCTTTGGTAGAATGGTGGTATAACACTTCCTTCGATACCACAAAAAAATGATCCCATTTATGGTGCTTTATGGATATCATCCATTGTCCATCGCACCGTACTTAAGAGACAATTCTAAGGTTCAAGCAGTGGAATATCAAATCGAGCATCAACAACAAGTTCTGAATGAAACAATAGGCATATTAGTATCGCAATGAATGAATTTTTGATGTGGGCAATTGGGTATTTTTATGGTTACAATCATACAAACAAATGACCCTCGAGCAAAGGATTGGTACTAAGGCATACAAATTATATTTTCATTCATCTTCACGAGTACACCTAGTTTTCCATGTTTCATGCTTAAATAAGGTTACAAGTGACAACATCTCAGTTCAAACTATATTTCCAGAACTTTATGAGGAAGGAAAAATCATATTGGAAGATGAAGCAATCACAGAAATAAGAATCTGATAGTTATGGAATCAATCAATTGCAGAGTATCTCATTAAGTGGAAGAACTTACTTACTGAAGATTATACATGGGAGGATGTGTATTTCATACAGAAGCATCTAGAACTACTCAAGCATTGAGAACAACAATTTTTTGAAGGAGAGGGTCAGGTTAGGTCGCTATAATACTAGTGTAGCCCCCATATTTATATTGTTGTGCCCCATAGAACCCCTATATCATGATTGTTGTGCCCCATAGAACCCCCATATCGTGATTGTTGTGCCCCATAGAAACCCACAATTTTTATTATTGAGCCTTTACATTATTATTGTTATGTAGGTCGTAACTATATTTTGACCCTTTAGACTCTTATATATAACAAGGAGGTCTTATCCTTTGAATCATCCAAGAATTATTCATTTATGTGATGTAAAATGAGGTTTCCCCCTCAAAGAGGCTTATTTTCAATTCGTTTATATATCTCCTCTTCTGTTTTTTGTGATCTAGTTACATAAAAAACCTCATCAACATCGACATTTGAGGGATGATGGAAGATAAAGTCAAGGGAAATTGCTTTAGGCCTCTAAGTTATCGCACCAACCACCCTCATTCCTTGATCCCTTGCATGTACTATTTTTGCAAGACTTCTAAGTCAATGTCATCTAGCTCTAATTCAGCATGTGAATGACCCTCCAAATACTGATACCATTATAGAGAGAAAAGGAAAGGAAGTGACAGATTGAGGAAATTTTCTACCCTTAGTTGATCATGTGTAGTTTTCCAACTCCTTCATACTAATTAGGTTTCCAATGTTGTTTTCTTTGCCCAAATGTTTTGTGTTAAATGCATACTTAAGCTTTGATTCCCTTAGAGATTTTATGGCTCTCAATCAATTGGAAATATTTTTTTCAATCTCCTAGTTCTATTGAATATGAGAGTTTCAAATGATTTAGAGAAGTTGGAATATCCTTTCTACTAGGAAAATATAGCTGCTATATCCTATTCTACTAAGAGAAGATGATTGCCATATATTTTTTACTAGGAAAAAACTATTGGCATTCAATTGAAATTTTGTATTCCTCTATGTAGACCAATGATGAAAAATTCAGTGGGGTTTTCTAAGACAATGATCACATAAACACATTGTTGAGGACATAATGACTATATCAAGCTTTGAAGAGCCATTCCAAGGTTGCAATTGTTCTTTTTTAATGCTTTTGTTCTTATCACATCAAGAAGAAAAGAAGAAGCTAGACATGGTAGATGGCCTTGGATAACACTTATTTGACGAGACGATTTGAACTAAATTAAGAGGTTAAGTTGTATATATATTTTTCTCTTTATTTTTCTATTTTTTGAGTTGGATATTCCATAGTTCAAATCTCAAGTATTTTCCATTCTATCCCTTTAACAACTTTTGGATTACGCTTGATACACAATCTGGTAGCATTCATGTTATAGACATTTTTGGGCACTGCAACCCCAAGCATAAAATGTCCATAAACCAAGGGCTCCTAAGTCCCTAAAAGTGTTGTTCTAACCCCTAAAGGAACAAGGTCAACTGATTACAGCTTCTCCCAGAAGTTCTCCATGAAAAACTGCTCAGAACTGGTCAAAACAGGATCATTTCAGCTGCTCCATAGGCAAAGTGTGTTGCATCTCACCTAAGTACACTCTGTGGACACGTTGCATTTCAAAAATCCCTTCTATGGGGTGCGATGGGCGAGAAGTGACAAATGGAAGTGTCATTCCGCGAGGTGGAGAGGCATGGAATCTTCCAGAAACTTCTCCTGTGACACTTGCCTCTCTGAATTCGACCAAGGATGAGTAAGAGATCATCAATCTCCAACTGGAAGCAAGAACTATCAGAGGGAAGACACTAATCAAAACACAAGCTGACTCATCTCCCTTACAGATATCTATATATGGATCCCTCATCCCAGAGATCCAGAGGCTGGAATTTTGCATCTTGTAAGGAATTGTTGTTGGTTTCTTGAGATAACATCATAGTGTTGGGTGATCTAAGCTTTGTATGAGGTGAAGAAGGGCTTACTTGCTGAGAGGATGATGCTGGGTCAGAACAACTGGTTGTAACTCCCTTGGCTCTTTCTTGATTATCAATAAAAGCTATTCAAGTTTTCCTCCATACTCTTGTGTCATTTATGTTTTATGCATTTGTATGGTCAATTTACATCTGATCCTAGATTGTTTATGATTATAGATCCATGTTCTTGTATAGTGTTATGCTACTTTGATCCTACAGGTACTCTGTGAAGCTGGGCGTACAAGGAAGCAAGTAGCGAAAGACTATCAGGAGAGAGAGGAATCGAACTAGGAGATAAGCGCAAGACAGAGGTTGGTCTCCTTTGTTCTTCTCTCATCTATATTTCATAAAGGAAAAACGAAAGTAGCTTTACTTTGTTTGTTTCTAAGGTAGCTACCACACCTTAGTGGGATAAGCAGTTCTGTGTAGACACTTTTCCCTGTAACAAAATGGCGACTCCGCTGGGGAGCGACTAGGTTGTTTGTTTATCTTCCTTGTTGTTTATTTTATAAACTTACAGACAGAGCCTGAAGTCGAGCCAGGTAGCTTTCGAACTGCATTTGCTATGCAAATGCAAAGTAGATAAATGCCGCTTCAGTCAATCTCCGGGTTTTTTTATGAATTAAACAACTGATTTACAAACTCTCTGATTGCCCTAGTGGTAGCTCTAGTAACCTCCTTAGATCTACCCCTGATTGTTGCTTTACTGATTACCATTTGCTCGGCCAAAACCCATGAACTGAACTGCAAAATGTGACCCGGAACCCAAGCAAAGTCTCGTCTCTGGCCCAGCGCAAGCTCTGTTCTGTGAATCTGAAATTCAGCGCACTTCCCGAGTGTAGTAGGTGCGCTGCATTTCAATTTCACTGTGTTACAGGTGCGCTGATCAGACTAGGCATTGTTCAGTTTTGGTTTCTGTGTTCATTCTTTTCAGTTCTATTCATGAATTTTGCTGCCTGTAGTCAGTAAATCTCTGTTTGAAACCCCTATTCCTTGCTGTTATTCTGCCTCCATTGTGCAAAGAACTGTAAATGTTTTTGTGTATTTGTTGAGTCATTTTCGGTTCTCCTTTGCAAAAAAGTAACGTAGTTGTACTGTCGTTTCTCGATTTGAAAGTGTTGTAAGTGTCGTTTTCAATCGTAGAAGAGAGTCTAATTGCTCTTGATAGTCGATTACCCTGTTACTATTGTATTTGATCTGAATTTGTATTTTTTCTAGTGTCGAAAGCAAGTATTCATTTCTAAATCGCAAAGTGTTGTCATCATCTTCATTTTTTATTTTGAAAAGAAACTTGTTAGTAATTGTCGCTTGAAAAGTGATTCAGATTTGCGCATTAGCTTTCTTTTTATCATTCACATATTAGGAAAGTCGAAAACAAATACATGCATGTGCATTTGCATTTAGACTGTTTGATTGGTTTGATTTAGGACAGTGCATTTAGTGTGTGCTCTTTGCTCTTTGTGAAAGAATATTGTCTCTCTTTCCTTAGTAGCTAGGATTTTCATTGCACAAAAGAAGATAAAAGACTATTTATCATCTTAGATTGCATTTTAGGAATTGTACATCTACATCACGCGGTGAACCTGAAAGGCAAATTTCTTAAGCAAGATCAACTATAAAATAAATTTAACGAATCTAACAACGCTTTGGAACCTAACGCACAACATCTAGAAGTCTAGGCTAGAGACGTATTCTGGCGTCGTAAAGCCTGGTAACTGTTGTTCTCACTGATGGTTGGGTGATTCCTCCACTTTGAGACGATAAGTGCCAGTACGGACTTGTGCTCCCACGTACCGTCGAGTATATTTTGGGAGACCACAATAGGCTTAATCCTTTATCCATGGAAGCCGTGTCTGCCGCCCTATCGATCACAATGCACTGAACACAGCATTCGGGAAGATTGACTGTCGTACCGTAAAAAGTATTTTGCAGTTTTGCGATTGATTTGGTAATCCCTCTACCTAGATTTCCAGAGCAGTCCCTTTCGTTCCTCTTCAGACTCCTTAACGGAAAAGGTCCATCTGAGCACTTGTCACTTCAGGCTCATTAAAAATCGAAGGCGACCAGAGTCATCTTTTGTTTTTTCTCGACTCTTAAAAATTGAAAAAACAAGTTGTGTCAAAGCGTCTAAAATTCATCTAATTCGGAAACATACTTCCCCTTGATTTTTAGTTGATCGAGTAATCCGCAATCGTGGAAGAAATTCAATTGAAACCCAGTCGTTCGCGGAGGCTTACGAGTCAACCGTCTTTGTCTCCGGAATCGAAACTATTACGGACAAAGCGAACTCGTTTAACCGGTTCCAAATCTCCTGGTAAAGTTAGAACAAGTGTTCCAACAACATCAGAGACTCCGGTTACTCCAAATATTTCTGGTATCTCTACCTTTACAGAAGAAGTTCAGCAGCCACCGAAGGACAGTGATATTGATCCTAGTCTGAGGGTAAACACTTATATCATTGAACTAGTTCCATCTCCAATCGGTTCGGAGAGTGTTGTCCCCAAACATCTGTCGCTGCAGATTCCATACCTTCTTCGGCACCAGAAATATTCTACGGACCTAACGGTCTACCTCTTCCACCTGGTCTGATTACTATAGAAGAGATTGTGGAGGATCCTCCATCCAGTACTCCATCGCAATTTGGAGTCAAGATCACTCTGTATCCTTCTTCATCAGAAATTAGTCTACGGCTAGTGGAAGCTCCTGTAGAATCACTAGGTAATCTTTTGGATAGACTAGAAATGTCTGAGCAACCGTCAACATCTAGGACTGTGTCGTCTGACACAGCGACGGCAGAACTTCCTGCTATCACTCCAACAATGTTCATCGATATACCATCTGTCCCAACTAGCTCTCAATCGCTAGAAGGAGCCCACTCAGGGGCTATTTCGACGGTATGGTCCGTTCCTGTTTGTTCATCCGAAATAATATCCAGGAACTCTTATGTTGAGTCTCAACAAATTGATCCATTTGGAGGTCAATTTGGGCAGTCCGGTCCTCAAGGGCAAACCATTCCCTTAAGTACCGGATTACCGCCGTATGGGGGGCAGTATACCCTTTCATTGTCCCCTCCGGGAGGACAACCATATGGGAGTTCACAACAAAATTCAGGTTATGCTGGAATTACGTCAAGCGGTTGGGTACCGATACTACCTCAACAACCAAGAGTTGTATATTCGATGCAACAATGTCAAGTATACCAACTACGCCAGCTATTGTGACGGTGTCGCAAGTTCAAGCGCTACCTGTTGTATGCCAACCTCAGGTTTCTCAGGTTGTAATGCAACAGCCTCTTGACCCTGCAACTCAACCACAATCGCCGACTGGTGGAATGACACAGGTTCAAACGGGTACAATTACCCCTCATCTTGGTCAAACAGTTAGTATCAGGCAACAGCACATGGCTTCACAACCATGGCTAGTGCAATACCAACAACCGCAGTTCCAACAAGTATACCAAGGTTCTGAGCAACAAATCTTTGCAAATAGTGGGCAGCCGTATATTCAAAACGGTCAAAATCAACCATTCTACAATGGTCATGCCCACCAACCTTACCAAAGTTACCAGCATCAAATGCATTATGCTAGTATGCAAAGACCAACTGCTCAGGCAATCCCATCTTATCCTGGGTATTCTTCACCTAACCTGAATCAACAGTTACCCTTTGTGGCGACTTTAGAGTTACCTAATTTAAATCGGTTAACAAACGATCCAATCGCTTACACCCCATGGTGGCCAGCGATTCCGCATAAACTTCCATCAGATATTCCTAAATTTAATGGAAATCCGGGTGAAGATCCGTCGAATCATGTGATGACCTTTCATCTGTGGTGTTCATCAAACACCCTAAACGATGATTCGATTAGGCTTCACCTTTTTCAGAGGACGTTAACTGGTCCGGCAGCAAAATGGTATATCGAATTGCCCAGAGCTTCATTTGACAACTTCAGTACCCTAGCCACAACCTTTTTAACCCATTTTCAATTACCGATAAGGTACGAAATGGGAACGGAACTTCTTACCAATTTCAAACAAACAACGGCCACTCACATATCTAATCATATACATGGGTGGCGACGTCGTCGTAGAATGGTAAAAACGTATGTTCCTGATCAACGTTTAGCTGAATGGTTTATTAAGTCATTATTGCCTTCCATCACGAAAGATGTGGCAAAAGGGGGAGTCGTCACCGAAGAGCAGGTTATTGCTCGTGCACAATATTTGGACTTGATTTACACTTAGTCTGGCATGCTCTACGATAAATACCTGACGCTCCTAGACTGGAATTCTCAGTCCCTCCTCCTAAATCAAACAATGACTCTCATGCCGGCGATGGCGTGATTGGCGCAACAGACACGAAATCGACAAAGGCTACATCTAAAAAGGTTCGTAAGATTTCCAGTCAAAATGCAAAAGAAGAACTTCTTGCCTCGGAAGTAAATGTCGTATCGACAGATAAAGGCAAAGAAACCAAGCAACCAGGGGGCAAGAAGAAAGGAAAAGGGAAGAAGAAGAAACAGGAAGAATCATCACCTAAAAAATCTTTTGCAAACCCTCCTGGAAATAGGAAACCAAGAAATCCATGCTTTATATGCGATGAGGATAATCGGACGAGATATTATCCACATAAAGCTGAAGTTAAGAAACTCTTTAAGAATTCAAAAACCTTGGCAGTGTTAACTGATCCGCTTCCAAATCCAAGAACAAATCTGGTTGACAGTGGAAGTGCTTCCTCGTCTCAAGTGTTGATGTTGTCGGTTTCCAAACAGAAAAATGATGCTTTGATATCGACAAGGAACAAATATTATGGGAATCCACAGCTGTCGAACAACAAGGATAAAGATCAACCTAGTAGTTCGACAACGACTTCGACAGAAGTTGCGCCACCCATCATTCCTGAATTGACGATAAAACCGCCAAAGGGAGTAGTACACAAGTCGACATTTAATCCTCGTGCTAGAGCAGCACATCATTATAATATAGTGGAAGATTTGGCCCAATCGCCATCCGCTATGTCGACACTTCAGGCACTACAAAATTGCCCATCCCAAAAGCAGGCTTTATTATCAGCCATCGATGGGATAGACCCAAAGGATTCCAATCTTGTATCCTTTGATCATAAAGGATACGATCCTCAGTTACCAGCTCAACTAGCTTTCCTCGTTCAAGTGAAAGCCCTCAACAAAACTGTTCATCGAACGATTATTGATGAGGGGGCATCTACATGTATTATGTCGATGAGTTGCTGGAAAACTTTAGGATCTCCAACCCTGTCGCGATCTTCGACAACATTAAAAGCATTTGACGGACGAACATATACCCCATATGGTATTCTAAGTAACTTGAAGGTGGAACTAGGAGGAAAAACAGTAGAAATAGATGTTGAAGTAATCGACGGAAATCTCGATTACAACATCCTACTGGGAAGACCATGGATATATGCTATGGTTGTTCTTGTGTCGACCTATTTTAGGAAGATTGCATTTCCTTTTCAAGGAGGAATTACAATCGTCGATCAACAAAACTTCCTCCTCAATGGTTCTCAAGTTACGGGAAGCATTCCAATGATCCGTGGAAACCCCCATTCGCTTCAAAATATCAGAGTAGGCCTACTAAAAGACCCTATATTAATGGGAACTTTTGCCCTTCCACCTCCAACCAATTTGGCGGAAGTAGCATCGGTAGGAACTTGCAATATGATATCTTCAAAAAAGATCTCAGAAAATGATATCGGGATGTCTCATCAGGTGGACGGATTGGGGATTGATGAGACATCCCCAGTGGAGTCGCCATTTTGTTACAGGGAAAAGTGTCTACACAGAACTGCTTATCCCACTAAGGTGTGGTAGCTACCTTAGAAACAAACAAAGTAAAGCTACTTTCTTTTTTCCTTTATGAAATATAGATGAGAGAAGAACAAAGGAGACCAACCTCTGTCTTGCGCTTATCTCCTAGTTCGATTCCTCTCTCTCCTGATAGTCCTTTGCTACTTGTTTCCTTGTACGCCCATCTTCACAGAGTACCTGTAGGATCAAAGTAGCATAACACTATACAAGAACATGGATCTATAATCATAAACAATCTAGGATCAAATGTAAATTGACCATACAAATGCATAAAACATAAATGACACAAGAGTATGGAGGAAAATTTGAATAGCTTTTATTGATAATCAAGAAAGAGCCAAGGGAGTTACAACCAGTTGTTCTGACCAGCATCATCCTCTCAGCAAGTAAGCCCTTCTTCACCTCATACAAAGCTTAGATCACCCAACACTATGATGTTGTCTCAAGAAACCAACAACAATTCCTTACAAGATGCAAAATTCCAGCCTCTGGATCTCTGGGATGAGGGATCCATATATAGATATCTGTAAGGGAGATGAGGCAGCTTGTGATTTGATTAGTGTCTTCCCTCTGATAGTTCTTGCTTCCACTTGGAGATTGATGATCTCTTACTCATCCTTGGTCGAATTCAGAGAGGCAAGTGTCACAGGAGAAGTTTCTGGAAGATTCCATGCCTCTCCACCTCGCGGATTAACACTGCCATTTGTCACTTCTCGCCCATCGCACCCCATAGAAGGGCTTTTTGAAATGCAACGCACCTACACAGTGTACTTAGGTGAGATGCAATGCACTTTGCCTATGGAGCAGCTGAAATGATCATGTTTTGACCAGTTCTGAGCAGTTTTTCATGGAGAACTTCTGGGAGAAGCTGTAATCAGTTGACCTTGTTCCTTTAGGGGTTAGAACAACACTTTTAGGGACTTAGGAGCCCTTGGTTTATGGACATTTTATGCTTGGGGTTGCAGTGCCCAAAAATGTATATAACGGTTTCCCCCTAAAGCACGAGGACATTATAAAAGAAAAACGATAAACAGGAGTATGGTCAAAGAATTTACCAATGGCACCCCACTGTTCGCCAGCCGGCCGTACTAAATTAGGTCACCCCGGAAGTCCATACCAGCATATGGATACTCGGAATAAACCACCTCCTGATGATCAAACCACCCAAAGAAGGTATCAGAAAAGGAAATTTGAGACTGACCAGCATGTCTAGACATATGGTCGACCCATCTCTGCATACGTGGTTCAGTCGGTGAAGGTAAATCGAGTGCAATATACTGCGGCTGCATCAGTGGAATCTTTTCCAAGGCGAAGGTGGTCAAGATAGAACCATATCCAAAGTTCTTCAACCTCCCACTCTTCACCTTGGTCAACTGTTCTTTCATCACAAGGAGTACTGCGTCGCACCAGTTGAACACCTTCGGTTGGAGACATTCCAAGGCATACTGCATATAAGATCGGTTGGCTACATGAAGAGCCACACCACCAGCCATCCTACCAAAAGTGAACAGAATAGTCCTAAGGGACCTGTCAGTGACATCACGGATGATGATCTTGCTGTCTTTACTCGGCTGAGATCCCTCTCTGCAATACCGGCGAACATAATCTCTCACATATTCACCTCCTCAGGCCGAACCTGATAAAGAGATGGGGGCACCCCGCCTCGACAAGCCGGTCAAGAAATAGATGTCCACTACAGTCAAGGGGATGGATTTGCCCCTAATCTGGAACACCTGGCTGGTAGGATCCCAAGCATCGAGCAAATACTGCAGCAAGTTGATTTGTTGTCTCATGCTAGAAATGCGGAAAAACTTTAGCAAGCCACAGTTCCGCAGTGCGTTTACTGTAACCAAATCATGTAAAACAAGCATATCCTCTTCTTCATGCTCACGTTCTCGCCATGTAATAGTCATCTTGCTCCAAAAATCTCTGAAAACAAACAAGAGAAGAGTTAGATCCTGATTTTGGTGAGAAACAGGCAAAATTTCCATCAAAAACTGTGCATAAATTTCCTTCCTTGCTCCAATCAACTATAAAATAAATTTAATGAATCTAACAACGCTTTGGAACCTAACGCACAACATCTAGAAGTCTAGGCTAGAGACATATTCCGGCATCGTAAAGCCTGGTAACTGTTGTTCTCACTTCATATATGGTTATTTTAATTCCTTATAAATTGACCATAGTTATTGTCATAGTTATAGTGTTATGACAATCCCAGTATATTACCTATCATAAATGGCGATTGTAAAAAAGACACGTGAACCATCATGTGTTGGATATGCTGACGGAGCAAGTCGTAATTCGCAGAACCTATCTTCCGCGGCCTGGGCCATTTTTGATCCAAGCGGCGAGTTAGTAAGTTTCAGGGGGTATGTATTGGTCGATCAACGAATAACATCGCTGAATATAGCGCGTTGATAGAACTTCTCTCTGATGCCATCACACATGGTATACGCTGACTGATTGTCAGGCTAGACTCACAACTCGTCATACTACAACTCACTGGTATCTACTCTATCCGAAATCCAGCTATTTATCGCATGTTCCTATGGGTTAAGATTTTGGAAAGGTAATTTGATTTTATTCAATATCAGCATATTTCCAGAAACTTAAACACATTAACTGACTCATTGGCAAATTATGTGTTAGATAGACATTTGCAACATTTATAAAAAGAAGCATTCCATCAATATTTGCGTTTGGATCATGTAACTTAACCAAAATAAAACTCCGAAAATCAAAAATATATATATAATTGTTTATGGTTTACACATGATGTTCTGTAACCAAGACAAAATTGGTCAAATGACCCAAAACTCAAAAATCTAGGGGGCACCCTAGTCTAATGATGCTCGTGATAGCAAGTCACAGCTTGTGCGATCATGCGTAAGAGCCTAGTCCATCGTCTTGGCACACCAATAGTATGCCGCTGCAACCTCAAAGGCAGCTCGTCAGTCCTCACATCTGGAATACCGAGAGTGAGGCCCTCGACCTGGTCCTGTAATGCTGCAAGAGTCTCGGCCACATCGAGGTCGCGAAGGATAGCCCTTCCAACAACCTCTCCTGCTAGGGCGGCAGCTGGCACTCTCAGGCGTACTACTGGCCAAACGGGACCGACATCTGCATGAACACATGAGTTTGATTAGTCTTGATAGAATAAAGCACAAGGACATTATAAAAGAAAAATGATAAACAGGAATATGGTCAAAGAATTTACCAATGGCACCCCACTGTTTGCCAGCCGGCAGTACTAAATCTGGGTCACCCCGGAAGTCCATACCAGCATATGGATACTCGGAATAAACCATCTCCTGATGATCAAACCACCCGAAGAAGGTATCAGAAAAGGAAATCTGAGACTGACCAGCATGCCTAGACATATGGTCGACCCATCTCTGCATACGTGGTTCAGTCAGTGAAAGTAAATCGAGTGCAATATATTGTGGCTGCATCAATGGTATCTTTTCCAAGGCGAAAGCGGTCAAGATAGAACCATACCCAAAGTTCTTCAACCTCCCACTCTTCACCTTGGTCAACTATTCTTTCATCACAAGGAGTACTGCGCTGCACCAGTTGAACACCTTCGGTCGGAGACATTCCAAGGCATACTGCATATAAGATCGGTTGGCTACATGAAGAGCCGCACCACCAGCCATCCTACCAAAAGTGAACAGAATAGTCCTGAGGGACCTGTCAGTGACATCACGGATGATGATCTTGCCGTCTTTACTCAGCTGAGATCCCTCTCTGCAATACCAGCGAACATAATCTCTCACAGATTCACCTCCTCGGGCCGAACCTGATAAAGAGATGGGGGCACCCGCCTCGACAAACCGGTCAAGAAATAGATGTCCACTACAGTCAAGGGGATGGATTTGCCCCTAATCTGGAACACCTGGCTGGTAGGATCCCAAGCATCGAGCAAATACTGCAGCAAGTTGATTTGTTGTCTCATGCTAGAAATGCGGAAAAACTTCAGCAAGCCACAGTTCCGCAGTGCGTTTACTGTAACCGGATCATGTAAAGCAAGCATGTCCTCTTCTTCATGCTCACGTTCTCGCCATGTAATAGTCATCTTGCTCCAAAAATCTCTGAAAACAAACAAGAGAAGAGTTAGATCCTGATTTGGTGAGAAACAGGCAAAATTTCCATCAAAAACTGTGCATAAATTTCCTTCCTTGCGCCCATCGCACCTACAGTAGTGTTCTGGGTGTGTTGCATGTCAGTTGGCCAGTAGACAGGCTAACATCCAACGCACCTTTCGATACACAAGGGGTGCGTTGAAGCCAGGGCGAGTTTTTCAAACCCCAGAGGCTCAGAAAAACCAGGGATTAAGCTCAGAATGCAAAATGGAAGGCATGAAATGAAAGAGCTAAGGTTTAACTCCTACCTGGTCCAGACGGCACTGAGAATCGTCCACAGAATCTCCCAGAATCAGCTGATGAAAATCAAAGGGAAAAAGCACCTCCAAAGCTCCAACAAGCCAAAGTTCAAATGAAATGATAAAATGAGAGGTAAAAGCACTTTTAATTTACTTTTTACGTAATTCGAGTAAAATATTAGTGTTCTAACTCATTTTTCAAGCATATATTGTTCATTTCTAACTAGTTTGATGAAGCAATTGAAAATGCAGTACAATCTTTGAAAGAACGAAGCTATTTATGGTAAAGTCAAGAAATGACCATTGTATCGAGCAATTTTAGCACATAGTTCAAGCTCATTAAAAAATAAACATAAGTCATGAGCAAATGTTTCTCCCCGCGTTTAAGCTCATTAAAAAATGAACTATTTCCCAGTAAATAACCATCGTGAATGTAGTACTTCAGCCTTTAAAGCCTTGGTCGTGTTCTCATCATCACCTCCACTTTGTATTGGCCGATCATTCACCTCCATTTGATTGTTTACCCCTTTTGAGGAACAGCTGCGAAGAGTGATCCCACTAGCCATCCTTGTAACACTGTCGTGATTGGAAAATTCCAAACCTTACCTGGAATCAGCTGCTACCCAATTTTATCACTCGTTCCTCAAAAAACGAGTCTCCTTTAAGCTCTTTTCAACTGACTCGTAAAATATGAAAAGATTGCCGAGCTATTGACCTCTCCAGCTCGTTAAAGGGACCGGAAGTGCTATCCCTCCTTTAGATTTTAATCTTTTTTGGACCTGAGGGATTATTACACAAAAAGATCGAGCGCTTGTTTTGTTCGGCTCGTTAAAAGTATCGAAAATTCATCCCTTCTGTATTGTTTTATACTTTTTTGGACTTAAGGGATTAGATGAAGAAAAAGGAATTTTGGAGTTTCCTTTACGTCCCTTTTCAGACTCTCTAAAATTGAAAAGGATCGAGTTATCTTTGTCGTTAAACTCGTTAAAACCTAATAGCGCCAAACTTGTCCATAGCAGACAAGAACGAGTTTCACTATCGCTAGGCTCGTTAAAACATAGCGATGGGTTTGCCCGAAGGGAAAATTATAGAACAAGCATATGTTATCCTCCTCAAGCTTGACAAAAATAAAGAGGTACTAGTCAGCAATGACTGGGGAAAAATTGGGAATAAAACTTGAAGAAACTTTGTTGGTAGCAAGTCGCTCTTGAACATGACACTTTCACTCTGCATCCAAGTCGGGTTGGGTTGTTTCATTCACCGGTCACATCACCATGGTCCCATCACACCATCCACATTTGGGGTTAATGCTACCAATCCATCACATTAGTGTCGCTGATATGTTCAAGAGAAGTCATTCAGAGAATTCACTTGTGTCTCACCCGCTACAATACATTTACACTCCATTCTTTCATGACCGCCACCCTGAACCTTATATCACCAGATAGTTTTCACGTCCATTAAAATCATTTGCTCCGTTCCGTGTCATTGATGTGGGATTCATTAAGGCCCTCCTATGATAGATCGCTTCTTGTCGACATCAGCTCATTATCCAAGAAGTTGATATAGGAACACCCTGTTCAGTACTTTGAAGCTTGCATGCCCCAATGGCAAGTTTCTCACTTCCAGCGACAGGTTTACATCAATGACCTTCAACCAAAATATTTTGCGTGGTGTTCGACGCCAAGTCCTTTATTCACACCACGTGAATTGTACTGCAGTACCTTGAGGATCATTATCATTATCGGTGATTCCTCTCGCGCTTGTTAACAGCTTACATCATTGGCTGGTAATCAGGCGATGTCTTTCCATGTTCGACTCCAGAACATCTCTCACATGGATAGACTTGTACTTCGAGTGAAGATCGAACGAGATTTGAAGACCCCAGATCTAGTTTCATCCATCCGGGCTGCGATATATATTCGGGGAAATAAAGACATCAAATGTACATCATTGCTGCACAGATAATCATCCAATCAAAGGGATGATGGCTCTACCAGAATCATCAATCTACACTCAGACGATTGTCTGTCCTATGTACATGAAAATGAATTTATAAAGCTGAGCATGGGAATGCCCGCCTCAGCTAGATCATGAAAAAATTATGAAGATAATGTATTGTATTGTATCTTATTACAGGTCTCCTCTCAGCTCGAAAGAACTTCGGATCCTCATAATAAAGCATTTCACCCGACATCAAAAGATTAACGACCTCATGCTTTAGGGGGCAACTGTTATAGACATTTTTGGGCACTGCAACCCCAAGCATAAAATGTCCATAAACCAAGGGCTCCTAAGTCCCTAAAAGTGTTGTTCTAACCCCTAAAGGAACAAGGTCAACTGATTATAGCTTCTCCCAAAAGTTCTCCATGAAAAACTGCTCAGAACTGGTCAAAACAGGATCATTTCAACTGCTCCATAGGTAAAGTGTTTGCATCTCACCTAAGTACACTGTGTGGGTGCGTTGCATTTCAAAAATCCCTTCTATGGGGTGCGATGGGCGAGAAGTGACAAATGGAAGTGTCAATCCGCGAGGTGGAGAGGCATGGAATCTTCCAGAAACTTCTCCTGTAACACTTGCCTCTCTGAATTCGACCAAGGATGAGTAAGATATCATCAATCTCCAAGTGGAAGCAAGAACTATCAGAGGGAAGACACTAATCAAATCACAAGCTGACTCATCTCCCTTACAGATATCTATATATGGATCCCTCATCCCAGAGATCCAGAGGCTGGAATTTTGCATCTTGTAAGGAATTGTTGTTGGTTTCTTGAGACAACATCATAGTGTTGGGTGATCTAAGCTTTGTACGAGGTGAAGAAGGGCTTACTTGCTGAGAGGATGATGCTGGGTCAGAACAACTGGTTATGACTCCCTTGGCTCTTTCTTGATTATCAATAAAAGTTATTCAAGTTTTCCTCCATACTCTTGTGTCATTTATGTTTTATGCATTTGTATGGTCAATTTACATCTGATCCTAGATTATTTATGATTATAGATCCATGTTCTTGTATAGTGAAATTCCTAAAAATTTTACAATTACCATATATGAGGTTACATGAGGATGAATTCACGTGGTGTGAACAAAGGACTTGGTGTCGAACACCACGCAAAATCTTTCGATCGAAGATCATTGATGTAAACCTGTCGCCGGAAGTGAGAAACTTGCCATCGAGGCATGCAAGCTTCAAAGTACTGAACTGGGTGTTCCTAGATCGACTTCTTGGATAATGAGCTGATGTCGAAAAGAAGCGATCCGTCATAGGAGGGCCTTAATGAATCCCACATCAATGACACGGAACGAAGCAAATGATTTTAATGGAGGTGAAAATGATCTGGTGATATAAGGTTCAGGGTGGCGGTCATGAAAGAATGGAGCGTAAATGTATTGTAGCGGGTGAGACACAGGTGAATTCTCTGAATGACTTCTCTTGAACATATCGGCGACACTGACATGATGGATTGGTAGCATTAACCCCAAATGTGGATGGTGTGATGGGACCATGGTGATGTGACCGGTGAATGAAACAACCCAACCCGACTTGGATGCTGAGTGAAAGTGTCATGTTCAAGAGCGACTTGCTACCAACAAAGTTTCTTCAAGTTTTCTTCCCAATTTTTCCCGAGTCATTGCTGACCAGTACCTCTTTATTTTTGTCAAGCTTGAGGAGGATAACATATGCTTGTTCTATAATTTTCCCTTCGGGCAAACCCATCGCTATGTTTTAACGAGCCTAGCGATAGTGAAACTCGTTCTTGTCTGCTATGGACAAGCTTGTCGCTATTAAGTTTTAACGAGTTTAACGACAAAGATAACTCGGTCCTTTTCAATTTTAGAGAGTCTGAAAAGGGACGTAAAGGAAACTCCAAAATTCATTTTTCGTCATCTAATCCCTTAAGTCCGAAAAAGTATAAAACAATACAGAAGGGATGAATTTTCGATCCTTTTAACGAGCCAAACAAAACAAGCGCTCGATATTTTTGTGTAATAATCCCTCAGGTCCAAAAAGATTAAAATCTAAAGGAGGGATAGCACTTCCGGTCCCTTTAACGAGCTTGAGAGGCCAATGGCTCAGCAATCTTTTCATATTTTACGAGTCAGTTGAAAAGAGCTTAAAGGAGACTCGTCTTTTGAGGAATGAGTGATAAAATTGGGTAGCAGCTGATTCCAGGTAAGGTTTGGAATTCTCCAATCACGGCAGTGTTACAAGGATGGATAGTGCGATCACTCTTCACAGCTATTCCTCAAAAGGGGTAAACAATCAAATGGAGGTGAATGATCGGCCAATACAGAGTGGAGGTGATGATGAGAACACGACCAAGGCTTTAAAGGCTGAAGTACTAAATTCACGATGGTTATTTACTGGGAAATAGTTCATTTTTTAATGAGCTTAAATGCGGGGAGAAACATTTGCTCATGACTTATGTTTATTTTTTAACTAGCTTGAACTATGTGCTAAAACTGCTCGATTAAATGGTCATTTCTTGACTTTACCATAAATAGCTTTGTTCTTTCAAAGATTGTACTGCATTTTCAATTGCTTCATCAAAATAGTTAGAAATGAACAATATATGCTTGAAAAATGAGTTAGAACACTAATATTTTACTCGAATTACGTAAAAAGTAAATTAAAAGTGCTTTTACCTCTCATTTTACCATTTCATTTGAACTTTGGCTTGTTGGAGCTTTGGAGGTGCTTTTCCCCCTTGATTTTCATCAACTGATTCTGGGAGATTCTGTGGACGATTCTCGGCGCCGTATGGACCAGGTAGGAGCTAAACCTGAGCTCTTTCATTTCATGCCTTCCATTTTGCATTCTGAGCTTGATCCCTGGTTTTTCTGAGACCTAACTACAATTGTGTTTCCCCTTCGCAGTAACTGTGTGGGCCTGCATGGAGCTCTATGAGGCTCTGTGTAAACTCTCTCGGCTATTTCGGTAGTTTCCAGCAGTTCCCCGGCTTTCTACATAGAAGTCAACTTCCTCTACATTGGCCCTTCTAGCTCTGCATCAAGGCTGCATGGGCCCAGACTGGCCCAAGGTCAGCTCTGCGTCAAGGTTGCGTGGGCCCAAACTGGCCCAGAGTCAACTCTGTGTCAAGGCTACATGGGCCTAGACTGCCCCAGCGTCAGCTCTACGTCAAGGCTGCGTAGACCCAGACTGGCCCAGCGTCAGCTCTCCTAACTACTACGCTGCCTCCACAAGCTTATCTTCGCCTCTTTGTCTCTATACCCGAACTATCACTGCCCCTCACTTGCAAGATCTCCCCAATCAATTTCCGTCCTAAAAACTTCTCACCTCATAAATTGTTCCTCAATCTCTCTGTGTGCCTTCTCCAACTAACCCCAAGCCTCCATTTATACTTTTCCTGTTGAGAAATCAATGGTCGTGATCTAATCTTTGATCAACAGCTAAGATTAAATTTGACTTGATCCTCGTCTCTTAGAAGCTTCTCACCCATATTTTCATTAATACCCATTAATATTTTAATTTTCCTAAGTTTATACTTAGGAACCACATTAAAAATATTAATTATTTTAATAAAATACAATCCGGGTGAAATTTCACCAAACGATTTATGGGTCTTGGAGATCTCATGTGTTCTAGCCCATCCACAAAATTTCGGAGCTAGAGCACATCTGATGCTACCCAAAAATCAGTAGACAATGCCAATCATACCAAACTTAATCAAAGACTTGACCTAATCAGGCCTAACCATGACAGTCAGTTCATCAAACATATGATGAACATGTAATCTACAGGTCATGAATGCATATATGAACATAGGAATCTGAAACTTATCTGGGAATCATCAATAAGGTCTAACGCCCTCTCATAATAACTACAATAACATTTGTTAGCCCATGCATTCATTAACCATCAAATATGTATGTTGCCTTGGTGGGTCCTGACCCAGGTTCAGAGTTAATTGCGCCAAACAAAACCCTACACTACTAGACTTTTCGACAACAACCTGCGTAGCGCAAGCTGAAGTCTCGATGCGGGAGCATAGGACTCAGAAGGAAAAATCTCCCAAATTATTCCAAAAATCCAAAAAAATTTACAGGCAAGGGAGTGGGGTCCTTTAACATGTAATTTCTATGTTTTTTTAGTTAAAAATTAGAATAAATCTAGCAATAAATCAGGCATTGTAATAAAGCTCTCAGGCTTTAAATCATTCATGTTTTTCCTTGTATCGGATAAGACGAGAGGACTTATCGTTTGAAGAAAAAAACAAAAACATAAAATAGAATAAAGGCCAGAAAAGCGCTCAAGCGCCTGAGCAATTACTTTAAAGCAAAAACGACAAAAGCTATGCGCTTGGTATTCAGACTCTGTAATGTATATATGGATGAACGATGAATAAAGGTGCAGGCTGATGGTTATAGTTCCACCATATAAACAGCTGTATGTTACTCTGTTTTGTTTTAGGCGTTCCTTTTCCAGCGCGCATATGATATAATTGTTAACTGTTAGTGCTTAACTTATGTGATATAGATTGGGTGAATCTGTTGATATACTATGATCTCCTTTAAAAACATACAGCGAGAGCGAATCTGTCGGCTCTCGACTTTTCTTCCTTATCTATGTTTTATTTTAACGTTGTCCATTGTGTGCACATACGCATCGACTGCAAGTGACTGTTGAGTAGCCATCAATCACGGTTAACGGTTGTAGTTTGGCGTATATATAATGATAACTGGCTATTGAATCTTAAGTGATTGCAGGTTCAGTTCAATACGCATACATATATATCGACTTTAAAAGTACAGCGAGCAGAGATATATATGTAGGTAAGGAATTTCCGGTTATATATATGTTGCATGGCAATTATAACATGAAGGTATATACAAATAGAATTCCTGGATATGTGAGTCTTTGTTTATGGTGATTTCCATTATGTATTGCGTGGATATATATGGCGTTTATGTAATCCACATTAAAGAAAGGATATCGTTTTTAATCCGCCAAATGGACACCGCTTTTAAGCCTTCACACCAAAGAGGATGTCGTGGGTATGTATAACGAAGCATAGATATGTATATTATGTTGTGTAAGGCCGTTGATTGAATAACGTTTTGTTTTGACTTCACTGAAAGCCACCGTTAGGTTAATAAGTTGGGGAGAGGATTTTGAAAAGAAATGAAATATCATTTTAATGTCTGATGTGCTCAATCCAGAAGAAAGAGAAGTTGATCGAGATATAGAAGATCTTGCTGGCAGATTAGGGAAATTGACTCTAACACCTACAACCCCGCCATCAAGTCTCACCCAAGGCAGTATGGGGGGATGTTGGAACCAAGTTTTTGCATCCACATATCAATGTGATGTATTTTATTGCCCTATATTTGCCTCCGCATAGACCTATAAGATCTTAAGGCTTGGTATTGGAACTTTACTTAAACAACCCTTAGACCTTCGTAGAGATCTATGATAGGGTTTTGTGGACCCTCAATAGATAAAACATCCACTTACGCGCACCATAAAACAACCCTAGATCTGAGTTCGCATAGATCTACTTAAGTATTTAATAAACACAACATCATGTATTATAATCTTTGCGTAAATACTCAACATGCAGTACGTACAGTTAGCAAGACTCTCTAACAAAATCGTGCATCAATACATCAAAATTTCATAAAGACATTTATTCCATCAGAGCATATATAGTAAATATATAAACACATGAATTTCTCCAACAGTCTTCTTTATTGATGTTCAATATGGTGTTACAGACTCAAACTGCCCTGCGCACTCAGTTGCAGGGGTCCGCGAACTCGTCTATGGACTCTACTCTAGGCCTTTGCGCACTTAGCTGCAAAGCCTTTCACTCCTCTATGACTCACTTCTCTGTGTTATCTCCTATTGACCCATTACATCCATCATTATTATATCATTGATTACTGCCTTAGACTCTCTAAGACATGCCTATTTATAGCTTTTCTTCATACAATCCCATGGTCTGTGGACCATGGGTAGATCTAAAAACCAACTTGACTTTACATAAACAAGAGGCTAAACCCCCTTTGACTTCTAACTATCTACATGCTCCACATCCAAAATTTTCGAAGACTTTACATATTTTTACCAAAATTTACATCTTTTTACCAAAACTGACCCAGGGGACCCCATCCCAACATGCCTCCAACACAAAGGTCGTGACTCGCCCTCGAGTCACTCGGCTGGCGCGGTGATCTTGTTGTGAAGATCCCCTAGCTCCACTTGCATAACTGCTACCTCAGCAGTGCTCTACGTAGCCGCCTGTTTAACTTCTTCGATGCGCTGCTCTATAGCTAGTCCTTTCGCAGTCAACTTGATATATTGTTATGTTTGTTGCAAGCTCATCAGCTTCTCCTGAATGTTGGTTGTTACTTGGCAAGCTTCGTCTAACCAAGGTCCCAACCGAGCCTTAAGCACAGCCTCCTTCTGTTGGGTTGCTTCTACCTGTGTGCGGAGTTGCTTCCCCCCCTGCAACTTAGTGAGGCGCTATGCTAGAGAAATTGAGCGCGCTGTCACCCGAACCTCATCATACTGCTTCTGCAGCTCGTGAACTTCTGTGTAAAACATCTACAGGGTTGGGTCTTCTTGCAGATTCATCACTAATTCCATCGCATGTTCAAATAAGACCGAGCAGTCAGTGACTGCGGCATCCAAAGTGGTCATTCCTTCTTTTATAGCGGCTACACGTTGCTCCCTGACCTCGGGCGGAGTCGAAGGCTGTGATTTGAGCTACAACTCCGTAATTTTCATGTTGAGTTCAAATTGAATTCTCCCAACCTCTGCCTTTGCCTCGCGGACGCCTACAACTAATTTTCAGATTTTGGCCTCCAGTTGTGCGTCCTCGGGTATGTGGAACTCCGGCAATGTTCTGCACGCTTCTGCTACTGCAGTCGCCAGCTTGGAATTTTGTGCCTGGATAGTAACTCTCTCCTTCCTGGCCTATTTCTTCTCGGCAAAAATTTGTTCATTGTTCACCCGCTACTCGTTGATTAAACTTAAAATGCGTTGCTCTTGAGCTCTGAATTCCTTTATTACTCCTATCTGTGGCGCCTGAGGAAATTCGTTGGGGAGCGTTGCAATGTTCAACGCGATGTCCTTAAGGGTGCTCAAAATAACTCGCTCATCAGTGGATTCTGCTCACAGGGACCCTTTTGGTAGCACAATTGATCGAAGGTCCATTGTCCTTACCAGTTATGCAGCCTAACTTGTCCCCGGTGCCAGGCTCATTTGTGCTGCACTCACTTGACCTACGCCCACCTATATTCTTCTAGTTTGGATCTACAGTTTGTGCAAATCCTTTTGGATGCTCCCCAACGTCTTCATGTACTATTGCTCGAATTGTTGCAGCAACTCAGTTGTAGTATCCAGGACTTTGTCGTCGATCTCATTGAGATTTCCCTCCCTCAGGTCATGGGATCCACCTACGTTTTATCTGACTTCTGCTTCTTGCGGGCACCCTCCTGCTGCTGCTCTTTGTGCTTCCTCATCCAAAATGGGGTGCTCTACCCCTCATCTCCTCCACCGCCCTGTTTAGATTGTTCTTCCTCCTCTGCCACAAGCGAAGGGAACTTACTGCTTCTCTGTGATTCGTGTTACTCTTGCTCGACCTGCTCCTTTGCAACAGGTTCCTTCTCCATCCAAGCATTTTCTGCGCCTTCCTTGTTCTGCTGCGTGACCAACTTTTGCACAGCCTGTTTTGCTACATCCTTCCTCTTCTGCTCAGCCGAGCTGCCCACGCCCTTGCAGTTTCCTACATCCAAATCCGATGGGGCACGCCAATATGTTGGCCAGCGCTTGATCACCTCCTGTATGTCGTGATATGTAACCAAGTATGGTAAATCATACCATTTCTACTGCGGGTCTTTTCACACTTGAATGTAGATGCAGTGGAAGTCAGCTTTGAACGCGACATATGACAACAACTGCTCATACAAGGTCAGGGACAACCTTGGCCATTGATTGATGGCCATGCAGAAACTCATTTCCATCAAGACCCAAAAGATCTTTGTTTCTGTGACCCGCGCGGGGTCCTTCGTGGCCTAGAGGGAGGCGAACTGTGTGGCCTCCGGAAATCCTTCCTTCAACGGAGGAAACTGGCTGTCCTCCGGTAGCTCCCATGCGACCAGCATGATGGAGAGCAGCAACCACGCATAGTGGAAGGGTTTTCTCTCATCCTGGACCTCGCGACAATTCGTAAGGAATTCGCTACATTACATTAGTACCACAACCAGTTAAACTGCACGCCCTTCACACATTATGCAGCTAACGATACCACAGGCGCCAGAACCTCGTCCGTGCGGTACTTCCTCATAACCTTTACAGCCAGTATTTGGGTGGCAATCTTCATCGCGGGGTCATTGATAGACGTGATGGAATAGCCACACGAATTTTTCACAAGCTCAAACTCCTTTTTCATTTTATCTTCCAAGTCTTTTTCTCCTGCCTTTCCGCCAAACTCCTTGGTCGGATTCAAGCCTTCATGCAGCAAGTGTGTGATCCTGTGGATGAGCATGTCCATGATGGGTATAGGCACTCCTAGCCATAAGCACCCATCATGCATGAGAGTAAGTAATTTCCGCACACAAGTGGTATTAATCGTAGTGCGGTGATAGTGGGGCACCCACAACAGGTTCAATAACCCAAAATTTTCCACTCCATGGATCCATTCCACCGTCTCCAACTCGGTGACACCTGAATCTCGGTAGTAAACACACTTCATATAATTTGTGGTTGCTAGGTGCGGGAACCTCTCATGGTCCGCCAAGTCCCAATCCTCCATCTTTAGCAGGGGGATCCGCGCGAGGTGCGGACCTTCAAAGGGGACCTGCTCCGGCAGTAGGGGCGTAAAGATGATGCATTTGTCAGAATCTGGGTCCTTGGTGACCTTTGTCTTCCCCTTTCACAAAGGGATGTAATCAGGTAACTTGGTAAAGGGCTTTACTCCCTCGGCGTTTATGTCTTCAGTGCCCTATCCCTCCTCAACCTCCAAATCGACAACCCTTTCGGGTTGCTTTTCCTTCTTCTGCTTTTAAGTGGCAGAATGTTTTTTGGGTGACTCGCGCACCAGTACCGGCTTCTTTTGCTTATCCTTCTTCGACTTCTGGGTTTTGTAGGCTTCGACCAAGATGACCTCAGTGTCGTAGGCATAGGAGCTCGAGCCTCCATGCTCACCACCTCTGAAGCAACTCCTTCCGATGCGATATCTCCCCTAGTGCTCATAGTCTTAGTCGGGCTCAGACCTAACATGGTTTCAAGGATAAATTTCTAGTTTAACTCAGGTAAATTGGCAAATGTAGGGCTCGCGACCAAATCCTCAAAGAACGAGCAGCTCATAAGCAACAGACAACTTAGCTCAAAAACTCTAAGTGTGCAAATTGTTCTCTGTTGGACCAGCATGCGTAATTTATAGGGGTTTTTGAATTCAAATCTGACCATTCCCCCAAAAATTTGATCATTAATGTTGTTTTGGTGGCAGATCTTCAAAGATTTTAGCCTTAAATGTCGCTAGCCCGCTCCTCTTAATCATCTCTTGGTATTCAAATCATGAACAATGACTCCAACGGTTACTTTCTTGTTGTGTTGCACGACACCTCCCTTCGTAGCACAGCTCCCTGCGTGCAGCTTCTTATACTGTAACTTCATCATATTCTTCGCAGCCCACCTGCAACGTAGTCCTCCAACCCAGGCAGTGTAGTTTATAGTCTCGTGCTATCTTGCAACTGCCTGGAGCACTAATACTGTCCTGTCGTCATATAGTAATTCAGTTAGATCCCTTGTATTTGGCTTCAATTGACTGCCATTCAACCTTCCCGGAAAAGGTTCTCCATTCAGCTTCACGAGTTGGACTACGCCTCCATCTGTAATCTCTTTGATAACATATGGCCTAAGCCAGTGCACCTGAAATTTCCCCGGAATCTTAGTGAACTTGCTATCATAAAATAATACCAAATCATTTATCTTGAATGTGCCCAGCTTGATGTGTCAATCATGCCATGATTTTTCACGTTACTTATGTACTTGCTGATGGAATCTAGCTAAGAATTTATCTTCTTCGAGCTCCATCAGCTACGCGAGCTGTCCTTTCAAGGCTTCATGATCTGCCATACCTATGAAAGCTGATATGCATATACTAGGCACGATATATTCCATCGGAATCACAACTTCTATGCCATAGACCAATCGAAAAGGTGTCTGACCTGTCAGCTTTTTGCAAGTAGTCCTATACGCCCATAGCACTGCAAGTACGCACACATCCCATTCATTCCGTTGTGCGTTGAAAATCTTCGTCAATGCGTTCTCCAAGATCTTATTAAAGGTCTCAATTATTCCATTATCTTGAGGATGATATGGTGTGCTCTTCTGATGATAAACCTGGAGTTCTTCAGTCAATGCGCTGATTGTTTCATTAAGGAAGTGTGTACCCCGATCACTCATTAACACTTTTTGGCAGCCAAATCGGTTAACACGTACTCAAACAAGAACTTCGCTGTTGTAGCCCTTGTATAATCTTTAACCGATTGTGCCTCTGCCCATCTGGTTAGATACTCCATCGCGATGATGATATAATGCACACATGTCTTCTTTCCTGGGCGCTGAATTGGTCCAATGAAATCAATTTCCCACTTTTCAAATGGTTGCAACGATACTTGAGGATTCAGTGGAAACTCGTCCCTCCACGATGGTATGCCCGTTCGTTGACATGCATCGCATGCCCTACAATATGCTTTCGAATATTTATGCAGCGTAGGCCACCACAAACCCTCCCGCAAAATATTCTGAGTCGTTGCCTTTCCTGCATAATGCCCTCCTGCAACCCCTCCATGAGCTTCAACAAGGATGTTATTCCGTTCAAAATCTGGCACATACCGTTGCAATATCTCATCTGCACCCATTTTATACAAATGGCTGGAAATCACTAAGAAATCTGTCGCACGCACTACTAGTTCCTTCTTCTGTTGACTAATACACCCCTCTGGTGTCGTTCCTGTAGTCAAAAAGTGAATAATATCTGCAAAGTGGTTATCTGCTACGCGCACCGCGAAGAGCTGCGCATCAGGTAACCCTTCCTCCAAATTAGTAGGCTCCTCTCCTATCTCAATCCGTGACAGATGGTCAAGTCCTGCATTCAACCTACCTGGCTTCATAATCACATCGAAGTCATACTCCTAGAATAGCAGCAACCATCGGCAGATATTCCCCCCCAACACAGGCTTATTGACCAGGTATTTCAAGGCGAAATGATCTGTGTACATTTTGAAATGTCCACCCAACAAGTAGTGCCTGAACTTTTGAACTGCATACACCATAGCCAATCCTTCGCGCTCTGTCGTTGAGTAATTATTTTCGGCCTTTGATATTTTTCTACTCACGAAGGCTATAGAGTGGTCCATCTCTCCTTCACCAACCTGTGTTAGTACTACTCCCAACGCAATGCACAAGGCATTGACATTTACATGAAATTCCTTTTTACAATTCGGGAAGACCAAAATCGGCACAGTGACCATCTTCTCCTTCAATACATATAAACTACGCTGACATTCTTAATCCCAAAAAAATTTAGTGTCCTTCTTCAGCAGTTTCTCCATGGGCGCGGTAATCTGAGCATAAGCCTTGATGAATTTCCTGTAATATTCTGTATGCCCAAGCATTGCGTGCAACTACTTGACACTTCTCGAGGCCTCCAAATTTATTATCACCACGATCTTGGCAGGTTCCACCATCAACCTTGCTTGCACACCACATGACCCAGCAGGACCCCAAAGGGGACACATAATAGACACTTCTTCAGGTTCAACGCGATCTGGTATTTGCGGCACGTATCCAGCATCAGACACAGACTTGCTACATGGTGCTTACTAAGTCGAACACCATCTAGTCATCAAAATACACTTCGAAGAACTTATGGATGAACTCCTTAAATGTTGCTATTGATGAGCCTCGGTATTGCAACAAGAATGTTTCACTCCCAAGGCTACCCGCTTTAATTATCAACCCAGGGTTCATACAAACTTAAGAGGTATCGACACTATATGTGCAGCATACAATGTGTCCTTCCTTTGTTGTCATGAGAGAAAAGAAATGCTACCTATTTGCAGGAATGAAAGATTGAATTTAAAAATGCTTGTAAAGTAACATGAAATCCTCTATCTACTTATTAACATACTTTGCTTGCAAAAGAACCCTATTTTAACCCTATTTGTCACATTTGATGTTTTAACCAATCTAAGCATGAAATATGATCTAGAGATTACTCACTGATGGGTGCATGTGTAAATATAAAAGAACTCATTTTTTTAAATCTCTTTGCTTTATAAATGCAAATGATAATCTTTCCTTGATCTTTGGCAAGGGAGACAGCTGTGGAGGAAGAGGGGTACAATGATTTTGATGGCTTGGAGGTCAAGTAGGGGCCTAATCCCAGCTTCAATGATGATTTTTCTCAATTCGAGCTCAAAACAGGCCACTACAAGATTTCCTACAGGATGTACTAGTTCTCCTACAGGATCCCTTGTTTTACTACAAGATGTTACAAATTTATTATACGAAACTATAATTCATCGAATGATCAAGCAAATCAAATCCAAATTGGATGGGACAAATTTTCTTATTGACAAAGATGTCTTAGGTCCCCATTCCAAGTGGAACCACTCAAAAAGACCTCTGTTAACTCATGCTAAAAAATAACATAAAATTACTAGTCGAAAATCTAGAAATTCGAGAACTAATGAGCTAGTAAATCTATCAAATGCCTAACCTAATCAAGTGAAAATGCAATGGGGTAAATTTTGTTATTAAATAGAATGTTTTTGTGATCTAATGCAAGTGGAACCAATTCAATTGAAGCTCTTTAGCATGCTCTAAAAAATAACAGAAATTTATTGTTCTTCGCTACAAAGGAGTTCCAGAAATCTAGATTTGGGAATAAGGAGACTAATCCAAGTAGCTAAATGATTACTGTGACCTTCCAAATATTTTCCAAGGATGAAATGATCCTTATGATCCTGCAAAAGAACTTACATCAACCATTTAACCCAATCCTTCAACAAGAAATCATTAATACTAAATACATAAATAGAAAGAAATAAAAACAAGAGATGCATGTGAATAATAAGTGAAAAAAAGGAAATAAAATGATACAAAATGACTCTGAGGCTCCTAGGATGACCAAGCCCAAGGAAACTTATAGACATATGGAGGAGAACAAGATTTAGAAGCTGAACATGACACCAATCTTCATCATTTTCATCAATACAATTACATCCCTGTAAGAAAATATAATGGAGCTGCAGAAATACGAGTTCTCTCCACAAGAACACTAATAGAAATCTATCCCTAGAGGAAAATTCGACTTGGTAGTTATACAAAATGATTAGAAATCATTCCCCATGAATGGAGGAAGCTTTCCCCGCCAAAATACCTTGATTAGTGGTTCTGGTTCCCAATACTAGGATTCTGCATTAAATGGCAGGGAACACATTCCTAGATTTTCTCAATCATTGGAGTTCCACAATCTATGCCATAATTCCATAATATTTTGTTGATTTATTATTTAATAGTGATCCTCTTGTAGTAGGGAGCAAGCCCCTAAATTATCTCCTCCTCCAAATCTTCATAATCTGCCCAATATTTTCATAAGATTCCACAAAAATAAATAATATTAGGCACAAATATGCAATTATTCATAAACCTTCCTAATGAATATATTAAATTTAAAAATACATTATCTAATGCAAAAAAGATAGGTTTAACGTGCTGAAGGATGGTCATAGGCCTTAATCTATGTTTAATTTAGAGGCATGGGCCTTAATTTATGTCTAATTTAGAGACCCATCAGCGATAACTACGCGAGAGAATATCGCGGGTGCATTCTTGAGTCCAAACGACATGACAATATAATAGGAACAACCCCATTCAGTCGCGAAAGTTGTCTTGCTCCTATCCTCTGGCGCAATCTTGATCTCATGGTACCCCGAAAATCCATCCGTAAATGAGTAGGCCTCCTGCCCTCCAACATTATCCAATACCTCATCAATAAACGATGTCAGAAAAGGATCATGGATGCAGGCATCATTAAGTTTATGTAAATCTACACATATCCTTCTTTCTCCTTTATGTTTCTTTTGTTGAACCACCATTGGGCTCACCCAATTAGATTCCTCCACAAGTTTGATAATGCCTGCCTCAAGCATCTTATCCAACTCCAAACGGACCTTTTCCTTGTAGTAGGGATTAAGGCGATACAGCCTCTACTTAATAGGCTTTGCGTCCAGTTTCAAAGTAATTTTCATCACACCCAAGTCACCTATGATGCCTTTCAGGTCCGAAAACTTGGTAGGAAAAAGATCCTGGTACTCACGGAGTAACTCAACAACTTTATCCACTATGGCATCATCCCAATAGTCCCCGATCTTCGCAAATTTTGGCTCTGCTTCAGTACCAATGTTTACTTGCTTGGTTTTCAATGGCGCGGTGATGTCCGAGTTTTCTCTATTTGTGGACCTTCAACTTCGCGATGGCCTTCTACCTCTGGAATATTGATATTTCTTGGATCCTCATCCTCCCCCTCAACAGTCACATTATAACATTCCAGCGCAAGGCGCAACTCGGTCCTCCAATCTGGCTGAATCAATTCCAAAGGATCTCGCGGCATTCTGAAGATCGTTGCCTTAACCGCCTACAGAGCTTCATCAATGCATTTGAACACATCTTCAAAGCTGAAGGTCATTAAGAATCCTTCCCTTAATATATCCCACTCCGCAGTGCCATGGCGGAGCTTCGTTTCCAGGTACCAATTCATAGGGATTATATCCAAAGTATGGCAAAATAAGTGCACACACTCCGGTTGCGGCTCTGTTCCATAAACTTTAGTCCACTTCGTCAAATGATCGCGCGAATCATTTCTCCCATCGTACTTCTCACTCAGTTGAATTTTAGGATGACCAAATCGCAACCTCCTCATCCTTCTGTAATCTCGTCATTCATCAAAACTATCTTTGTGCGTAGCACGCAACACGAAATACAGGGCTTGGAAGTGATGACCCTCAGGGACTTGTCGTTCAAAAACATCCAAAAAATTATCTACGTCAGTTAAACCATCATAATAGGGTAAATTTCTCACCTCCAATGACACACTGTGCAGCGATTTAGTCATCATGTTGCAGCACAGCGTAGATACTTCGTGTAGCCTATTCTACCAATGCTTCAGTTCTTCATCTGAATCCAAGGTACAAGAACTTTCACGGTCCCATGCGATCCATCCATCAGTTGTTGGATTAATCCAGTCATGATCTCGCACAGTGATTTTGTAAATATGATCCAAGTCATTGTCACTTTCTTCATAGTCACGGACCGGTTCAGTATAGCGCAGTCCTTCTACAGGGTCCAATGGTACTACAACCCGAAGTGATTTCCTCTCAAACGAAATTGTTATTTTCTTCAAGTTCATGACTCCATTCATATCAATGGCCTAGTGAATTCCAAGGAGCTCGAGGTATGGATTGTTGTCGTCCACACTTTCTAGTACTTCAAAATTAGCTAGTGCGCTCGCGCCTTCTATATCTACGATGATTCCATGTAGTCGTCCCATAGGGATGATCTTCTGTTGGTTTTCCATTCTCAGTTGGATCGAAGACCATTGCAGCGCAGGTCTCCCCATTCTCTCCCATGTCTGTTTAGGCAAAACGTTCGCGTCAGACCCCAGATCCAGAATAACCTGGTCCATCTCATAATCTCCTATCTGCGTGGTGAGCCTCATCTCGCGCCTTGTTCTTGCCTTATGTTTGCCAATTTTTCATACTACACGGTATCCATCAAGAGCGTTTTCTTTACTATAACACTTGTTTATCAACTCCTACAGACCCTTCACAGCATTGCTATCGCGTAGAAGTTTCATGCAAGTTTCCAGGAACGAAGTACAGAGGGATAAACCTCTGTATGTGCGCTAGTTTCTGGTGCTTTGTTCTGACTTCCTGAAGTAGATGCCTCCGCGAAGCTTTTCTTGGCTTCCATAAATGTTTCCTTCGCGCGCGCCAGATCAAAGCCAACTTCTTTCTATGGGGCCCTACAAACCCATCCATCTTCTTCAGGTTGTTTTCCCTTATCATCCCCGGTTGTTACGCCGCTTCTTAGCACAATATTCACATTCGGATCTTCCTTGCGGGACTCAGCTCTCATCATTATTACGTTCTACGTAGGTTGTTGAGGCTGCGCCTTCTTCTCCTGCAGCTTAGCTATTAGCACAGGGAATTCTTTGATAGTGTGGTCAAACTAGCTGTAGTATTGATAGGATGGGTGTGTCTGATTCTGAACACTCCCACATATAGTGCCTTGGTGTCCCACAGTTATAGCAATCAACCTGACCGCGACCTCTACTAGGTCCTGCTCCTCCTCGGGCTCATCCTCGCCCCTGATATCCTCCACATGCTCCCCCGACGCCCTGATTCGAAGGCCAAGTTTATGCTTGCATTCGATAGGTATGCATTCTTTCCATCATCAATTCGTAGCTATGACAATGGCACTCATTGTGGCCCACCGATTTGCAAAAATTGCAGAACCACTGTTATGGTGTCTGAACAAACTTTTGCAGCAAATGACAATTATCCGTTACATGTTTTCCAGCCACCTAGCAAATAGCGCACCATAGCATGGGCCCCGCACTCAGTTCTGGTGGGTCTTCCTGCCTCAGGGGAATCGGTCCCCCTCCTATAATGTAATTTGCGAAGACAGGGCAGTGGTCTTTATCATTCCCCTGGCTCTTACACTTGAGGCACTAGACTTCCTCACGCACCTTTGGCCTAACCTCTTTCTATTTTTTCAAGCTCTGCAATTCCAAGCAGAGGTTCTACAGTTGCGAGTGAATATGCTGGGCTCCCAAAGTCGCATCCTAAATAGGTGTCTCGTGTAATCTCATCGCGATTTCCAGGGCTTCTGCCTGAGTTCCTAACTTCTATTGTGACAAAGCAATCCTCAAGTGGGGCAGAAACGAGGCTATAAACCATTCGTAGTGCTGACCATCTGTGAGTTGCATATTAGCTTTGCGGATCACACATTTCAGCCTTTGATCTAAATCGAAGGCGTCTCACCAGCCCTTATCGTGATCTCCTTAAATCCAACGACTGTCTGTGATTTAGACTTAGGCTTAGTAAAATCCTTATTTAAAACATACTTAGTATCTTCTAGCGTTGCTAAAGGATGATCAACACAATAATTAATATACCATGTTAGCGCGTGATCCTGCAGAGCAGTAACTAAGTGTGCCTTCTTGATGTTATCATCAATGATCTGTTGTGTGGTCCATACTGTTATCACCCCAAGAAACACTCCTAGGTTGTATCTCGGAGATGCTCGGGAACATTACAAACTCAACAAAATGTTGGAAATGGATGAATGGAAGGAATGATGCTTGTTCAAGCCAGATAACCACTTCTACTATGCTTAACTCCAGACATGGGTGAACACCCCCAGACTACGAGGCTTTAGACCACCAATTACTCACAGTTTGAGGATTAGGTGTACATGGAGAATACTGACCACACCAGCAGATGCATAAGACCCTGTGATGGCTGGCTGCAACCAGTAAAGAGGTCTACAAATCTATTTCCTAATGCACAAACAGGATGACAGCTCTCTGGCACTAAGTAAACAGAAACCTGTATAACACTGTCAATGATACATACTAGATTCTAACACAGAGGTGGGATGACAGCCCCTCTACTGCTAAAATTCAAGAGCACATGAACAAATGCATAACAGGCACAGCCTAGAACAGAGCAGAAATGGAAAGTGAGCAATTAACAACAAAAGAAGCTTGTATTAGCTGAAAATGAAGACTAGACGCTGCAAGTATCACAGTAGTTACAGTCTCCAGAAGTTGAACCTTACATCAAAACTACAACTATCAACCTCACTACATCTGTTTTATGGATATATATAGAGGTTGATTACAAAAATACTTTGCTATTCTATGCGTGGAGGGGTCATAATGGACCACCAACCACGTTAACTATCTAAAATGGGCCTCTGCTATGACCTGCTGCTTCAATGAATGAATTTGACCTTCTCTGGTATTCTGTTGTCCTTTTGAGCAGGTGGAATGTCGTATGGAAGAAGTTCCATAACTGGTAAATGAATTCAACTGCTCGAGGCATGTTCTTCTCGTCCTTCGGCCATAATGCTCTTGAATGCAGTTGTTGAAGAGTAAATGTGCCAAACACTGATAGATGGCCGTTTATGTGCTTCGGGAGGATGGTACAAGTTGAGCACACGAAGACTGCATGGCGGACGGATGATCTGGTCAGGAGGGAAATACTGGTCGTTGGATGGAACAGACGAACAGCGGAGATCGATTTGCAGGCACTATCGGGAGACATGAGATCGGGATGGACGAGGGTCGTTGGATTAAACACAAGAAGATCCAGCGGTGATCGGGGGCGAAAGCTGCGCGGGGACTTAACGACCAGGGAAAAGTGGTTTCGTTGGCAGGCGGTATTCCCCGCACCGCTTTCGGAGGATGGCGGTAATCGTATGCAAGGGGAGCGATCACAATCATTGGGTGACACGTGGCAGATGGGACTAGCGGCAAACCACTTTCCCGCGGGTTATTGTGCGTGCAGCTTACGGGCACGGGAGGAGTGGATAACGTCGGATCACCCGACAGGAACGATCGAACGATGGAAGGTGTACACGCGTTAACAAGCGGGGAAAGCGACAGAGACCATTAGATCGTTGAAGGACTAGATCAAACGGTGTAGGTTATACGATGAGGAATAGTTGGAGTAGGTGCGCGGTCAGGTGGAGGTGCCATGTGACTTTGGACTTAGCGTTTTGGGGCTTGAGGGAATGGGGGTGTATGCTGAGTTTTGAAGGAGAATCAAAGATGGTAGGGGGGCTATGAGAGTGTGGGCGGAGTGAGAGGAACGAGGAGGATGGCCGATATGGATTTTCTTCTCACAACAGCAACACGCCCAGGCTTGCATCCAACTCTTGAAATGTCCATGCATGTAGCAGAGCTAACACTAGCTCCTTCTAGGGATGAGATCCTCCCTGTGAGGTCTCAAGAATCTGCAGATCAATGCCTTACTGATGAAAAACAAATTAACAAAATTCCCAGTGTTCCATTGGGCATGGAGTCTGACTGAACCTATACTAAAACTGATAAAATAAAATATTTACAACTTTAAGGCCAAAAGACCTTAATTCACGTAAATTTTCAAAAAACGCCCATTAACTGGGCCATCAAAAATTGCATCTCCTCCCATACTTTTCAGTATGAAGGTATTGTTCCCTTGAATCTGAGAAATGATGAAAGGCCCTATCCAGAAAGCATCAAACTTCCCATGATTGCCTTTCTTTTCCTTTAGTGCATCCCACTTCAGAACCAAGTCTCCAACCTGAAAATTATCTATCTTTGTCTTCCTGTCAAAATCATCCTTGATCTTTTTCTAATGTGCTGCAGCCTTTTCGACCAGCTATTCTCGGATTTGATGTACCTCTGCCAAATTAGTGATTCTTCATGCCATGCATTCTTCCTCATTACATTCATCTTGCAGGATCTTTGCCACAGGGAGAGTTAACTGAATTGGAAACACAGCCTCGGTACCATATACCAGCCTGAATGGAGAATTCCCTATGGATTTCTTAATGGTCACTCTGTTAGCCCACAGTGCATACTTGAGCTTAGAATCCCAATTCTTTTTGTTGTCCTCCAACAGTTTTTTGATTATCCTTATCAGGATTTTGTTAGAGGATTCTGCTAGACCACTGCCTTGAGGATAGTATGAGGTGGAATGAACAAGTTTAATACCCATTGAATCACACATTTCCACCGATTCTTTTGCCCTGAAGGCTGCTGCATTATCTGTGACTAATTTATGTGGACATCCAAATCTGGTAAAGATACTTTCAATTAAAAACTTCGTGACCACATTATGATCAGCCTTCCTGGTAGGGATTGCTTCAATCCACTTAGTAAAATAATCAGTGGCTACTAATATCCATCTGTGCTGGCCACTAGAATGTGGATTGATTTCTCCATTGTAATCCAAGCCCCACTGCTGAAAAGGGCCTTTTTCATGTATTGGTTTTAAGGGCAGGGACTTCAATTGTTGCTTTCCTTCAAATCTTTGGCACTTGTCACAAGATTTAACAAATGAAAATACATCAGAAAATAAAGTGGGTCAATAATACCCCAGCTCTGAGGATTTTATGAGCTGTAGTCTTCCAATAATGGTGCCCTCCACACATGCTGGAATGAAACTGCTGCATAACTTCCATTGACTATTTTTGTCCAGACACCTCAAAAGCATTCCAGATGGGTCCCTCCAATAGAGCAGATTTTCATTAATGCAATATTTAGCTGCCCTAAGCTTAATAGTTCTGGCTTGACTTGTGCTTGAGCCTAGAGGGATTTCTAGCTTCAACAAGAATTTAACTATTGCATAATACCAATCACAAGAATCTAGATTTTCGGACACTAACTACTTTATCTCTGGTTCAGCTACTTCCTCTTCTTTATCTGTCTGACCAATTTGTGCAATTGTATACAGGGAATCAATATCCAATGATCTGTAATTTTCTTCAACCAATAACTTGGCAAGACCCTGACCTCTTACCAGCTTGGTGGGCTTCAGTTCTATATTAAATTCAATCAACTTTGCAATCCATTTAGCCCTTCTTCCATCAGCATCAGGCTGTGTTAGGACATCTTTTATTGAAGTAGAGGGCACATATGCAACTATCTTGGAATGTAGAATATAAACTCTGAAAGCTTTCAACGATTTGATAAGAGCATATGCTTGTTTTTCAATGATATCATACCTCAGCTCAGCATCCCTTAATGTCTTGCTGAAAAACACCACTGGATGCTATGAGCCTTCTTCATCTGCTTGCAATAAAACTGCTGCAATGGTGTCATTAGAGGCAAACGAAAATATATGGAACTCCTTGCTGTAATCTGGACTGCTTAGAGTGGGAGTTTCCATAATGGCTTTCTTGATGGACTCAAAAGATCTTCTTGTTGAATCAGTCCATTTTACCTCTGACCCCTTTCTCAACATGGAGGTAATATGCTTCATCAGCTCTGCAAAATTTGGGATAAACCTCCTCACAAAATTTATTTTGCCCAGAAAGGACTAGATGTCCTTCTTTGATCTTGAGACAGACAGGGTCTGTATTGCTTTTACCATCTATAGGTCAATTCGGACACCTGCAGCAGAAACAACATGTCCTAACAGCTTGCTTTCTTCTAAAGAAAATTGTGATTTTTTAGGATTGATTGAAATCCCAAACCTCCTGCACTTTAGGAACACCCTTTTCAAATGTTGCAAATGGTCTTGATGGCTGCTGGAGTATACCGTTATATCATCAAGGTAGATAAGGACAAATTTATCCTTCTCTCCCACAAATGCTATGTCCATAGCTCTCTGAAAAGTAGCTCCAGCATTCATCAATTCAAAAGGAATCTTGGAATACATAAAAGTGCCCCAAGGAGTGGTGAATGCAGTCTTCTCTTGGTCATCTGGATGTACAGCAATCTGGTTATAGCCTGAAAATCCATCAAGGAAAGACATTACTTTGGCTCTTGAGACTTTCTGCAGCAAATGCTCCATCTTGGGCAGAGGGTAATTGTCTTTCTTGGAGCACTTGTTTAAGTTTCTGAAATCAACAGAGTCTGATTTCTCCACTTTTCTTCCTCACCACCACCAAATTGGCTACCCATTTTGAATATCTGAGAGGGACTATGATTTTGGCAGCCAACAATTTTTTAATTTCTTTTTCAATCAAAGGAAGGAGCAAAGGATTTATTGGTCTCAGCTTTTGTTTGAAAGGTATGGTGTCTTTCTCTAGAGGGATTTTACGCTGAATAATCTTTTTTTCATAGGTTTTCAGATCACTATATTCCCAGGCAAACACTCCAGCAAATTGCTGCATTAAATTGCAATATTCTAAACTTTGGTCAGCAGACAGATGAGAGGACAAATTTATGTATCTAGGCTGACCTGGACTCCCTATATTATGCTTACAGACCGCAGATTGGTCTTCTTTTTGGGCAGCCTTGTAAGGCACATCATTTTGGTCAAACAGTCTTTCTAGAGGAATTAAACCCTTAGGAATATGATTCTTGGGAAGCTGGACAATGCTATCTTTACCAATTTTGTTTCTAAGCTGGGGTTGAGGGCTTTCTTCCAAGGCTTCATTTTCTTGGTCAATTTGCATTTCAGAAAACTCATCAATGACTTGCAAGAACCTATTTATTTCATCATCATCTTCAAAAACTTTCCAATGGTGGATATTATCAGGCACGGATGGTCTATATTTCATTTGGACTACATAAACTAGTCTGGGAGGCATGGGAGGGATAAACATGCTAGCAGACACAACAAGAGAATCAGAAAGTTGGTTTTTGGCTCTAGGGATATATGAAATACAGAAACTATCAAAAGAATCTCTGAGTCTCCATACCTCATCTCTGTACGCTTTCAGCCTTGGGTGTTTTGCCTAAAAGGTTTTATTTACTTGCTGAATGATCAAATCATCATCTCCAAACACCTTTATGTTCTTGACTCTTCTGTCTTTAGTTGCATTAAGGCCCAATAGCAGAGCCTCATACTCTGTTATATTGTTTGTGACTTGAAAAGCCAGCTTGAAAGACAGATGTGTACTTTCTTGTTTTGGATATACCAGCACCACCCCTGCTCCTGCAGTCTCCCTGGAACATGCTCCATTAAAGAACATCTCCCAAACTTGACTTCCTTGCTCTTCCCCGGCCTGATTTGTTGGTTTCTTGAGCTGCATTGAGGCCTTTTGGGATTCTTCTATTTGGAGGATACATGCTCCAAAATCAGTGTCCACAGCATATATGGGATGATTAGTAGGGTTCTTCTCATCACTGATGATGTATGTCAGTTGTGCTTCTCTGTACAATCTCCTGCTTTCTCCTCCAAAAACTGGGACAGTGGCATAAGATAGATCATTCTGTAATGTCCCACCTAGTCTCTTAATCCATCCTCTAGACAACAGCATGCCAAACTTAGGAGGGACATCTGCTACCACAATATCCATCATCATACTCTTCATGGGCAGCTGAGTTAGGGTAATGGCCAGGTCTTTTATTAATCCTAGGCACTTCACTTTCCTTGAATCAAAAGAGAATAAATCATGATATGGTCTAGTGATATCAAGGCCTAACTCTTCCATGAAAAATTTAGGCATCAGATTGTGGCTGGCCCCTGTGTCTAGTAGGCAATTGTGGAGGAATTTGTCATGAATGGTCAAGGAGACATAAAATGATGGAGAATTATTATCAGCAGGTTCAATCATAGGGCTAAGCACAACTGCAGGCTTGTCATCTTGCAAATTGATAGAGTCAGTGGAGGTTTGTGTGGTTTCCAGCTCAAGAGCTTCAAGGATAGGCCTTCTAAACACTTCACTCTTTACCAACTCTACCAGAGGCACAGATATTTTTATCTTCTGGACTTCTGACTCTAAGCTGAAAGAGGAAGGTAGCTTGTCAGAACCTCTTACCTCTTGAACTGGTGCTTTGAGGATGACTGGGTCAGCTGCTGGTCTTCTCTGTCTGTTATTCTGTGACTCTGTTTGGATAGCAGCTCCTTGGGCAGGATTCTCTTTGACATTTTTTGCATGTGACCTCAAATTGTAACTTTGTTGTTCACTAGTCTGCAGAACAACCTCTCTGTCCCATTCTTGACTGATTTGGTCCTGCGGCAGTGATTCTTCATATGCAGCCAATGTTAAAAATGCAGCACTGCCTTTATCTTCTATGTAGTGAATTTCATCCTCGTCTTCAAATTGTTCCTCCTCCATGACTACATTCTGAAAAGGAGCTTTAACCTTTTGTTCTTCATTTGTTTCTTTACCCCTCTGAATTATTTGTAACTACTCATTTGCTCTTCTGAATGGATTTGGATTTCTTGGAGCAAATGTGTTTTGCTGCCTTGTCTTACCTGAATTCTGCTCAACCTTCAGCTTAGATATTTCAGCAGCCAATGACTTTATCATCTTAGTCATTTTATCTAATTTAGGCTCTGAAGATGAGGTAGAGGAAGAAGAAGCCTCACCTCTCTGCCTCCTTCTATCAACATGTGTTTTGATCTTTTCTGTATCCATAATATTTGATTCTACTTATAGGGCTACATCTTGCATATCCGCTAGAGTGGCACATCTTCTTTCTCTCAATAACAGGTAGAAATCAGAGTCAAAAGCATTGGCATAGGTGAGTTTGGCAGAAGTGGGGGTAGGCTTTACCTCAGCTGGTATCTTACTATACATACGATTGAATCTTTTATTAAATTCAGGCAATGATTCCCCATTCTCCCTCTTTAGGTTACCAAACTTTGTATGGTAGTAGAGCAGGTCTTTTCTATCTCCCCATTGTTTTAGGATTGCATCATCCAATGCTTCAATGCCTGTTATGGACCCATGGGGTAATTCTCTGAACCACTTCCTAGCCTCACCATCAAGGCTCTGGACAAAAACTCTCATCCATACATCATCTTCACTGATATCTAGGTTATCAGCATAACTATAAAAAGCTTCAAGGTGTTCTTCAGTAGTTACTCCCTCTGTACCAGTGAATTTAGGCATATATTTTTGATACTCTCTAGCAAGCATGGCATTCAAAGGAACAGGCAAAACTAAAGGCCCATACCTAGCAGCTATAATTATTTCCATCTTTGTAGGTGCTTGTTGTCCTGCCATGACTGGGGTATGTGGGAGAATGCTAGCAGATTGAATGGTGGGAAACAATGGAACAGATGACAAAGACACGAGGATATGATGGACTATATGGGAAACTATCTTTGGACCAAGATCCAAAGGGGAACTAACTGAACAAGGAGCTTTATTAATCTCTGAAGGAATTTCTTTACTAACAGTGTTGGGCTCTAAATCTTTAAACTATATATCCTCATCTATAACCTTATCTTTCAGAGATGCGTAAGTTTTCTTAGGCTTACCTGATCCTGATGCTCCTTTTTATGATGTTTTCTTCGATTTGACAATCTTCTCAAGGACAGGCACTGGTTCAGCTGGTGATTTCTGAGGATTTCTTCGAGTATGCCTCACAAACTGAGCCAGAACTGCAATGTGGAGTCGCCAAAGGCTGGTCTTCCTCCAGTGGAGTCGCCAGATAGATGATTACAACCAGAAATGTGCTCAGACCTTGTCTATCACCAAAATCTGGAACTGTGTCGTTCTCCCAAGTAAGCTAAGCTTCAATCTCCTCTCCTCGACAACGGCGCCAATTAATGTTATCACCCCAAGAAACTCTCCTAGGTTGTATCTCGGAGATGCTCGAGAACATTACAAACTCAACAAAATGTTGGAAATGGATGAATGGAAGGAATGATGCTTATTCAAGCCAGATAACCACTTCTACTATGCTTAACTCTAGACATGGGTGAACACCCCCAAACTATGAGGCTTTAGACCACCAATTACTCACAGTTTGAGGATTAGGTGTACATGGAGAATACTGACCACACCAGCAGATGCACAAGACTCTGTGATGGCCGATTGCAACCAGTAAAGAGGTCTGCAAATCTATTTCCTAATGCACAGACAAGATGACAGCTCTCTGGCACTAAGTAAACAGAAACCTGTATAACACTGTCAATGACACATACTAGATTCTAATACAGAGGTGGGATGACAGCCCCTCTACTGCTAAAATTCAAGAGCACATGAACAAATGCATAACAGGCACAGCCTAGAACAGAGCAGAAATGGAAAATGAGCAATTAACAGCAAAAGAAGCTTGTATTAGCTAAAAATGAAGACTAGACGCTGTAAGTATCACAGTAGTTACAGTCTCCAGAAGTTGAACCTTACATCAAAACTACAACCATCAACCTCACTACATCTGTTTTCTGGATATATATAGAGGTTGATTAACAAAATGCTCTGCTATTCTATGCGTGGAGGGGTCATAATGGACCACCAACCACGTTAACTATCTAAAATGGGCCTCTGCTACAACCTGCTGCTTCAATGAATGAATTTGACCTTCTCTGGTATTTTGCTGTCCTTTTGAGCAGGTGGAATGCCGTATGGAAGAAGTTCCATAACTGGTAAATGAATTCAACTGCTCGAGGCATGTTCTTCTCGTCCTTCGGCCATAATGCTCTTGAATGCAGTTGTTGAAGAGTAAATGCGCCAAACACTGATATATGGTCGCTTCTGTCCTTCGAGAGCATGGTACAGGTCGAGGACACGAAGACTGCACGGCGGACGGATGATCTGGTCAGGAGGGCAATACTGGTCGTTGGATGGAACAGACGAATGGCAGAGATCGATTTGTAGGCGGTATCAGGAGACATGAGATCGGGATGGACGAGGGCCATTGGATTAAACACGGGAAGATCCAACGATGATCGGGGGCGGAAGCTGCGCGGGGACATAACGGCCAGGGAAAAGTGATTTTGTTGGCAGGCGGTATTCCCCTCACTGCTTTCAGAGGACGGTGGTAATCGTACGTGGGGGGAGTGATCGCAATCATTGGGTGACGCATGGCAAATGGGATCAGCGGCAAACCGCTTTCCCCGCGGGTTATTGCGTGTGCAGCTTATGGGCACGAGAGGAGCAGATAACGTCGGATCACTCGGCAGGAACGATCGAACGATGGAAGGTGTACACACGTTAACAAGCGGGGAAAGCGACGGATACCGTTAGATCGCTGAAGGACTATCTCGAATGGTGCGGTTATATGGTGAGGAATAGTTGGAGTAGGTGCACGGTCAAGTGGAGGTGCCATGTGACTTTGGACTTAGCGTTTCGGGGCTTGAGGGAATGGGGGCGTATGCCGAGTTTTGAAGGAGAATCAGAGATGGAAGGGGGGCTATGAGAGTGTGGGCGGAGTGAGAGGAATCAGGAGGATGGCCGATATGGATTTTCTTCACACAGTAGCAACACGGCCAGGCCTGCATCCGACTCTTGAAATGTCCATGCATGTAGCAAAGCTAACACATAGAAAATTCACAACAAACCATAATTAATCTGTATCTTCTCTCCTTATACCCTTGAAAATTGGCAGCTTTATTAAGTTCGACATGCTGAACGGTGGTGGTGGTGGTGGTGTGGGCAAGGCTGTATGCTATGGAGGTGAAGGTGGAGGTGGAGTGGATGGATGATGTATCCGCGGAAAACCCTGTCTTATTAGCTGGACCGCACTCTGTAGTGAGGTTTGTGATGTTCCCTCATTGTCACTCAAAGGAGGTCCAATCAATGGTCTATATTTAGGGCTTTCTTTCTCTAGATTTCTGAAGATCCGTCCATTTCGCGTAGATCTGAACACCAAGGAAATGGCATAAACCGTTTCTCACACAAGAGCATATTAATCCAGGTATTCAAATATCTCAGATACTTACCTCGCAGTCCCTTGAAGAAGCGTCGCTCTACTTCGTTGTAGCTGACTGAGGTATCAACTACGAACTCTGTAACAAATCCTCCTATAATTCAATCGAGCCAGTGGTCAACAACGTGCACGATCTTATCTTCAGAGGCTTCCAAGATTTACACTAGCTCTAGAGTCCACACTATTGGACCGTCAAGCCTCCACCTTCCTTGGCCATCTACCAAATTAGCCATCCACTCGTATAGTTTGATCAAGAAGGTGCAGAAGAAAATTTCATGTATTTTTGTGTACAAATATCTATCCAACCACTGCTCTTTTGACAGGCGCGAATTCTTGTTCTCTTGCGCCGCAAATTCGTGGATCTTTCCATCCAACCACTTCTCAATTTCATTCTTGGTCGAATTCCAGTGATGTGACGTCACACATCTCCTTATGCAGATCCCGGTCCCGGTAACATAACCATTTGTTGGCTTAGTGGGTCCTGACCCAAGTTCAGAGTTAATTACGCCAAACAAAACCCTACACTACTAGCCCTTTTGGCATCAACCCGTGTAGCGCAAGCTGAAGTCTCACTCGGAGCAGTATGGGGGGATGTTGGAACCAAGTTTCCGCATTCGGAGATCAGTGCGATGTATTTTATTGCCCTAGATCTGCCTTCGCGCAGACCTATAAGCCCCTAAGGCTTGGTACTGCAACTTTACTTAAACAACCCTTAGACCTTCACAGAGGTCTACGATAGGGTTTTGCGGACCCTTAACAGATAAAACATCCACTTATGTGCACCATAAAACAACCCTAGATCTGAGTTCGCACAAATCTACTTAAGTATTTAATAAACACAACATCATGTATTATAATCTTCACGTAAATACTCAACATGCAATGCGTACAATTAGCAAGACTTATCCAATAGAATCGCACATCAATACATCAATATTTCATAAAGACATTTATTCCATCACATCATATATTGTAAACATAAATAAACGAAGTAAACAAATAAACACATGAAATTCTCCAACAGTCTTCTTTATCGATGTTCAATATGGTGTTATAGACTCAAACTGCCTTGTGCACTCAGCTGCAGGGATCCGCGCACTCAGCTGCAGGGATCTGCGCACTCAGCTGCAGGGATCCGCGCACTCAGCTACGGACTCTACTCTAGGCCTCTGCCCACTCAGCTGCAGAGCCTTTCCTTCCTCTACAACTCACTTCTCTGTGTTATCTCCTATTGACCCATTACATCCATCATTATTAGATCATTGATTATTGCCTTAGACTCTCTAAGACACGCCTATTTATAGCTTTTCTTCATAAAATCCCATGGTCCGCGAACCATGAATAGATCTGAAAACTGACTTGACTTTACATAAACAAGAGGCTAAACCCCTTTTGACTTCTAACTATCTATGCGCTCTGCATCCACAATTTTCGGAGACTTTACATCTGTTTACCAAAACTTATATCAAAACTTGGGGTTTTAACCCCAACACTGACCCAGGGGACCCCATCCCAACAACTTATCAAATCCTAAATGAGACATAGCTAGAATACATCGCAAATCCATGCTTATAACCAGCACATAACCAAATTATTAACCATGACATAACAACCATCAAATGACCATGATAACATGTGCAATTTCTCATATAATACAGTGGGAAAATATCTCTTAATAACTTATGCAAAAGGCAACCAAGTCAAGGACTTCCACGTACCGTCCGACCATAGATTGGGTTGAACCAAATATTTATTTCAACCAATCACCCCCATGTCATATTCCAAGCATGAATGTGGGAACTCAAAACATAAACAACCAGGGCTTTTTGGAGATTAAATCACGTCCACCCTCAGGCTAAAACGATCCCACCAAAACTAGTCAAGAGATCAGAATTTCCAAAACAAGCTTGGATGCCTCATAATTTCTTCACCATTACCTTAAGGAATTTTCCTGTCTCCACCCACTTGTCGAGAGCTTCCCGAAGATTAAACCACCTCCACCCCAAACCCTTGGGGATTTTCTTGAGACCACCTCACCCGGTTCCAAAACCTTTTGGCAATCCAAAGCTCAACCAAACAAAAGAATCCCATCACACCATGGCTCTCTGGAAATGGAAAGACAAGGCTAAAACCACTATCACACCTGGAAAAAAACCATTCCCATGACAAAAAGAGAACCAAATATACAAATGCATGTACCATTCATTCTCAAACTAGCTAGGATATCATATATGCAACATGTTACCTACAAGTCTTCCTACTGAAGCTGCTTGATCCAACCGTCCTTGCTTGTCCTTTACTTTCCTTGTCCTTCCTTTGCCTTCATTTGCTTGCCTTCTCCAATGCTAGAGTGCTCCAAGAATGCTCTAAGTGTGCGATAATATGAGAGAATAGAAAGAGCTCCAAAATTCAACTGACTAAAGCTAAACCAACAAAAGTTGTGAATTGATCTTCAAAAGCCTTTTTATCACCGAGGCCTGTATTTTCTTCATTTTCCTTTATTTTTCCTTCAATTTTACTCTCATGCAAATATGTGACCTTTCATCTCCCTTTTCTCCTATTTTCCTTTATTTTCATAAATAAAATGCCAATTAATGCCTCTTTGCCTTTGTCAATTTCCTTAGACATAATAAATCGAAAGTGACACCCACTAGGATGTTTTTCCCAACATTCAGCTTGGAATACATGCCCCATGACCTTGGTCTTATTCTTTTGCCTTTATTAACTTTTATTACATGAACTTTAACCTAGGGCGATTACAGCCAAACTGTCTCCTATCAAAGGTCTCCATAAGGCCGAAGTTACAGGTCTGAGACACATAGGGCTGAAATCATTGTTCCCAATAGGCCAAACTTTGTTCCAAAAGAAGGCCAATAAGTTTTGCTCCACAGGTTGAGTATATGTGCCCTATCTTTGGCATGAAGTCTCTCCACAAGAAGGTTGAAGTTTACTCAATAGAAGGTTGAGGTCTTGTTCCCTAAAACAAACCCAAGGTAGCACCAAAAAAAAAATAAAAAAAATCCACAAGCACCTCACCTTGTTTCAGCTCCTTGGTTCACAAGTTGTGAACCTCAAATTGTTATTCACTTCCCTCGGATTTGTTTGTCTTGTCTTAGATGGATTAATGCCCAAATGAGGTCGAAGTCTCTTACGTCAGAAGTCGAAGTCTGGTGTTTCAAAATGCCGAAATTTGGTGTTTCCTTAGAACCTGTGTTCAATTTTTTATCCTTGGACATGTTCTTTTCTTCAAATAACTCTCTCCTTTTTGGGCTTCATACTATCTTATATCAAATATGCCTTTTGTTCCATTTTCATCTAAATTTTGGCTCCAAATGAGGTCGAATGAATTTTATTTATACTAATTTAATCCTATATTGAATGGACATGTCTTTTGGAGAGTCGACCTATATATTAACAGTGGTGTTATATTCTGAAACATTTAAGCATACTATTAAATTCTCCTCTAAAAATGCTTGACTTGTAATTTATAATCTGAGAACTAAAAATCATCTCCAAGCATATCCTCTTATGTTCAAAAATGCTACTGCTAGTTTTCGAAAGTATCCATTTAATTTTCTCATCTCACTTCTGTTCATTACACCAAAATATTACAGGTATGCACTACAAGTGCTAGTTGCAGCTTGTATACAGTTCAAAGCATCTCAATCTCCTCATGACACAATCGTTGTATTCATTTTTGATGTAACCATTAGGAATGTAATCAAGCCAATATCCTCTCACATGAATTTCCAAGTGACACTAGGTCAATATGTCAAACCTTTCTATGGTAGCTGAAAATAATTGTTATTTGTGTTCAACATTATACAAACAATGAGTAGTTGAAGACACAAGTATTGAGGGATGGTCAACACAATATCTTAACACAGTAACTCCTTGGGTTTTTTCTTGATCAGCTAACCCTTTGGTTTGCCATCAATGACAATATCTCAACATCACCTTTGTATCCAAGGAAATTGTGAGTTAGTCCTAGCATTCTAAAATCAAACTCCAATGAAGAAATATAGGATCTAAAGGCACATGCCAAATGAGGCAATAATTGAAGCTTTTTTTTTCAAGTAAGGTAGATCCAACATTAAATGCTACATATACCTCACATCTCCTAGATCGCAATTTAACGACTCTACGTATCTCATGTCTTCTAGGTGCTAACAATAGTTTGTGTCACATCATTGGTGGCTTTGAGCCATGTGAAAATACAACCATTGAAATTAGCAATTAAGAAGACATAAAAAAAGGGCAAGAGAGTTGGCCCTTTAGTTTATACAGGTAGTCCATTGATGTACTCTTTTTGGAAACAATAGTGATATAGTTAAAATATACTAAAATGAGAATAAAATTATTTAAATATTAATCTAAATATATATATATATATATGAAAAACAATAATTTAAAAGATTAAATATACATAAATTCAACCTAATACATTTATATTATAAATTTTAATTATTGTTTTAAAGAAATTTCCAAGTTACAATACTTTTATTTTATTTTTACATTATTAATTTTTATTTGATGTTAGCGTAAACATGAAGGAAAGTATCACAATAGATGATTATACCGTTTTAAAATGTTAGAGTAATGTACCTTCAATTATTAAGCACAATGACATCATGTAAAATAACAAATGTGGATAATGGATGCTCAAAATGGTCTACCACAAGCGATGTGGTGCACTACTAGCAAGTGAACATGCTAAGTAGGAGCATTCTTATGCGATAGGTTTAAAATCATTTTTTGGGTGCTTTTGGTTGTGTCCATGGGTAGCATTAAGAGAAAAAATGTGAAACGTTCTTATTCTTATGGCATAGGGTTAAAATAATTTATTTTTTTGGGTGATTTTGGTTGTGTCCATGGGTAGTATTAAGAGAAAAAATGTGAAACTTATGGCTCAACCCTTAGGTGAAAGAGTGAAATGGTGTATCAATTTCTAATCCATTAAGAGCACTAAAGGTCAATTCCTCAAAAACTTTTCCTTCCACTTACACACAATCCTCCACTAAAAAGCCCCCATAAATGAAATCTTTGAGCAATGCTTCCCCAAAATTCTCATAGTTAGTTGTTTCTTGGTAGCACAAATGTATGCAACAACCAAAGTAAGATTACAAAAATAACTTTACATAAGAATAATGAATATTCAAGTAAATATGCAAAGGATCTTCCAGGTCAAAGATCCTAGTTCCTAGGTTAGAGTTCCCCATTGGTACCAATCATTGTTCCTTGATTAGATTTTCTTCATATAATTTCTTGCCAGTCATAGTTCTTATTGGACCCTATTAGTCATAGCTCCTATTGTTCACAGTTCCTATATGTCAGTGTTTTTATTGTTCAAAGATCCTAGTTCCTCAGTTAAAGTTCCTATTGGTCATAGTTCCTAGGAATGTTTACCAAGGAACTACAAACTTCCCCACCAGGATTGAGAATTGTAATTTTAGCATCGAGAAATTATAATAGGAACTATACCGAAAGAAATTCATTGAACTAATGAAGGAACTATGATATTTGTTTATCAATCATATTCATTGGTGGGATTTTGAGGTCATAGTTCTTTATTGAGAAGAGTTTTCGGCGAAAATCACATCATAATTCATTTGTCGACGCGTTTCGAACCAACAAGTGTGGTTCATCGTCAGGACAAGTTGAAGAACCAGATCGTGGTTGTAGGTTAAATAGAGAGAGCAGATCATTCTACAACTATATTTGACTGGGTAACAAGACAAGACCAAGAAATAGGGACATGGAAAATTTATTAGTTAATTGATAAGCTAGTTTTGTTATATTTATTTCCATATTTGATTAAATGTAATCGTTTGTATTTAACTATGATGAGTATAAATCAATAGACTTTTTTATTATTAGTTAAAACTATATAAACTAAATAAAAACTTATTATTATTATTATATGAATTAATAAATGTTTATTAAATGGATAACTTAATTAGTTAGTTAAATAATAATTAATTTAATTTATTTATATTTAAAGGAATAACGAGATATTAGTTTCATTCCATCATATATATATTTACATTATGTTAATTAATTAAGGGGTAAAATTTTTATTACTTATTCAACTAAAATATCTTATCCTTATTTTTAATCTAGAAGAAATGTAAGAGAACAAGTAATATTAAATTATAATACGATTTTTAATTTTTTTGAATAAAATCCAAAGAGCAGAGAAGGAAAAAAGGAAAACAAACAAGCCAGAAGACGAGGGGAAAAAACATAGAAGACCATACTGAAAATATAACTCAAAAGAGGGGGGGTGGCTAGGATGAAAGGGCAGGGATCCAACAGCTGCTAATTTTTCAGCCATCATCCCTATTGAGATTGCTCGACCTTTTTTCAATTTCTATAGTCTCCCTAAACTTCTGGTGGTGAAAAGGCACAATCTAGGCAATAACACGGGCCTCCTCAATACATATGTGATGCTTAGTCTTTTCCGCGTGTTCTACCAGGGCGGAAGACCAGGTCCTCCCATGTTTTATGTCATTTGAGTGCTCATGAATCCTTTGATTAATAGAGTGCCCAGTCTCACCGACATAGGGGGTACCACAAGAACAAAGAATAACATAGACACCTTTCATGTCCATGGGGTCAATAGGGTCTTTAACCGATCTAAGGGAGCTACGAATGGTGTTAAGGGGTCTAAAAGTTGAGGGAACATTATGCCTCCTAAGGATTCTCACAATCTTATTAGTGGTCCCCTGGATGAAAGGGAGATGAACCCCTGAGACTCGATCTTTAGGGTTTGTCTTAACCTTGGAGCCTTTGTTGGCTTTAAGGAAAGCTTTCAGACCTTGGTGCCTACTATAACCATTATTAACAAAAACATTAAGGAGATGGGATTTCTCACTATCAAGGTTCTCCTCATCAGAAATTCTCAGTGCCCGAGTCGCTAGAGTGTTGAGAACACCCAACTTCTGAGCAAGGAAATGATGGGAGTTGGCAAGAAGATACTACTGAGTATGAATTTTCTTCCTAAACACTTGGTGGGAGAAAGAACCGTCATCATTCTTTGAAATGAGAACATCAAGGAAAGGCAAACACCCATCAACTTCCTGGTCCATAGTGAACTTTATGGATAGAGATTGATTATTGAGATGCTAGAGAAAAAGATCTAACTCTTCCTAGGCATGAGACCAAATGACACCAGTGTCGTCAACAAATCTCTTCCAAAGCTTGGGCAAGAGACGGGATGAGGCCAAAGCCTTAGATTCAAGGTCTTCCATAAAAATATTAGCAACAACCGGGGATAGGGGTGAGCCCATGGCAACCCCGCAGATCTGCTTATAGAATTCACCTTCAAAGTTGAAAAAAGTAGACATGAGACAAATTTCAACTAAATGATGGTATCAGGATCGGTGAGGCGGTTGATGACCTCAATGGCCTCCTTTATAGGGATGCAAGTGTAAAGGGAGACCACATCAAAATTCACAAGAATGTCCCAAGGCTGAACTTTATGCCCTTAAGCTCATTGACAAATGGCGAACGACTCTATGACGCCAACAAGGGGTCTAAGCTTCAAGGCAAGGTATTTGGCAAGGAGGTAGGTTGGACCACCTATGGTGTTGACAATGGGTCTAAGGGGAGCCCCCTCTTTGTGAATCTTTGGAAGCCCATAGATCCTCAGAGTGATGGGGCTACTCTCAATAAGTTTATGGAAAAAGGAACTCACAGTGTTATTAGACTTTATAGCTAGAGCGACTGTTCTGGAAATCTTTTTCAGGGGATTCTTTAGAAGCCTTTTATAGTTGCCACTATTACAAAAATGATCCAACATCTTTTGGCGATAATCCTCCTTATTAAGGATGACAGTAGCCCCTCCTTTGTCAGCGTTTAGAACCACGATGTCCTTGTTGTGGTTTAAGGATTTGAGGGCCTCAAATTCAACCTTGCTAATATTGCTTCTATGGGCTTTGCCTTCCTGAGGACAACAACGTAGTCTTGCCTTATAATGTCTTTAATATTATCACGCAAGCCCATAATCCCAAACTCTACGTCACACATAATGTCTTCCACAGGGATTTTTTTAGGGCCGATGGCAAAATTTAACCCTTTTTCAAGAAAGCTAAATAATGAAGGAGGAAAAGAATATTTAGAAAGATTAACAACCTTATTATTACGAGAAAGATGAAGAAGCTTATTATTATTATAATAATACTTTCGGCTGTTAATACTACTATTATTATTCGTTAACTCACTGTTAATATTTTTACCAATCAACATCATATAATTATTACCAACAATTTTATTGAAATTATAAACACCTAAACTACTGTTATTCAACCTATCGAAATGTATATTAATATACATATTATTATGAGAGCCAAAATTAAAAGAACGCTGAATAAGTTTAGGTAACGGATGTTGTCCTAGAGATCTAAAAGAATTTCCTACAACGACGACGAAATTAGGCAGAGAAGGAGAACTGGGGAAGCACGGATCCGAATCGAAGGGACCAAGATCGGAAGACTGCATCGGGTCAACGGAGGGGCTAGGCGGTCACGTGGATCTGAAGTGGGAAGACCAAGATGAGAGGACAGTGACAGGCTTGCGGTGGAGTTAGAGGGACAAAATGAGTTGATCCGCGGGGAAGGGAAAATTCAGGATGAGAATGAACGGGAACGATAGAGCCAGTCCGCTCGACGGAGGATCGACCATCCGGAGGGCTGAGACCTGAAAGAGATGACTCCACCGCGATTTCGGACGATTCTGACAGCAGAGGAGGGGAATAGCATGCGAAAGGACGAAAACCCTGAGCGCGGGCTGGATCTGAAAGTGAAAGCAGCGAGATCGAACAAGGGTTATCTAACAGGATGGGAACAAGTTTAGGCTCCAAGATAGACAAAAAAGAGCGAGGGATAGGATGTGAAAGACCAAGGGAGCCAGTCGCTTCATCAGAACCCACCAACACAGCTTGTTGCGCAGGGGAGCAGTCAACACCAGATTGATTATTAACCCAGGACCGAAGAGCAGACATCTGATTAACAGAAAGCTGGTTGTGGGATGGCTTACCCACGGGGAGAAAAGGATCACCGAGCATAGAGGACTTTTCGGATAACTTCTGAAACTTAGAGGCATGATCCTATTTCCTCGTTTAAAGTTCCCATTGGTATTGATCATTGTTCTTATTGGTGATAATTCCATGGATAGAGCTTATTTTGTTTTGTAATGTGATCTATAAATTTATCACCAAGGTCATATCGATGAGACTCAAGATGATCCTTATTGACATTATATCAAACAAATAGTTTGGATTCCTACAGAACTGACAGATTCACAATGAGGTGGCATTAGCACAAGAAACTATACATTTTATAAAGTCTCACAACATTCCAGCCATTGGCATGAAGACAAAGCTTTCCAAGGCATATGATCGTATGAGCTAGACATACATTAGGCTAGTTTGGATTAAGTTGGGGATGAAATTGAAAACCGTAAACTG